>CM075983.1:19636765-19662063 GCA_038087875.1 Malacoraja senta | reverse complement strand
AATGGCCATCTTAACCAGGCCCAGGAGCAAACCGACAGGGAGGTCCCACCCCACCACTTGGCTCTCCCCACACCCTACCTTATGCCCACACACTAGAATCATGGGACTAAAATGCAACCAGAACTTAAGGAACAACCCCTTCAGATATTGGTACAGGGGCAGTAACCTCTCACACTCCATGTATACGTGGCACACGGTTTCTTCCTTGCCACAGAAAATACACGCGGCGGACGAACCCGTGAACCGACTCAAAAGTTTATTACAAACCACCGCTCCATGCAACAGTCTCCACCCCAGGTCCCCAATGTAAAGGGGGACAACTCCCGTATAGAAGGACCCCCACCAGGGACCCCCCCCACCGTCAGGTGGTAACACCATCCGCCAAGGTGTGTCAGGACGGGAAACAAAGGCAAGGAGGTGCAGAATGTGCAGGAACATCCTATACAGTGTTCGTCTCTTCGCATCACGAAACGGTATGCTGATCATCTCAGAAAGGCAGCTCATGTTGTGTAGAGCCGGTGCCCGAGATATATCCCGGAGCCTAGGCCCGATGAGCAGATCTGATGGAGCAATTGAAAGCTCAGCCAGAACCACTCTAGGCGCTCGCCTCTCCTCGACACCCTCCATGACTGGGCGAGGACCGGCCACTCCCGCAGCTTCACCATCCCCCTCCCCTCGTAGAACAACACGCTGGCTGAAAACAACCAAATTCCTCATTCTGATCACATCCCGGTAGAAACAGGCAAACCGCTTAGGGCGGGTCGACTGATGCCCGCCACCGGGAGCCGCTAGACCCTCCTAGGCAACGACCACGACGAAAAAAATACGTGGCCAGAGCATGCCATCTGGGGGGGTTCTCTACATACATATACCTCCGCAGAGTCCTGAGACGGAGAGCTGCCACCTGGGTACGCACGCATACCAAGGACTGGCCGCCCTCCTCCAATGGGAGACTCAGGACCACTGTAGAGACCCAGTGCTTCCTATTTCCCCAGAAGAAATCTACCAGCTTCTTCTGAAGAGCATTTACAAATATGGAAGGTGGGACAAGAGTAGCCAGCCAGTACCATAACATAGAGGCCACCAGCTGATTTATGACCATCACCCTCCCCCGAAAAGAAAGAACTCCAAGCAAGCCCGACCAGCGCCCCAGCCGGGCAACCACCTTCGTCTCCAACTCCTGCCAGTTCGCCGGCCAAGCATCCTCAGTGGGACTCGGGTAAACCCCCAGATAGAGGAGATGTGTGGTGCTCCACACATACCTTTCCATCTCCTCCGGCAGGGAATCCACCTGCCACTGACCCACTAAAATACCAGAACACTTACTCCAGTTAATCCTGGCAGAAGATGCAGCTGAGAAAATCTCCTGGCAGTCACGCATCCTCCGCAGGTCACCAGGATCAGTGAACATAAGGAGGACATCATCTGCATACGCTGAAAGAACCACCTCCAACCCAGGCCCAGGTAGGGCCAGGCCTGTCAACCTCCTCCTCCGAAGACACAAGAACGGCTCCACACAGACCGAGTACAACTGACCCGACATGGGGCACCCCTGACGGACCCCCCTCCCAAAATGAAAGGGAGCCAACAACGCACCATTAACCTTCACCAGGCACTCCGCTGCAGCGTACAGAAGCCGGACCCAGGCCACAAAATGCGGTCCAAATCCAAACGCTTGCAACGTTCCGAATAGGTAATCATGCTCTACCCTATCAAAAGCCTTCTCCTGATCAAGAGACAGAAAAGCAGCTGACTGACCAGTACCCTGAACTAGATGAATCAGGTCCCTAACCAGGTGGATGTTATCCTGAATGGACCTGCTAGGGACTGTATAGGACTGGTCAAAATGAATCATTTGAGACAGCACAGGGCCCAGGCGATTTGCCATTGCCCGTGCAAATACTTTATACTCTGTAAATAGGAGAGATACCGGCCTCCAGTTTTTCAACAAGCGGAGTTCACCCTTCTTAGGCAGCAAGATAACAACTGCCCTACGCCACGAGAGGGACATCGCCCTGGCCGCCAGACTCTCCCCCAGCACCAACATGTAATCACCCCCCAGGATATCCCAGAAAGCTCTAATAAACTCTACCGTCAACCCATCCAGCCCGGGTGACTTACCCTTCCTGAGCTGAAACAATGCATACACACGCACCAAACAGTGATCCGAACATGGCACCAACCGCATTGAGGCCTCTGAGACATGGGCAACAAACGCTCGGGAAATATATATTCTGTCAATACGGGAACCACCACCCTCATACCTCCGCGAAAAGGCAGTGGAATCCGGGTGGAGGTTCCGCCAGGCATCAACCAACTCAAAGGATTCAATCATCCCCTCTCAACTTCTTCGCTACAGCAGGGGCACACTGAGTACCAGAACGATCTCGCGCCTCAAGTGTGCAATTAAAGTCCCCACCAAGGAAAACACACTCTCCCCTATCAATAGTGCTCAACAGAGCAGTCACCTCCTGAATTAGGCCGGCCTGCATCGTACCAGAGCTAGGGGCATACACGTTAATGAAATGCAACGGCATGCCATCCATGCTCACTTCCAGATGGAGCAACCGTCCTGGCACAACTTCGTTCACTTTTAAAATCATTGGCAGGAAATTCTGGGCCAACAGAAAGGCCACCCCACTCGAATTCGAGCTGAGATGGCTCATGTAAACCCCCCCTTCCCACTCCAGTCTCCAGGTAGGTTCATCACTAACAACTGTGTGCGTCTCCTGCAAAAAGCACACTGCAAATCTCCCCTCTTTAAGGACTGATAAAAGCTGAAATCTACGAAAACTCGCTCTACTCCCGTTTAAGTTTAATGTTGCGACGGTGAATGTAAAGGCCCACTATATTAAACTCCCACACTCCCTGTAGACCCAACAACTTTCCGTCTGAGGGACACCAAAAAGTCCCCAAACTGCCTCTCCTCTAAGTCAGGAAGATCACTCTCCCTGTTGCCAAGAATATCCTCGAGAGTCTGAATCAAACCTGGCAGATCACCCCACCGCCTTTTAGCAGCCTCCAATCTTGTTCTGATGGAGCGGTTTGTTCTGAGAAATTCTCGAACCGCCTGTATATCACATACAAGAGACTCGGCCTTGGAGCCTGGGCACTCGGCCAACTCACTCGCACCTGCACCAACAGGCTCCACACCACACCGTTCAAGGTCTCTTTCAGTAATTGAACGACCAGAGCCCTCCGACAGCTCTTCACCCCCACTACACAAACTTTCCTGAGCACTCTCCCCCTCCTCCAGCAAGACACCACCCCCAGGATCAATGCCGGGTAAGGGCCCCGAAACCCCCAACTGCAACAGGCATCCCCCTGACTGGCTTGGCACCTGCACGCTACCATCACCCTCCACGCCTTGGCCTGGGGAAACAAAAACACTAGGCACCCCCAGGGCCTGGGATACACTGGCACCCCTGGAAACTAAAGGGAAATCACCACCCGAACTATCCCCGAACTCCACAGCACCTATAGCATGCCCTCCACTGGCAACACCCAGAGGCTCCCCACTTTCTTTTAGCCTCTCCCCTTCCACCTCATCCGGCGATGCAGCACACCCCCCATTACCACCGCTGGCTCTGATGTGCAGCATACACTGGAACACCACAGCCCCCGAACCACCCCCCTCGGGCTGACTCTGCTCATCCCCCATCTCATGGGCCCCACTACCAGGGGCACATACCCCATCCTCTGGCGTTCCATCACCCTCAAGAGGCCTCTGAAACGAGGGGACCTCCTCCGACCCAGAGGACACACCCCCAGGGGAGCTCACCTCAACACCCGATGAGATAACTCCATCGGAGGGCCCCTGAAATGAAGGGCCAGCCACCCGCCCAGAGGACACAACTCCAGCGGAATCAACCCCCTCACCTGATCCTATACTCCCCGCGGAGGATCCCTGAACTGGATACTCACCCTCCACCCCGGCAGACACCATTTCTTGACCCCCAACCACATCAGTGGTGGAAGGTCTGGAAAAAGACGTCCCCCTAATTTTCGCCTCACGCCCTTCCTCTTCCTCACCAGGCCTATTCCTTTTTAACCCACTAACATGCGGCAGTACGGTGACCTCCATAAAGGAAGGGTCTTCCACCTCCTCACTACCCCCATCCACTGTACCACCCGCACACTTTACCATCCCTACCCCCGTCTGAGTGACCTCATCGCCTTGCTGGGCCACGGCAAGCACACTCTGGACCTCACTAGAGCTGACACGCACCCCTTGGGTGTTCTCAGATTGCGTTATACTCTCTGGATGGCCCTTTCCCCTCCTCCTCCTCGACTTCTTCACCTCCCACTTCCCCTCCCCATCTTTTTCCTTCCCCTCTCCACCCTCTCCCTCCACCTCACCATTAGCCACCACCACCTCCACAGTCTCAGGATGCAGGGGCCAGAGGCCTTCCCCGCCCCGGGTCCCCAAGGCAGAACTTTCAGACCCAGATGGCCTATCACTTCCGCCCCGGATCCCCGAGGTAGAGCTAGCCGCCCTAGCCAGGTCAGCAGTGCCGCCCAGCGCCACCGAGGCATGATGTACCACCCCGGATGGGCCAGCAGTGCAATCCTGGGCCGCTACGCTAGAACTTCTAGCATCGACCCCGCGAGAAAGACACTCTTTACGGAATTGTCCAAATGCTCCACACGTATGACACCTTGCCTTCCCCCAACTCCAATACACGGTTCTACGGAGACCCTTACACTCCACCTCAAAGCTCCCCTCCCCGCCTTCGCCCTCACCCACCTTCATAAACACCCTACTCTTAAAACGCAAGATCCCTCTTTCCTCCGGGTCCCCTCCGAGGTGCCTGAGCCTAAAGCACTTAGACCTCACCTCCCCAACCTTAGACAGGTGTGGCATAAGTGCAACATCCGGAATATACGTGGGGCAACTCCGCAGGAGAACCGGTCTCACCCTAGATAACCACGGATCCACTTGTAATTGGATCCCCCCCACTGATATCCCCCTCTCCAACGCCATTTCCGCACCCTCCCGGGTCTTTAATATCATCCCCACCTTTCCTCTTTCAAGCTCGGAAGAGACAACAGCCCGCCCCCCAATAAGGTCATTCACGGCCTTGGTAATTACTCCCCTTGACATCTGGGGCCCAGTTTGGACCGAGATACCAAACCTGCCCCAATCCAAGTCCACATAAGGCTCATACTCCAATGTCCTCCCATCCGCCTGTGATGCCGCCACTGCGTAGCTCCGGTTCTTCGGCCTCGCCCCAGCCATCGCCCTCCTGACAGAGGCACAACCAGCTCCAATCGACCCAGCAGCTCAGCTCCACGTTAATTCCTGCAAACAGTCACAGTCAAACAAGTAGCAGAACTCAGAAGCCTCCAGCTAAAGCCAGAAAATCCCCAAAGACGTCCACAGCCGAGAGCAGCTTTTGGAAAGCTCTATCCCATTCTTGCCAGACTCAAAAGTACCATCTTCACATTAAGCCCGGCATCCGCCTGAGCAAAATGACTTTAGGGCAGAGAAACGGTGCTAATAAAAGAACAAAACACCGCAATCATCATTCCCTCGATCTCCAGGCACTCTTGGCAGTTCGCCAACGACAACCGCACCCTCGACAATGGAGGAAAATCTCCGGAATCTTCGCACTTGTGGAGGATTCCTAGAGCAGAGAAAAGTTTCACCAGTCCAACAATAAGTTAAACTATGAAGCCCCTCTGCCTCTGTTCCTTCCCCATCGACAACGTCCTTGAAAAGCTGTTTGAATCCTTCTCAACTTCAGAGCTGAAAAAAAACACAGCTCTCTCTCTCTTTTTTTTCCCGGGCCTTGCAGGCGGCCTGGGCACAACAGTTAGACCTGGGGCAAGCGAGCCGACCTGGGAACTGCAGCCATTCACGGGGCACGCAGCCCATCTGGGTGTCACAGTCAGACCTGGGGCAAGCGACCTGGGAACTGTAGCTAGTCCCGGGGACGTGAGGGATCTGGGAACTGCAGCCAGTCCCGGGGCACGCAGGCGATGTTGCCGACCCCTGGACTAAACCAAACCCTTGATCCTGTTCCGCCATCCTTTTTTCAAAATTTAGCAACTTAAATTGGGGGTGCGTCTTCATTACCGGGAAATACGGTAGCTCAAAGAAATTTACTTCCATGTTTGAAAAAAACGCCAAGAAACTTGCGCTGTGCATGCACAGTACGCTGCGCAGCACATGCACGCAGTCCACGGTGCAAAGGCACAATTTCAACTGCCTTTATAGACCGTTGTCATTGAAGGCTTGAAGCAGCGTCGACGGCACGTGAGTTGCACATACTTTTGCGTGTTACATGTACTGGGGATGAAAGGCACGGGAGAATTATGCCCACCTAAGAAATCGAGGTAGGCATAATTCTCCCGTGCCTTTACTATTTATATTTAATAATTACCATTTTATAATGACCATTTTATAATTTTAGTCAGGGAAGGCACTGCCTACCTTGCCTACCCTGACGGCACATGCCTGCTATGGAGGGAATAGTTAGGGAACATTTTGGGTCAGTAAAATGGTAGTTCAAAACTAAAATGGTTGTCTGCTTAAACTTGGGGGAGAAAAAAAAGCTGGTGTTCACATATTAAGTGCCTGTCCTTAGATCCGTATGGGTGACAAGATTTCTGTGAGACTTCTAACACGAATAATTCAGAAGTTAGGATTTCTTCAAATTTCTGCATTATGAAATCAGAGACACATTTAGAGTAATCTCTGCTTGCTATTGTAATCAGGATCACTTGAAAGAAGCATTGAATATGTCAAGGGCACTGAATGTACTTGATGGGAAACTTTAATTTTTCATCATCCAGAGAGTCTTGGTAACATTGCCACAGAATGAGCAGACTGTGTACTGAAGGACATAGATGTCAGACTGCGTCTGTGGCAGATGGTAAATGAATTTCCACAAGGGATAAACTGATTAACCCAGCCTTCAATGATCTACCTGTGCCAGATGCATCTGTCCACGATGACATAGGTAAAAGTGAGCATTGTACAGTCCTTGTAGAAACAAAGTCTCCTCATCACATAGAAAACACCCTCTGTCATGTTACATGGCGTTAAAAATGTGCTAAATGAGTCAGAACAGATCTGGCAGCTCAAAACTGGAGAAAAATAATACAAAGCGTTGGAGTAACTCATCGGGTTAGGCATGGATGGGTGACCTTTCAGTCCTGGGTACCCTCACCCCAACATCACTGTGGGACTATCTTCACTGGGAGGACTGCAGAGGTTCAAGGTGCCTTCTATGGGGCAATGAAGTCCTGATTCTGACGGTAAATTAACAACAAATCTTATTTATCTGCCTGATGATGGAATGAAAGACCTTGGGAGCAGAAGGGCCAAAGAAAATGTCCATAAAGCAATGATTCTGAATGATTCTCAGACCTTTAGACTATGTGATGGCTCTCCTTTACTCCGAGCGAGGCATCATTCATGCTGAATTGTCATTGAAATGTTCTAGTGACTCATATTTATTAATTAATTTATAATATGCACAATATTATTTAGGAAAAATCATAGCTAATTAGTGTGAACATTCTTGCTGAGAGGTTGTGGAAGGGTTTCGGCCCGAAACGTTACCTATTTCCTTCGCTCCATAGATGCTGCTGCACCCGCTGAGTTTCTCCAGCATTTCTGTGTACCTTTCTGAGAGGTTGTTGGGTTGCTTTGTTCCATTTCTGAATCAAAAACAAGTTTGATTTTACCACAGAAACTGGATGTTTTTAGTCTACTAGCATGTAACCTGGACTGGAGTGTATGCTATAAGTGTGTAGAAAGGAACTGCTGCTTTACACCGAAGATAGACACAAAATGTCCTAGTCATCCTACTAGTTTCACTGTCGTCCTGCTTAGTTTCACTGATCCCGCCTTTCCTTGATCATCGTTGGCGGCTTCGATTTGTCCTTTTGCATACCTTTCATTTATTTGTTGTTTGTATCTCTTGTTATCTCTAGTTTCCCTCTCCCCTGACTCTCAGTCTGAAGAAGGGTCTCGACCCGAAACATCACCTATTTCATTTCTCCAGAGATGCTGCCTGACCCGCCAAGTTACTCCAGAATTTTGGGTCTATCTTCGCTTATTATAAAGAATGGTTGAACAAACTTGGATTATTTTCAATGGGAGGACTGCAGAGGTTCAAGGTGCCTTCTATGGGGCAATGAAGTCCTGATTCTGACGGTAAATTAACAACAAATCTTATTTATCTGCCTGATGATGGAATGAAAGACCTTGGGAGCAGAAGGGCCAAAGAAAATGTCCATAAAGCAATGATTCTGAATGATTCTCAGACCTTTAGACTATGTGATGGCTCTCCTTTACTCCGAGCGAGGCATCATTCATGCTGAATTGTCATTGAAATGTTCTAGTGACTCATATTTATTAATTAATTTATAATATGCACAATATTATTTAGGAAAAATCATAGCTAATTAGTGTGAACATTCTTGCTGAGAGGTTGTGGAAGGGTTTCGGCCCGAAACGTTACCTATTTCCTTCGCTCCATAGATGCTGCTGCACCCGCTGAGTTTCTCCAGCATTTCTGTGTACCTTTCTGAGAGGTTGTTGGGTTGCTTTGTTCCATTTCTGAATCAAAAACAAGTTTGATTTTACTCCAGAATTTTGGGTCTATCTTCGCTTATTATAAAGAATGGTTGAACAAACTTGGATTATTTTCAATGGAGCGTTGAAGGCTGAGGAGGTGACGTGACAGAAATGTTTGAAATTATGAGGCAAAGGTACAGTAGGCTGGAGATAGTAAGAGAGGATTTAAGAAATAGTAAGAGTCCTCTTCTCAGGTTGGAAAGGTCGATTACTAGAGAGCATAGGCATAAGGTAACAGGGAAAGTTTCAGGAAGATGCAGAAGACAGTTTCAATTTACACAGAGAGTGGTGGCAGCCTGGAATGTGCTACCTGGAGAGGTGGTAGAAACCAATATATTAGTGATGACTAAGAGGCCACATGACACATGAACTAGTCGTGAATAAAGGGATCTAGGCCATGGGCAGGCATAGTTTAGATTAGCATAGTGGTTGGTGCAGACTTGGTGGCCAAAGGATCTGTTCCTGCTCTTTACTCTTCTATATTTATGTTCTAAGGGCAGTGTTTACCTTGGAAGGATCAGTCAGATTTTGGAAAGGTGGAACGGGGCAGGGAGAGTGGGAGGGGTGATTGGGAGTGGGAGGGGTGATGGGGGAGGGGGAGTGAGAGGGGTGATGGTGGAGGGGGAGGGGTGATGGGGAGGGGGAGGAGGAGGGGAGGGGAGGGGGAAGGGGAGGGGGAGGGGAGGAGGGGAGGGGGGAGGGGAGGGGGAGAGGCAAGGGGGGCTAGAGATTCGCTTTGAAGGGAGATTAGGAAGGTGGAAGGGAAACTGAAGCATGGATCATCAGGACGGGTCAGCAGTGTGTGTATAGGGTGGGGGTTACATGGAAGGGAGAAGAAACACCTAAGCTGTTGCATGTGAACAATCAACTATCTACCTCATTGGTGACTCTCGGACTATCTTTGATCGGACTTTACTGGTTTTACTTTGCACTAAACGGTATTCTCTTATCGTGTATCTGCACACTGTAAATGGCGCGATTATAATCATTGTCTTTCCGCTGACTGGTTAGCACTCAACAAAAGCTTTTCACTGTACCTTAGTGCAGGTGACAATAAACCAAACTGAACTGAACTGAGTCTATGATGAACATCCAGTTGTGGAGAAGTGTGGTTAATTGCAGTGCCAAGGAAACAGGTTAACTTCTTGGATGGGGGATGCAGTGGGGTGTAAGGGGGAGCATTTCCTCACCTCCTTACTCTAAATCAGTGCAGGAAAGACTCAGCACCTGCATTTCTAGCCTCCTCATAACTGCAAGGCCTCCAGAACAGCTGCCGGTAACATTTTGCATTTGAATTCCAATGACAAGAAATCAATTAATGATACACAGCGTAGCTGTAACTATGAGTAGCTGTGAGTGCACACCAATGCACCAAGTCATTTTGATGCAATGTCACTGTTGTAATCTAGGAAAGATAGGAGATAATTTACATAGAGCAAGCTCACTCACCAGCAATGTGGTTCTGACCAAATTATCAGTTTTACTAATGTTGATTGGGAGATGAACAAATAGGATGATTGCACAGCTCTTCTTTGAAATTGCATCCAATTGTCCACTTGAGAGGGAAGATGAATGAATGAATGAATGAATGAATGAATGAATGAATAAGTTTACTGGCCAAGTGTGTACACATACAAGGAATTAGCCCTGGTGCTCCACTCGCAAGTAACAACACGACATACAGTAAACCATTAAGAATAAAACATAAAACATTAAAACATTAAAAATAAAACATTATAGTTTAAACATGTGAATCAAATTAAATACCAGAGCGAAAGGAGGCTACAGACTTTTGGTTATTGAGAACTTGACTGACCTTGACTAAGCACTTAATCTGATAGACAAAAAAAGCTGGAGTAACTTAGGCAGCATCTCTGGAGAAAAGGAATAGGTGATGTTTTGGATCCTGTAAAGATGCTATAACGACACATCGTTACTTTACTATCTTTATTCATACTGGAGTATTACATATTGCACTAGCTGTACGTGGTCTGTCACAGGAACTAGAGAGCGATCTGTGGGTGGGGAGGTTGTAGTTATACTTGTGATATGGGGAGTGGTTAGTAGTGATGAGGGCACTATATTAAAGGCACATGCATATATCATCTACAGATCCAGACCCTTCTTCATACTGAGAGTCAAGGGAGAGATCAGAGCTACTCCTTTGTGTCTGTCTTCAGCGTAAACCAGCATCTGCAGTTCCTTCCGACACACTACACCTTGCACTGCTTGCTCCATGGCTACTGCTGTTGAATGTCACTTTGAGTTTGGTGCTTAAGAATCCATACAGGGGTGTACAACTCTTGGGCTGAAGTGCTGCTCATTGAGGAACAGCTGACATTGCAGCTGTTGGTGCTGCATGAAGGCAGATGAAATGCCCAGCACTACCATTTCCGAATCACCTTACTTTTGCAGTCAAACTAAAAGCAAGTTACCTGGTTCCTATCATTAATCAGCTCGGCCAACTCCATACTTTTGTATTCTTGGGAGAGGCACCATTTTCTATATATGGGTTTTTGTTTGAATTTCTGTAGGTAGTCTTATTCATTTATCTTAATTTACTTCTTTTAATAATAGACATCTTTCCAATTTTTTGGAACTGCGATTCTGCCAGACAAGATCCAGATACATTTTCTGAGGGGTGCAATCATGTTACTTATCTTGTAAAAAAAGGAACTGCAGATGCTAGTTTATACCAAAGATAAGCATAAAATGCTGGAGTAACTCAATGGTTCAGGCAGCATCTCTGGGGAAAATATTACTTATCTTGTTGTCCTTAGCTTTTGTTCCCACTGTAAAAGGATTAAAGAGAACCCATATGTGACGGGCTTGTGATGTAGGCACCTTGGGAATACTATCTGAGGTTTGTGCAAGTCAAGGGCATCATTATAACCCACTCTTATAGTAGTGAAGAAAATGTTTCCATGCATGTCCACTTTCTGATACCCTTCACATTGATGCCTGCTGCTATCACTGATTATCCAAATGTGGACTTGTCAACCAAGCATTCTCACACCTCATCTTGATGACTCCAAAAGTTCATTTGAACGAGTGCACATGCATCCTTTGGACTAAGCCTACACACACACACGCACAAACACACAGATACTATACGATATGATAGATACAAAATGTAATTTTCTACAAACTATTAAAATCAAGGATGAGCTTGAGGTGCAACAATGTTCAGTTTAAATTTGTATTAGTACATTTTAAAAGGATGAACATGACGTAGAACATTGTTTTCATATGGCACAAATACCTACATTTTTAATTGTGTTCAGAAGTTATCAGCTACAATGGAATCAAAAGATATGGACATGGACAGATAGAGCTGTACAGTATGTATCTGACTGTGCTGATTTGCAGACTCAGTGAGCCGATCTGGTTCTTATGATTGCAGCAATCATGTTTAATAGGCCAGAACTCGTGGCTGTGGATGAAATAATTCTCTGCAGCGTATTGGGAAATCAAAGTAAAATACCAGTTTCTTATTTACTGATTAGTGGTATAAGTTGAGATGGTGTACAAGTTGGTCATTTGCCTGTCGCTAAATTGATAACATTATTAGAGAAGAATGGGCTGATTTTATTTATTGTTCCAATTGGAACTATTGCAAATCATCCATTAACACTGCACTGAGCTCCAGATCTCCATTACGCATTGTGAAAACACTGGGATTGACAACAGATTAAGAGAGCTGGGTCTATCAGTGTGTTCTCCTGCTGTACTTGCTGAATGTAAGGCAAGGACTAGTCTGGTTAGATTCCAAAAACATTATGCTGATAATCACCACCCATTCCCCATTGAATTCAATTATCATTGTGCGACACGGACTCTGGAGGCAAAAGTAAAGCTCTTCTTTAATATTTTAACATAATACTTTGAATCCTTTCAAACTGTTTTGGGGATTTTAATTCATGTTTGGATTTAAATGAAAATAATAAATGGTAATTATAGAAAATGTCTATTAACAGTTGAGTATAGGAGCAAAGAGGTCCTTCTGTAGTTGTACAGGGCCCTACTGAGACCACACCTAGAGTATTGCGCTCAATTTTGGTCTCCAAATTTGAGGAAGGACATTCTTGCTATTGAGGGAGTGCAGCGTAGGTTCACAAGGTTAATTCCAGGGATGGTGGGACAGCCATATGTTGATAGAATGGAGTGACGGCATGTATACACTGGAACTTAGAAGGATGAGAGGGAATCTTATTGAAACATATAAAATTATTAAGGGATTGGACACGCTAGATGCAGGAAACATGTTCCCGATGTTGGGGGCGTCCAGAACCAGGGACCACAGTTTAAGAATAAGGGGTAGGCCATTTAGAATGGAGATGAGGAATAATCTTTTCACACAGAGAGTTGTGAATCTGTGGAATTCTCTACCTCAGAAGGCAGTGGAGGCCAATTCTCTGGATGCTTTCAAGAGAGAGTTAGATAGAGCTCTTAAAGATAGTGGAGTCAAGGAATATGGGGAGAAGGCAGGAACGGGGTACTGATTGTGGATGATCAGCCATGATCACAGTGAATGGCGGTGCTGGCTCGAAGGGCTGAATGGCCTACTCCTGCACCTATTGTCTATTTTCATTAACACACAACATCTTTTAAGGAAACATATTTCACTTTTTTGAAAGGATTATTGACACGGTTACTTGTTACACTGTTGAAAAATTCACTCCTGAATGACTAGCCCCAACCTTTTCAGATATTTTTACTGCACAGCAACTGGGATAATTGAGTCAATTAAGCTAACTGGATAATTAGACATTTACGTTGATTCTGTCCACATTCCTTCAATTAAAAGTACATCAACACAACCTGTAGAGGAGCAGAATATTAATGACAATATCAGAAATTGGCATCAGATTTACCTCGTAACATCCATGAGCATCGATGGCCTTGCTGGTATCATTATGGCAAGTTCCAGAACAATCCACAGCACTGCTGGGTGTCGATTTTGATAAACTCCGCACAGACAGCATCCATAGTCTAGATCGAACCCGGGTCTCTGGCGCTGTGAGACGGGAACTACCGCTGCCCAACCCTGCTGCCCTTATTTGATATTCGACAAAGATTGTTCTGAAGTCTGGAGCTTCGTTACCCTGGAGGGCCTGTCCTACTTACGTGACTTTTTCGGCGACTGCCGACACCCGTCATAGGCCGCCGAAAATTTTCAACATGTTGAAAATTCAGCGGCGACCAGAAAGACACTATGACTTTTTGGGTGACTAGGAGACTACTCACGACCATATAGGCGCCTCCCTGGCGACATGTCGCGGGTGACGCGGGGTGTCAAATCCCACTTTTTAAGAAAGGCGGGAGAGAGAAAACAGAGAATTATAGACCAGTTAGCCTGACATCGGTGGTGGGGAAGATACTGGAGTCAATCATAAAATATGAAATAGCGGCACATTTGGATAGCAGCAACAGGATCGGTCCGAGTCAGCATAGATTTACGAAGGAGAAATCTTCTGGAATTTTTTGAGGATGTAACTAGGAAAATGGACAAGGCAGAGCCAGTGGATGTAGTGTACCTGGACTTTCAGAAAGCCAGTGGATGTAGTGTACCTGGACTTTCAGAAAGCATTTGATAAGATCCCACATAGGAGATTAGTGGGCAAAATTAGGGCACATGGTATTGGGGGTAGGGTGCTGACATGGATAGAAAATTGGTTGGCAGACAGGAAATAAAGAGTAGGGATTAACGGGTCCCTTTAAGAATGGCAGGCAGTGACTAGTGGGCTCGGTGCTGGGACCGCAGCTATTTACAATAGCTGCTGTCAAGTACACCAATATCTAACTCTGGCTGCTACAAATGTGAGAAGCGCATCCAGGTACAGCTCCTGAAGGACTGTGTTGGGGAACTGGAGAAGCAAGTGGATGACCTCAGGTTCGATCAAGAAACTGAGTCATTCCTCGACAAGTCCTACAGTAAGATTGTTACACCTAAGGTACTGGAAGAGAGAAGGTAGATGATGGTGAGAAAGGGAAGGAAACATGGAATGCAAAGGTCCCCGGGTATTATACCTCTTGAGAACAGGTTAGAAGCTGTCGTGACAGAAGACGTTAACACACTGAGCAGCGGACTGGCTTGCGAAGCAAAAAGTGCCGTTGAGCCAAAATCAAAGAGGCCGATGTCAGGCAACGCAGTGGTAGTTGGAGACTACTTTGTGAGAGGTAAGGACAGGGGTTTCTGCAGCAACAGACAGAATTAACGGGAAAGAAAGCCCACAAAGGGATAGGAGAGTATGGCCAAGTGTAATAGGGATGAATGTGAAAGGTGAGATGCGTAAGGAATTAAAAGTATTGTATATGAATGCGCGAAGTATAAGAAGTAAAGTAGATGAGCTTGGGGCTCAGTTAGAGGTTGGTAGATATGATGGTGTGCTGCCTCCCTGGTGCCAGGATCCAGGATGTCACGGACAGAGTGCAGAAAATCCTCAAGGGCGAAGGTGAACAGCCGGAAGTGGTAGTGCATGTCGGCACAAACGATGTCGGAAAGAAGCGGATGAATATTCTGCAGCGTGATTTTAGAGAATTCGGAAAAATGCTGAAAAGCAGGACCTCCAGAATGGGTATCTCCGGTTTGCTTCCAGTTCCTCGTGTTGGCGAGAACAGGAACAGGGAGATACAGGACCTGAACGTGTGGCTGAGCAACTGGTGCAGGGGGCAGGGATTTAGATTCTTAGACTACTGGGATCTGTTTTGGAGTAAGGGGGAACTGTACAAAAGGGACAGATTGAACCTTAACAGGTGGGGGACCAGCATTCTGGCAGGCAGATTTGCCACTGCTACACGGGTGGTTTTAAGCTAAATAAGGGGTGGTGTGGGTGTGGGTGTCAAATGGGATAGTCAAGGATGGAGTTAAAGGGAAAGAGAGTAAAGGGATAGTTAATGACCCCAGAATTAATGGGAAAGAAAGCCCACAAAGGGATAGGAGTGCATGGCCAAGTGTAATAGGGATCAATGTGAAAGGTGAGATGCGTAAAGCCCCTGTCCCATTTAGGAAACCTGAACGGAACCCTCTGGAGACTTTGCGCCCCACCCAAGGTTTCCGTGCGGTTCCCGGAGGTTTTTGTCAGTCTCCCTAATGGTCGAAATTGGTTTCCGCTTCTTCTGTGTTCAGATTATTTCAAAAAATTCAAAACCGGCCGCGACTAAAAATAGGTTGCCGTTTTAAAAATCGGTAATTTTTTCGTCAAAGCCGGTTGCGATGCTAGTTGAAGGTGGTTGCAGGTAGTGGAAGGTAAGACCTTTTTTTCACCCAGTTTTATTCCATCAGGGAGGTATTACATTCCACTACTTGCAACCTCCGGCAACCACCTTCAACTAGCATTGCAACCGGCTTCAACAAAAAAATTACCGATTTTTAAAACGGCAACATATTTTTGGTCGCGGACGGTTTTTAATTTTTTGAAATAATCGCCGGAACATAGAAGAAGCGGAAACCACTTTCGACCATTAGGGAGACTGACAAAAACCTCCGGGAACCTCCGGGAACCGCACGGAAACCTTGGGTGGGGCGCAAAGTCTCCAGAGGTTTCCGTTCAGGTTTCCTAAGTGGAACAGGGGCATAAGGAATTAAAAGTATTGTATATGAATGCGCGAAGTATAAGAAGTAAAGTAGATGAGCTTGAGGCTCAGTTAGAGGTTGGTAGATATGACATTGTGGGGATTACTGAGACGTGGCTGCAGGAGGATCGGGCCTGGGAAATTAATATTCAGGGTTACACATCCTATAGAAAGGACAGGCAGGTGGGCAGAGGAGGCGGGGGTAGCTCTGCTGGTGAGGGATGGAATTCAGTCCCTTGCGAAGGAAGACATAGGGACTGACAAGGTAGAGTCACTGTGGATTGAGTTGAGGAATTGTAAAGGCAAGAAGACACTAATTGGTGTTATCCACAGACCCCCAAATAGTAGCCTGGATGTAGGGTGTAAGTTGCAGCAGGAGTTAAAACTGGCATGTAACAAAGGTAATGCCACTGTAGTGATGGGGGGATTTCAATATGCAGATAGACTGGAAAAATCAGGTTGGTTCAGGACCCCAAGAAAGAGAGTTTGTAGAGTGCCTCCGAGGTGGATTCTTAGAGCAGCTTGTAATGGAGCCAACCAGAGAAAAGGCAATTCTGGATTTAGTGTTGTCTAATGAACCAGATTTGATAAAGAGAACTCGAGGTAAAGGAACCGCTTGGGGGTAGTGATCATAATATGATTAGTTTTAATCTGCAATTTGAGAAAGAGAAGGTTAAATCGGAAGTGGCAGTGGTGCAGTTAAACAAAGGGGACTATGAAGGCATGAGAGAGGAGCTGGCCAAGATAGACTGGAAAGGGATCCTAGCAGGAATGACGGTGGAACAGCAATGGCAGGAATTTCTGGGCATAATCCAGAAGACGCAGGATCATTTCATTCCAAAAAGGAAGAAAGATTCTAAGGGGAGTAGGAGGCAACCGTGGCTGACAAGAGAAGTTAGGGATAGAATAAAACGAAAAGAAAAGATGTATAACACAGTAAAGAGTAGCTGGAAGCCAGAGGTTTGGGAAACTTTCATAGGACAACAGAAGGAAACAAATCGGGCAATACGGGCTGAAAAGATGAAGTACGAGGGGAAGCTGGCCAGGAATATAAAGAAGGACAATAAAAGTTTCTTTAGATATGTTAAGGGAAAAAGAGTAGCAAAGTCAAATGTGGGTCGCTTGAAGATAGACACGGGTGAAATTATTATGGGCAACAAGGAAATGGCAGAAGAGTTCAACAGGTACTTCGGATCTGTCTTCACTAAGAAAGACACAAACAATCTCCCAGATGTGCTGGAGGACAGAGGATCTAAGGGGATAGAGGAACTGAAATAAATTTTCATTGGGCAAGAAATAGTATTGGGTAAGCTAATGAGACTGAAGGATGATAAATCTCCTGGGCCGGATGGTCTGCAGCCCAGGGTCCTCAGGGAGGTGGCTCGAGAAATAGTGGACGCATTGGTGATCATTTTCCAATGTTCAATGCATTCAGGATCAGTTCTTGTGGATTGGAGGATAGCTAATGTTATCCTCCTTTTCAAGAAAGGAGCAAGAGAGAAAACGGGGCATTACAGACCAGTTAGCCTGACTTCAGTGGTGGGAAAGATGCTGGAGTCAATTATTAAAGAGGTAATAGTGGGGCATTTGGATAGCAGTAAAAAGATTAGTCCAAGTCAACAAGGATTTATAAAAGGGAAATCATGCTTGACTAATCTTCTGGAATTTTTTGAGGATGTGACAAGTAAAATGGATGAAGGGGAGCCAGTGGATGTAGTGTATCTAGACTTTCAGAAAGCCTTTGATAAGGTCCCGCACGGGAGACTGGTGACTAAAATTAGAGCACATGGTATTGGGGGTAGGGTGTTGACATGGATAGAGAATTGGTTGGCAGACAGGAAGCAAAGAGTAGGAGTGAACGGGTCCTTTTCAGAATGGCAGGCAGTGGCGAGTGGAGTGCCGCAAGGCTCGGTGTTGGGGCCGCAACTGTTCACCATATATATTAATGATTTGGAAGAGGGAATTAGGAGCAACACTAGCAAGTTTGCGGACGACACAAAACTTGGTGGCAGTGTGAACTGTGAAGAGGATGTTTGGAGGTTGCAGGGTAACCTGGGTGACCTGGATAGGTTGAGTGAGTGGGCAGATGCGTGGCAGATGCAGTATAATATAGATAAATGTGAGGTTATCCACTTTGGCGTCAAAAACAAGGGGGCAGATTATTATCTCAATGGGGTTAGGTTAGGTAAGGGGGAGGTGCAGCGAGACCTGGGTGTCCTTGTACACCAGTCACTGAAAGTTGGCGTGCAGGTACAGCAGGCAGTGAAGTAAGCTAATGGAATGTTGGCCTTCATAACAAGAGGATTACAGTATAAGAGTAAAGGGGTTCTTCTGCAGTTGTATAGGGCTCTGGTGAGACCACATCTGGCGTATTGTGTACAGTTTTAGTCTCCTAATTCAAGGAAGGACATCCTTGTGATTGAGGCAGTGCAGTGTAGGTTTATGAGATTGATCCCTGGGATGGCGGGACTGTCATATGAGGAAGGATTGAAAAGACTAGACTTGTATTCACTGGAGTTTAGAAGGATGAGGGGATATCTTATAGAAACATATAAAATTATAAAAGGACTGGACAAGCTAGATGCAGGAAAAATGTTCCCAATGTTGGGCGAGTCCAGAACCAAGGGCTACAGTCTTAGAATAAAGGGGAGGTCATTTAAGACTGAGGTGAAAAAAACGTTTTCACCCAGAGAGTTGTAAATTTGTGGAATTCCCTGCCACAGAGGGCAGTGGAGATCAAATCACTGGATGGATTCAAGAGAGAGTTAGATAGAGCTCTAGGGCCTAGTGGAATCAAGGGATATGGGGAGAAGGCAGGCACGGGTTATTGATCACAATAAATGGCCATGCTGGCTCAAAGGGCCAAATGGCCTCCTCCTGCACCTATTTTCTATGTTTCTATGTTTCTACATCAATGATTTAGATGAAGGGATTTAAAGTAACATTAGCAGATGACACAAAGCTGGGTGGCAGTGTGAACTGTGAAGAGGATGCTATGAGAATGCAGGGTGACTTGGGCACGTTGGGTGAGTGGGCAGATGCATGGCAGATGCAGTTTAATGTGGATAAATGTGAGGTTATCCACTTTGATAGCAACAACAGGAAGGCAGATAACTATCTATATGGTGTCAAATTGGGAAAAGGGGAAGTACAGTGGGATCTGGGGTTCCTTGTTCGTCAGTCAATGAAAGTAAGCATCCAGGTACAACAGGCAGTGAAGAAAGTGAATGGCATGTTGGCCTTCATAACAAAAGGAGTTGAGTATAGGAGCAAAGAGGTCCTTCTGCAGCTGTACAGGGCCCTAGTGAGACCACACCTGGAGTATTGTGTGCAGTTTTGGTCCCCTAATTTGAGGAAGGACATTCTTGCTATTGAGGGAATGCATCGTAGGTTTACAAGGTTAATTCCAGGGATGGTGGGACTGTCATATGCTGAGAGAATGGAGTGGCTGGGCTTGTATACTCTGGAATTTAGAAAGTTGAGAGGGCATCTTATTGAAACATATAAGATTATTAAGTGTTTGGACACGCTAGAGGCAGGAAACATGTTCCCGATGTTGGGGGAGTCCAGAACCAGGGGCCACAGTTTACGAATAAGGGGTAAGCCATTTAGAACGGAGATGAGGAAACACTTTTTCACACAGAGAATTGTGAGTTTGTGGAATTCTCTGCCTCAGAGGGCGGTGGAGGCCGGTTCTCTGGATACTTTCAAGAGAGAGCTAGATAGGGCTCTTAAAGATAGCAGAGTCAGGGGATATGGGGAGAAGGCAGGAACGGGGTACTGATTGTGGATGATCAGCCATTATCACATTGAATGGTGGTGCTGGCTCGAAGGGCCGAATGGCCTACTCCTGCACCTATTGTGTATTGTCTATTGATAATTAGCCTACAAACCCGCAAGTCTTTGGAATGAGGGAGGAAACGGGAGCACCCGGAGAAAACCCAGCGGGCACAGGGAAAATGTACAAACTCCCTACAGACTGCACCCGTAGGCAGGATCGAATCCGGGACTCTGGCACCGTAAGGCAGCAAATCTGCCACTGCACCACGGTGCCACCCAAAGGTCTGATGGGTGATCCACAGGTTGTATCTGGTGATCGTTATGAATGTGTGAGCTTGCCTTTGGCACTCATACGCTGTGACCCATTATAGAAAATTAGAAACAAAAAATAGGTGCAGGAGTAGGCCATTTGGCCCTTCGAGCCAGCACCGCCATTCAATATGATCATGGCTGATCATCCAAAATCAGTACCCTGTTCCTGCTTTTTACCCATATCCCTTAATTCCATTAGCCCTAAAAGCTATATCTCTCTCTCGTGAAAACATCCAGTGAATTTGCCTCCACTGTCTTCTGTGGCAGAGAATTCCACAGATGCACAACTCTCTGGGCGAAAACGTTTTTCCTCATCTCAGTCCTAAATGGCCTACCCCTTATTCTGGAACTGTGACCCCTGGTTCTGGACACCCCCAACATCGGGAACATTTTTCCTGCATTTAGCCTGTCCAATCCCTTAAGAATTTTATATGTTTCCATTATCTTTGAGTTTCGTGCTGTGTTGGAGCCAAATCACCGTTAACTTTCCCACTGCCATTCCAAATGATGTGTCAAGACTACAGATCTTTGGTCTGCAGATCTATTGACATTTGCATTTCCATGAAGAGACTGTTGAACGTGCACTTTATCAAGCCATTGCTCGTTTTGAGTACATCATATTTGCAGGAGACACTGTTGAGTTTGATGATACGGCTTTGACCGGGAAAGAGATATCATTTTGAGTCTATTGGCATACGAGATGAAAACAGGTGAAGAGTTTATTGGAACTTACTGGGGTCTATATCATGCAGTCATCCAATATACGAAGAAAAAATTCCTTTTTTAATGCAAAAAATTGAAAACAAACAATCTTTCTTTTTTTTGTTGCAATCCATAAACAACTATGCAGCATGAGTCATTGCCTCTTTTTCCATTCTCTCCTGGTTTTATGCATTCTATGTTTTGATTTAAAAATAAACCAGGCAACGCTCTGTCCATCAGATTTCCATTCTGTTGGCTAACTTCAAATATGCCGTGAGAAAACAATGACAAATTGGAATGAAACAGCAGTATCAGGCTATAAATAAACCTAATTTAGTAGCACTTGTTTCAGAAAACAAAGTTGAAGTTTAATTTTCACCGAGATTAAAATGCCATCTGAAAAATTGATGCATGGTTCAATCAGTCACACTACTGTGAGCTCCAACTGTCCAAGTAACAGGCTGTTTTAGTTTTTAGTTTTAGTTTTAGTTTTTAGTTTTAGAGATACAGCTTCAGCCCACCGAGTCCGCACCGACCAGCGACCCCCGCACATCAACACTACCCTACGCACACTGGGGACAATTTTACATTTATATCAATCCAATTAACCTACAAAGCTGTACGTCTTTTGGAGTGATGGAGGAAACCGAAGATCTTGGAGAAAACCCACGCAGGTCACGGGGAGAACGTACAAACTCTGTGCAGACGAGCACCCGTAGTCAGGATCGCCCATTCCTTCTCTGGAGAGAAGGAATGGGCGACGTTTCGGGTCGAGACCCTTCTTTGTTATTTTATTTTGCTTGTACCACTGTATTCCTTCAACAATATATTCAACCCCAATCTCAGTATTGCCACTTCTTATCAAATCTAAATAACATGCTCCACATCAATGCAGTAAACCCTCACTGATCCATTCTGGAAGCACAGATGTTTAATTTTGGTGCTTAATGTGGAATAATGTAATATTCCTTTTGTTAGTGCTGATAATCCAGATTTTTATGGACAGAAAATACATCAAGGGTTGCATTTTTGGTAGGGCTGGTACCTCGTAGCACACAGATCTGATCCTGACATTGGATGCTGTCTGTTTGAGGTTCGCACGCTCTCCCTGTGACTATGTGGATTTCCTCCGATTGCTTTGGTTTCCTTCCACATTCCAAAGATTTGCAGGTTAATTGTATAGGGAGTGAATGCAAAAGTAGAACAACATACAGCTGATGTTAAATGGGTGATCGATGGTCTGCATGCCTCGGTGGGCCAAAGAGCCTATTTTTATACATCCTTTTCCTTTAAAAGTTTTAAATTATATTACCTACACCAGCACTTTGTGATCATAAAATCATTGAGCTTTCGCAAGGACCAACAGCGATTTTAGAATTGATTTCATGGACCAAACTGAAACAAATGTGAAGGCTTATCCCATGTCACCCATTGCCGCTATATATGTGAATCACAACAAACCTAACTACTCATTCTTGGCACGATAATAAAAGCTTGTTTGCAGCATGAGAAACTTGCCAGCACAGTATTTCTCATATTGTGCTGTAAGTCACAAAATGTCCAAAGATGGCAAACTCATCCCGAATGATGTAAAGCAAGCCAAGCTTCTCTCCAAGGAGTCAACGCAAGTGCCATCAAAGTTGCTGCCGAAACAACTTCTTAATAATTAAATAACTCAGAGGTAATTTGCAACAATTATTCTGAATGCTTTCTAAAGCAATTAAAACTTTTATGGAGTTCTTTGTTTGTGAAAAGATTTTTAGAACATAGACCAGTGCAGCACAGGGACAGACTATTTAGCCCACTATGTCCATGCCAAACATGATGCCAAGTTTATCTAATCTCTTCTCTGGCCATGTCTAAAACCTCCATTCGCTGCATATCCATGTACCTATCTAAAAGCCCCTTAATCACCATCATAGTTTCTGCTTCCACCACCACCCCCATGAAAAGGACTTAAACTTTCCCCTCTCAGCTTAAAGCTATGCCCTTTAGTCTTTGACATTTGCACCTGAGGATAAAGGTTCCGACTGTCTATCCTATCTCTGCATCTCATAATTTCCTCCAATGCTCCAGAGAAAGCAATCAAAGTTTATCAATGTCCCCTTATATCACAAGGTTCAAATGTATTTGTCACGTGCACCAACTAAGGTACAGTGAAATGAATTTGCCATGTAGCGATGCAATTGAAAAACGAACACACAATATGCAATAAAATTTAACATAAACATCCACCACAGCATTCTTCACTGTGGTGGAAGGCAATAAAGTTCAGTTAGTCCTCCTCCTTTGTTCACCCGTGGTCGGGGCCTTGAGCCCTCCGTAGTCGCCGCTACAGACAGCCGGATGTACAGGCCCTCTCGTCGGGATGATCGAAACTCCGACGTCGGGATGGTCGAATACACTCCGCGACTTGCAGTGCCCGAATCGGCCACTTTCTTACCGGAGACCGCGGCTTCAGGATGTTACAGGCCGCAGGCCGGTGGTCAGAGCTCTTCTCCGGCGATCCCCGGCAAGGGATCCCAGGGTCTGGATGGTAAGTCCATGCCACGCCCGCGGATAGAAGCTCCGTCGACCACAGCCCCATGATGCCAAAGTCACCAGGCCGGCGATCGGAGCACTCCTTTCTGGCAACATCCCGGCAAGTGATCTCCCCGCTCCGCGATGGAAAAGTTCACGCTGCGCCCGCTGCTGAAGCTCTCGGCCTGACTACGGGAAAGGCCGCCCCAATCCAAGCTGTTAGGCCTCGAGGGAGGCAGAGAAGCGACATGGAAAAAGTTGCCTCTCCGTCAAGGAAGTGACTGAAAAACTGTCTCCCCCTTCCCCCCCCCCCCCCACCACCCCCCACATATGACATACCGAGAGACACTAAAACAAACATTTGGACATACTAAAAAAAAGTCGCAAAAACAAACACGCTGCTGGCGGGGCACCCGACTGGCAGCGCCCCCAATACCTTCTAATCCAGACAGCCTTCTTCTGCACACTTTACACACTCTCCAAAGCCTCCATATCCTCCTGTTATGGGCTGACTGCAAATTTATACAATACTCCAAATGCAGCCCAACCAAACTCCTATAAAGCTGCAAAGTGACTTCTTATACTCAATGCTCAGACCGACATAGGCATAATATCATACACCTCCTTTGCCACTCTATTTGTGTTGTCACGTTCAGGGAGGTAGGGACTTCACCCCCAAGATATCCCTGTACATCGATGAAGTTAAGGGTCTGGTCATTCTCTGCACACTTTTCCCTTGAATTTGACCTCCCAAAGTACAACACCTGACACCTCCTCGGTTTCAAAGTCATCTGCCATTTCTCTGTTCATTTCTGCAAATTCGAAATGGCTGATCTATTTTTCCTGCTCCACCCCATTCTCCTGCCTTCTCTCCATTACCTTTGACACCATTGCTAATCAAGAAACTACAATCTCTGCTTTAAAAATACCCAATGACGTGGCCTCAACAGCTGTCTGTGACAATGAATTCCACAGATTCACTACCTTAGAGCTAAAGAAATTCATCCTCATCATCATTTTAAAGGTACGTCTTTCATTCTGAGGTTGTGTATGTATCTTGCCACTGAAATAAAACAAATGCAGGGAGATTGCTGCATCTGCATCACAGAATAAAAGGTCATTCCAGACTTAACTACACATTCAACAATCGGCTAAGTGTAGATCACTGCGTAACACCAACACTACAAATCGATAATGACGAATGTGGTCTCATTCCCTCAGGCATTAGTCGCTGACATTTTAAAAATAACATTTTTTTAAAACTTTTCATTTCTGTCTCCAATTCTGACTTAATTCAATATTAGTTCCGCTCACTATTTCTCATAAAATTAATATTAACATTGGAATCATCCTCATTAATAATCTATTCTTCTCAGTCAGTCTAATACTTAATTCTCTTTTATTTTTCTGGTTGTCCTCCACACTAAGGTCCCAGATGCCCTGATGTACACACAAAGTACCTTTTATCAGCTCACACGCTCGGCAGCTTAATGGACAGAAGTGAAGGGGGCACAAGCAAATCCAACTCATGGCAGGTGGCATTAAATGTCCTGCTACAGCAGTAAATGAGTCAGAGTGTTGTTTAGAATTTAGAAAAATCAATCAGATATATTTATACAAAATCCCGGATTTTAGTTGGGTATTGAACGGTGCCAGAGTGAAATAGACTGGCCGACTGGGCCAAGAATTATTTTTATGGTTTATTGCTCATGTCCAATTCACAGCTCACTGCGTACAGACAGCTGTTGATGGTGCTGTTCTGCCTGTGTAATTGCAACCTGTTCCTAGAGTGGTATGTGGTACCCATCGAATCAAATTT
>CM075983.1:19288432-19636565 GCA_038087875.1 Malacoraja senta | reverse complement strand
CAACATCAAGCATCTCCCTTCTCTTAAAAGTTTTTTAAACTGTTGTATTTGATCATTTTGCAATATCTCACAGATTGAAAGTGAATTACGATATTGTCAAAGTTTGAAAATAAAATCTTGGTTAGTTTGTTTTGCTATGCAATTTAATGGTGATGCAATTCACCACCATTCCCTTGGGCCAGCTGAATCTATTTGTATTCGGCAAAAGGCTGATGTTATTTATGTTACGCGTTGTCTTTGTTTAACATGGGACTAAATCAGCTGCGAATCCCATCCCTGAGAATCGATATTTTTTTTAGTAGAGTTGAAGATAAGTTTTGATTGTTGCAGATGCCTGAATAAATTGGTTTTACATATGCTTGCTGGCAAGGAATATTAATCGATAAATTATTGTGTTCCAGGTGTTTGCCCATTGGATACTTGCTTTGGATATTAATTTATATAAGGGTATACATTCAGATGGCACAATATATTGCAATGGTCACACCTCGGAGGGGATGATATGTTGAATATCAAGCTGTAGTCGATGAACAACAGCTTGACATAGGTATATGCGATGTATATTGTGCTGTCCCCTGAAATAAATTGAAAGATGCAGCATGGAAACAGGCCCGTGGCCCAACCTAAGCCAGATCAATTGCTTGCAAACTTTTGGAGATCATGTTAGTTTCAATGGGATTGCAAACCTGTGACATTGGAAAGTAATGTGTAGGAAAGAACTGCAGATGCTGGTTTAAATCGAAGGTAGCCAGAAATTGCTGGAGTAACTCAGCGGGACGGGCAGCATCTCTGGAGAGAAGGAATGAGTGACGTTTTGGGTTACAACCCTTCTCTGAAAACCTCAGTCTGAAGAAGGGTCGCAACCCAAAACGTCACCCATTCCTTCTCTCCAATGATGCTGCCTGTCCCGCTGTGTCTAAATTGGAGCTGTTTTGTGCAAAGATCTTAGAGCGGAGCAAGATGGTTCCCTCCGCGAAAAAGCCTTAGTAGCTGATGGGTAATCTTTTGCGACATTCCCGTAACCGGCTTCTGTCATGGCGGCGTCATCTACAAGCAGAGCGTACTGCTCTGCTATAATTGCAGGGTTCTTCATAAATGCAGCAGTTCCACACTTTAATTATATTTTTTAAATGTATAAGCGCTCTAACAATAGTAAGAAAGACTGCGGTAATTAAAACTATCGGAATTACTTTGGAGGCAACTCTGCAATTCATCTCCTGTACATTACACCCCCCCCCCGAATATTTTATCTTGGGTTTTAGACTGAGCTAATCTTGCAGAGGGTTGACAGATTTTCCTTGCTAAAGGATTACCTGCGACCCTAACAAAACCTCAAATCCTCTGTATGCTGGATCAGACATAACTCGGGGCAGTTCTTCGATCTTCATGATGATGTACCTTAATGTCAAGGATAGACACGAAAAGCTGGAGTAACTCGGCTGGTCAGAAGAAGGGTCTCGACCCGAGACATCGCCTGTTTCTTTTCTCCGGAGAAGCTGTCTGACCCGCTGAGTTGCTCCAGCTTTTTGTGTCCATCTTCGGTTCAAACCAGCATCTGCAGTTCCTTCCTACACCTTAATGTCAATACGTTTCTGAATTTATTGAGTGCAATGTTATCTATTCCCATTTTTTATATCAAAGCTTCTCAGCGTGTGATTACCAAATTACAGACAATTTTGCCAAATTTCAGGCTACAATTGTGTTGTGAACTTATAGCTGTCAGGAAATGGGCTGGGATTGTCTAACATTTATGTCTCTCAGGATCCGATTAGTAGTGGTACGAGGGATTGTGTGAGAGAGGGCAGTTCAGTTTAGTTCAGTTTAGTTTATTGTCACGTGTACCGAGGTACAATGAAAAGCTTTTGTTGCGAGCTGTCCAGCCAGCAGAAAAACAATACATGTACACTATGTATATATGATATGAATAACATTTAGCGCAAGGTAAAGCCAGCGATCAAGGATAGTCCGAGGGTCACCAGAGTAGTAGATAGTAGTTCAGCACTGCTCTCTGGTACTCTGGCACTCTCGCAAAGAAAGTTGGTGAATCTGCGGAATTCATTGCCACAGAAGGCCGTGGTAGCCAAGTCAATGGACATTTGTAAGGCGGCGATAGGTAGATTCTTGATTAGCACGGGTGTCAGGGGTTATGGGGAGAAGGCAGGAGAATGGGGTTGAGGAGGAAGATAGATCAGCCATGAATGAATGGCAGAGTAGAATTAATGGGCCGAATGGCCTAATTCTGCTCCTATCACTTACAAACTCATTTACGTTGCTTGTAAGACTCCCTTTTGTATTATTGCATCTGAACTTTCCATTGGGCAGATCAAGCATGTTAGAAGATTGTAAGTTCAACCTCTGCTCCCAAACGTGAACCTGGGCTGACCCTTCCTTGGGGTGTGGCTAGAGAGGGCACTGCTCTTCAGATAAAGTCCACAGGCCCCTCGGCCCAACTTGCCAACGCCGGCCATCTACACTAGTCCCACCTGCCTGCGCTTGGCCCATATCCCTCTATACCTGTCCAATCCATGTACCTGTCTAAATGTTTCTTAAATGTTACGATAGTTACGATATGCAAAAAAGGTTGCCGACCCCTGGACTAAACCAAACCCTTGATCCTGTCCCACCAGCCTTTGTGTTCATTGATATTTTATTCACAATATTAGGATTTTGTAGAGGGAGAGAAAGAGATAGGTTGAATAAATGAATGAAAGAAAGAAAAAGGTTGCTCAACAAATAATTAGAGATCACAAGAAAGAAACAAGAAAATATATGTGTGTTATATATTTATGTATATGTCACACATATATATATGCATCATATATATATAATGAATATATATGAGTTTATATATATAAGAAACTAGAAAAATATATGTGTGGGTGTTATATAATTATATGCATCTATATCACATTTATATATGCATGTATAACAAATATATATGTATTTATATATAGTATACATATATATATATATATATATATATATATATATATATATATATATATATATATATAAATATAATTGCCTTTATGGGTGCATACAAGCAGTTGTGAACAATGGGATTAGACGAATTACAGAGTGCAAGTTTAATCGAAAAATCAATTCAAACACAGGACATGGGCCATTTTAAAAGAAAAACTTAAAAAAACATTTAAAACATTTAAAAACACGAAAACTGTTCCCCCGCAATGCTGATTACACTGCGAGAGGCATAACTGAAGTCGGGTCGGGTTTACTGAAATGGCGGAAGTTACGCTCCGTTGCGTACTACACGTCAGTCCATTGGATTTTGCAGGAGTGGACCATCTTGCTCCGCTCTAAGATCTTTGGTTTTGTCCATCCCCTTGCTTGCTCTCTCCGCGTCTCCTCCACACTAGGCATTATACTTATTTCACTGTCGTCCTGTTGAGTTTCATTGTCCATATAACTCATTATCACCTAGCTCACAGCCAATAATGAACCATTGTGGGCTCCACCATTCCTTGATCATTGTTACTTTTTTGCATATATTTCATTTTTTTGTTATATAACACCGTCTATATCTCTCGTTCTTCTTTCCCCTCACTCTCAGTCTGAAGAAGGGTCTCGACCCAAAATGTCTATACTGCTGTCACCTATTCCTTTTCTTCAGAGATGCTGCCTGACCCGCTGAGTTATTCCAGCTTTTTGTGTCCATAAGCTGTTTTACTATATTACTATAATGTTTTTAAAATGTTTAATGTTCACTGTTTTTTATCTTTTAATATATTTTTATTTTCAAAATCTCCTGACCCATTGCATCACTGTCTGACATCCCTAACGTTGAATGTATCTATCACAGTACCATCTACAGGTGCATTCAAAAGTAACAGGCACTACATGTTCAACCATGGATTTTTAAATGAATTGTGCATCTCATGCACCAAATCCAACCCATTAGCAGAATTAGCAGTAGGCTATTACACAATTGTACGGGTCACAAAATGATAGTGCACCGTGCATTTATTTAATAAGGTTTAATTTATCACAGGTAAAAGTGCAAGACTTTAAATCAGTAGAACAAATAAAATTTGTGGAACAATTAGTAATGAAATGGTGTAAATTCTACAGGAACACCATCTTTAATGATCTGGGGAGCAAAGATTCATCTCAATCCTAGTAGCGTTGACAATGCCATTATAAGTGATGGAATTTACAGCAGAAACTGCTAACAAGCTTATTATTGTTGATGCTTTGCCACTGATTCCTACCCTTAGAAAAAAGAATTAATGAATGTTAGTGAATAGCTAATTAAATTGTAATTTGCTGCTTTATAGTCTTGTTAAAAGCTAATCAAGGGAAATTTGAACACAATTGCACACACCTGGAGGCTCGTCTGCAGGAAACTAATTTTGAATCATATCTGACAGATTACAAGCAGGATCTGCTAGTATTGAAGCATGAAAATGCAGAGTAAAAATATTTTTTAATGGGGAATTGCAAGTGATTTTCTGCGGCAAACCCCATGAGTAATATAGCTGCTGCTAGATTGCCATCAGGAGGCCTTGAGAGTTGTCATTTGCAGAAGCAGACCGAGGCAAACAATTTTACGAGGCAGAATTGGTTCTCTGGGTCTGATCAAGGATCAGTGTCAGTGGAGTATTGGGTTCAGCTAACAAGTTATAACCATGTCATGCATGATCCAGTACAGACAGGCTAAGCCTGATAATACATCATCTGGCTTTTGGCAGCATGGTGATGATGTACAATTGAAGACTGACTCAAGCAATATTTGAATAGTGAGTCTCAATCGTTTTACTGCAATATAATAAGGATATTGAAGTCTGTGTACAATGCCTCAAGTTATGCAGTTAATAGACTTGGCTTATACTCGCTAGAATTTAAGAGATTGAGAGGGGATTTTATAGAAACGTACAAAATTCTTATGGGGTTGGACAGGCTAGATGCAGGAAGATTGTTCCCGATGTTGGGGAAGTCCAGGACAAGGGGTCACAGCTTAAGGATAAGGGGGAAATCCTTTAAGACCGAGATGAGAAAAAATGTTTTCACACAGAGAGTGGTGAATCTCTGGAACTCTCTGCCACAGAGGGTAGTTGAGGCCAGTTCATTGGCTATATTTAAGAGGGAGTTAGATGTGGCCCTTGTGGCTAAAGGGATCAGGGGGTATGGAGAGAAGGCAGGTACGGGATACTGAGTTGGATGATCAGCCATGATCATATTGAATGGCGGTGCAGGCTCGAAGGGCCGAATGGCCTACTCCTGCACCTATTTTCTATGTATCTATGTATATGGTCAACAGTCATGTCATGGATGATAACTGGGAGAAGCCAATAGCGTCCGTATCAAATTGAGAAAGAATAACAAGCAATAGTTTCCAAGATGAAGAAAAGTCATCAGTTTCGGTCGAGCAGAGCATTAGTTCTAGTTATGAATCACAAGCAAATATTAGCCATTCTGAGTCCTAGAATTGCCTCAATGGCAAAATGATCAGTTTTGTTGCCTTTGTATGTTCTATACAATTGGGTATCTGTCATCAGCAATTATTGATGCTCCATCTACAGTACGCTATGAAGATTCTGTTGCGTATGAAGGTTCTGCTGTTCTGTTGTGGAAAACCGTCATTTATGAGCTGTGATGTGATAATCGTACTCATTCATTTTCCTGAATTTTCTCATGTGGCATAGATGGTTCTTTATTGTCACATATGCACTGCACAGTGAAATGCTTGCACCCGTCTCCATATTTTGGCGCCAAAGTGTGTCGCCCAAGTGGGGCTTGAACCCACAACCCTGAGATTAAGAGTCTCATGCTCCACTGACCTAGCCAGCGGGCTGTGAGCAAGACATGCTCCTGCATCATATCTATACTCATACTCTCAGGGATTGGTCCAATAAAACATGGTCAAACATGGAGCTGCAACAGAATCAGAATCAGAATGCTTTATTGTCATTGCATGTGTCACATACAACGAGATTACTGTGTCTCTCCATTTAAAAGAACTTCAAACATTCACATACTCAAACTTTTTACACTCCCTCCCTCCCCAAACCCACCCATGGATTCACATTTACATAAATTAACACTGTCTCCCACCCCCCCCCCCCTCCTTCCCCATAACCCGCTCCCGAGACAGAGTTCAGTTCTAAGATTGCTGATGGGTAAAAGCTGTTCTTGAGTCTGGCAGTGCGTGACTTTAGCGACCTGTACCTTTTTCCTGAGGGCAGCAGTGTGAAAAGGTGGTGACAAGGATGTGTAATGTCTTTCACGATATTACAGGTCCTGCTGCGGCATCTGGAGTGGTAAATGTCCTCAAGAGGGGGCAGGGGGAGTCCAATGATACCCTGGGCAGTTTTTATCACCCTCTGGAGAGCTGCTCTGTCAGCTGCTGAACAGTTCCCAAACCAGGCAGTTATGCAGTAAGTCAGTATGCTTTCTACCGAACAGCGGTAGAAAGACTCCAGCAGTTTAGCAGACAGATGGGCCCTCCTCAGTGTTCTGAGGAAGTAAAGTCTCTGTTGCGCCTTTTTTACAACTACAGCAGAGTTCACAGACCATTTAAGATCCTCACTGATGTTGATCCCCAGAAATTTAAAACTAGGCACCCTCTCCACCTCCTCGCCCCCTATCTCCAGTGGCCTGAGCTCCGCTCTATGTCGCCTGAAACCAGTGATGATCTCCTTTGTCTTTTTAGTGTTCAGAGAGAGATTGTTGTGAGCACACCACTCAGAAAGTCTGTGCACCTCCTCTCTATAGGCGATAACAGTGGGGTTATCCACAGACCAAGGATGTTTGACAGGGGAACATAAAATAATTATCAGCAGTACTCTGAAAAGACACATTTTAAAAAGCATTCCAGTTTCCAGATGTCCCTTTACTCACAAATATGATACTGTAATCAACTTTAGAAGTTCTTGTCTAATGCCATCAAAGTTGGCCTTGTCCCAATTTAGTACTTTAACTTGTGGGTCCACCCTGTCCTTATCTCTAACTATTTTAAAACTAATAGAACTGTGGTTGCTGGTCCCAAAAGGCTTGCCCACCAACACTTCTGTCATGCTCTTCCCAATTTCTTCAGAGTAGGCCAAATAGGGCCCTCACCATTTCAAAAATAATTACCAGTTCATGGATTTGATGCATCTTTGCAGTTGTTGCTGATATGATCAGCCAGTATGGAAATACAATATTGTCCATAGATAAACACAAATTGTTGGAGTAACTCAGCGGGACAAGCAGCATCTCTGGAGAGAAGGAATGGGTGATGTTTCGGATCGAGACCCTTCTTCAGACGAAGTAGGGTCTCGACCCGAATCCCGAAACATCACCCATTCCTTCTCTCCAAAGATGTTGCCTGTCCCGCTGAGCTACTCCAGTATTTTGTGTCTATCTTCAGTTTTATACCAGCATCTGCAGTTCCTTCCTATACAATATTGTCCTTGTTTTCTGTCATAAATACTATTTCGGGTATTACTCTAACATTTCAGGATTGAAATTTCATAAAACCTTTAGTAAGATTCAGGAAACCAGGCCAACAATTTGGTGCAGTAGAAGAATGAGAAACTATCATCCGTGTGTGTGGAATAAGCTAAACACCAATTGCTCAGGAGTGACAAATATACTTTAACCATCAGCAATATTAAGGGAGGTTGGCAGTAAGCCAGTTTTCAGCAAGGTCTATTAATCTAGATAGCAATTCTCATTCCTCCTGGCTAAAATAATGATGCCACAATGGACTTGATCATGAATATTTTTGCAGGAATATTTGTGATGGGTAAAATGACTTGCATTGAATTTTTTATTAAATTTTTTTGCATCTTTTGCTGAATTTTGGTACTTTGTCATATCAATTTGCGTACTATTTATAGAAATGCTAATAGATGGTGTGTTTGCAGTCTTTGCGAAGATCGGAGCTCTAGGAATTCACCAATAGCACAACTGAGAAAATAATTTAATAACATACGGCATTATTTTCAAGCATATATTGGAAAGACCATTAGATTCCTACAAACTTAAATTTATTAAGAATATCAAGGTGAATAAAAAGCTGCAGTATTAAGTGGCAATGTTGATATGTTTGGCATCCATCTGAAATCCAGAATAGAGAAAATGCAGGCACAGTGAAAAACGTTGCCTTGGAGTACTTAGCACATATATTACACATGAACTTATGTTTACTGAAATGCTCCAGAAACATCAGATCAGCTGGGCTGAGGTGGAAGACCACTGGACAGCAAGCACATGAAAAAAAGTGGATATTATCACTGCTTCTTCTTTCGAGTCCATCTTGTTACAAACGTTGACATCTCTGTCATCGTCTGTCCTGAAAAGGACGCAAGCTTCCGGCGACAATCAGTGGGAGCCATCACTTGTTACAGTAGATGATGGTGGTAGCAGAATTAACTCAGGATACTTCCAGTTTCCAGCCTCGCGATGTGTACGCTTCTGCTAAGGGGCCATTATCAATGCTGGAAGACTGTAATGGTTGTCCTTCAGTAATAGATACATAGATACATAGAAAATAGGTGCAGGAGTAGGCCATTCGGCCCTTCGAGCCTGCACCGCCATTCAATATGATCATGGCTGATCATCCAACTCAGTATCCCGTACCTGCCTTCTCTCCATACCCCCTGATCCCTTTAGCCACAAGGGCCACATCTAACTCCCTCTTAAATATAGCCAATGAACTGGCCTCAACTACCCTCTGTGGCAGAGAGTTCCAGAGATTCACCACTCTCTGTGTGAAAAAGTTTTTCCTCATCTCGGTCTTAAAGGATTTCCCCCTTATCCTTAAGCTGTGACCCCTTGTCCTGGACTTCCCCAACATCGGGAACAATCTTCCTGCATCTAGCCTGTCCAACCCCATAAGAATTTTGTACGTTTCTATAAGATCCCCTCTCAATCTCCTAAATTCTAGCGAGTATAAGCCAAGTCTATCCAGTCTTTCTTCATATGAAAGTCCTGACATCCCAGGAATCAGTCTGGTGAACCTTCTCTGCACTCCCTCTATGGCTATAATGTCCTTCCTCAGATTTGGAGACCAAAACTGTACGCAATACTCCAGGTGTGGTCTCACCAAGACCCTGTACAACTGCAGTAGAACCTCCCTGCTCCTATACTCAAATCCTCTTGCTATGAAGGCCAACATACCATTCGCTTTCTTCACTGCCTGCTGCACCTGCATGCCTACTTTCAATGACTGGTGTACCATGACACCCAGGTCTCGCTGCACCTCCCCATTTCCTAATCGGCCACCATTTAGATAATAGTCCGCCTTCCCGTTTTTGCCACCAAAGTGGATAACCTCACATTTATCCACATTATACTGCATCTGCCAAACATTTGCCCACTCACCCAGCCTATCCAAGTCACCTTGCAGTCTCCTAGCATCCTCCTCACAGCTAACACTGCCCCCCAGCTTAGTGTCATCCGCAAACTTGGAGATGTTGCTTTCAATTCCCTCGTCCAGATCATTAATATAAATTGTAAATAGCTGGGGTCCCAGCACTGAGCCTTGCGGTACCCCACTAGTCACTGCCTGCCATTGTGAAAAGGACCCGTTTACTCCTACTCTTTGCTTCCTGTTTGCCAGCCAGTTCTCTATCCACATCAATACTGAACCCCCAATACCGTGTGATTTAAGTTTGTATCCTAATCTCTTATGTGGTACCTTGTCGAAAGCCTTCTGAAAGTCCAGATACAACACATCCACTGGTTCTCCCCTATCCACTCTACTAGTTACATCCTCGAAAAATTCTATAAGATTCGTCAGACACGATTTACCTTTCGTAAATCCATGCTGACTTTGTCCAATGATTTCACCACTTTCCAAATGTGCTGCTATCCCATCTTTAATAACCGACTCTAGCAGTTTCCCCACTACCGATGTTAGACTAACTGGTCTGTAATTCCCCGTTTTCTCTCTCCCTCCCTTCTTAAAAAGTGGGGTTACGTTTGCTACCCTCCAATCCTCAGGAACTACTCCAGAATCTAAAGAATTTTGAAAAATTATCACTAATGCATCCACTATTTCTGGAGCTACTTCCTTAAGTACTCTGGGATGCAGCCTATCTGGCCCTGGTGATTTATCGGCCTTTAATCCATTCAATTTACCCAACACCACTTCCCGACTAACCTGGATTTCACTCAGTTCCTCCATCTCCTTTGACCCGCGGCCCCCTGCTATTTCCGGCAGATTATTTATGTCTTCCTTAGTGAAGACGGAACCAAAGTAGTTATTCAATTGGTCCGCCATATCCTTGTTCCCCATGATCAATTCACCTGTTTCTGACTGCAAGGGACCTACATTTGTTTTAACAAATCTCTTTCTCTTCACATATCTATAAAAACTTTTGCAGTCAGTTTTTATGTTCCCTGCCAGTTTCATTTCATAATCTATTTTCCCTTTCCTAATTAAGCCCTTTGTCCTCCTCTGCTGGTCTTTGAATTTCTCCCAGTCCTCTGGTATGCTGCTTTTTCTGGCTAATTTGTACGCAACATCTTTTGCTTTGATACTATCCCTGATTTCCCTTGTTATCCACGGATGCACTACCTTCCCTGATTTATTCTTTTGCCAAACTGGGATGAACATTTTTTGTAGTTCATCCATGCAGTCTTTAAATGCCTTCCATTGCATATCCACCGTCAACCCTTTTAGAACTAATTGCCAGTCAATCTTGGCCAATTCACGTCTCATATCCTCAAAGTTACCTTTCTTTAAGTTCAGAACCGTTGTTTCTGAATTAACAATGTCACTCTCCATCCTAATGAAGAACTCAACCATATTTTGGTCACTCTTGCCCAAGGGGGCACGCACAACAAGTCTGCTAACTAACCCTTCCTCATTACTCAATACCCAGTCTAGAATAGCCTGCTCTCTCGTTGGTTCCTCTACATGTTGGTTTAGATAACTATCCCTCATACATTCCAAGAAATCCTCTTCCTCAGCACCCCTGCCAATTTGATTCACCCAATCTATATGTAGATTGAAGTCACCCATTATAACTGTTTTGCCTTTGTTGCACGCATTTCTATTTTCCTGTTTGATGCCATCCCCAACTTCACTACTACTGCTAGGTGGCCTGTACACAACACCCACCAGCGTTTTCTGCCCCTTAGTATTTCGTAGCTCTACCCATACCGATTCCACATCCTCCAAGCTAATGTCCTTCCTTTCCACTGCGTTAATCTCCTCTCTAACCAGCAACGCTACCCCACCTCCTTTTCCTTTCTCTCTATCCCTCCTGAATATTGAATATCCCTGGATGTTCAGCTCCCAGCCTTGGTCACCCTGGAGCCATGTCTCCGTGATCCCAACTATATCATAATCAAAGAGTACAAGTAAACGGGTCCTTTTCACAATGGCAGGCAGTGACTAGTGGGGTACCGCAAGGCTCAGTGCTGGGACCCCAGCTATTTACAATATATATTAATGACCTGGGTGAGGGAATTGAAGGCAATATCTCCAAGTTTGCGGATGACACTAAGCTGGGGGGCAGTGTTAGCTGTGAGGAGGATGCTATGAGACTGCAAGGTGACTTGGATAGGCTGGGTGAGTGGGCAAATGTTTGGCAGATGCAGTATAATGTGGATAAATGTGAGGTTATCCATTTTGGTGGCAAAAACAGGAAAGCAGACTATTTTCTAAATGGTGGCCGACTAGGAAAAGGGGAGATGCAGCGAGACCTGGGTGTCATGGTACACCAGTCATTGAAAGTAGGCATGCAGGTGCAGCAGGCAGTGAAGAAAGCGAATGGTATGTTAGCTTTCATAGCAAAAGGATTTGAGTATAGGAGCAGGGAGGTTCTACTGCAGTTGTACAGGGTCTTGGTGAGACCACACCTGGAGTATTGCGTACAGTTTTGGTCTCCAAATCTGAGGAAGGACATTATTGCCATAGAGGGAGTGCAGAGAAGGTTCACCAGACTGATTCCTGGGATGTCAGGACTGTCTTATGAAGAAAGACTGGATAGACTTGGTTTATACTCTCTAGAATTTAGGAGATTGAGAGGGGATCTTATAGAAACTTACAAGATTCTTAAGGGGTTGGACAGGCTAGATGCAGGAAGATTGCTCCCGATGTTGGGGAAGTCCAGGACAAGGGGTCACAGCTTAAGGATAAGGGGGAAATCCTTTAAAACCGAGATGAGAAGAACTTTTTTCACACAGAGAGTGGTGAATCTCTGGAACTCTCTGCCACAGAGGGTAGTCGAGGCCAGTTCATTGGCTATATTTAAGAGGGAGCTAGATGTGGCCCTTGTGGCTAAAGGGATCAGAGGGTATGGAGAGAAGGCAGGTACGGGATACTGAGTTGGATGATCAGCCATGATCATATTGAATGGCGGTGCAGGCTCGAAGGGCCGAATGGCCTAATCCTGCACCTAATTTCTATGTTTCTATGTTTCTATTAATTGCTATCTGCACGTTCAACTCATCCACCTTATTACGAATGCTCCTTGCATTGAGACACAAAGCCTTCAGGCTTGTTTTTACAACGCTCTTAAGAACCCCTTATACAATTATGTTGGAAAGTGGCTCTTTTTGATTTTTGCCCTGGATTTGTCTGCCTGCCACTTTTACTTTTCACCTTGCTACCTATTGCTTCCGCCCGCATTTTGCACCCCTCTGTTTCTCTGCTCACCCATTTAAGAACCCCACCACCTCTTATTCTCTGTTTATTATTGTTTTCTTCTTTCCCCCCTACATGTTGGGTCTGAGTGCTTTCCTTCTCTGCCTCCTGCCTCACACACTGTCTAATAGCATTCTCTATTTGAGTCCCTCCCCCCAACCATTCTAGTTTAAAGTCTCCCCAGTAGCCTTTGCAGATCTCCCCGCCAGGATATCGGTCCCCCTCAGGTTCAAGTGCAACCCATCCTTTTGTACAGGTCGTACCTTCCACAAAAGAGGTCCCAATGATCCAGAAATTTGAATCCCTGCCTTCTGCACCAGTCCTTCAGCCACGCATTTATCCTCCACCTCGCTCCATTCCTACTCTCACTGTCGCGTGGCACAGGCAGTAATCCCGAGATTGTTACCTTCGCTGTCCTTCTCTTTAACTCCCCTCCTAACTCCCTAAATTCTCCTTTCAGGTCCTCTTCTCTTTATTTACCTATGTTATTGGTACCTATATGTATCACGACTTCGGGCTCCTCTCCCTGCCCTTTCAGGATGTCTTGGACACGTTGAGACACATCACAGACCCTGGCACCTGGGAGGCAAACTACCATCCGGGTCTCCCGACTGCGTCCACAGAATCGCCTGTCTGACCCCCTAACTATAGAGTCCCCTATTAATATTTCCCTCCTCTTCTTTTCCTTACCCTTCTGAGCAACAGGACCGGTCTCTATACCGGAGGCCCGGCCGCTGTCGCTACCCCCAGGTAGGCAACAATAGCATCCTTCATTGCAAGTGCATGGCTTTGCCAATGGGTTGAACATGTGTATTGCAGTCAGGACTGCTATTTACTCTCCTGGGCTGTTATGGGCCTGTCCCACGAGCATGCGACTGCATGCGGCAAGCGCGACCAAACCGAAAGCGGGGGCCGCGCGGAGGTCGAATGATCCCCGTACAGGGCCGGTCCCACCAGCATGCGACTGCATGCGGCAAGCGCGACCAAACCGGAAGCGGGGGCCACGCGGAGGTCGAGTGAGTGACATGAAGTTCAAGCGAAGTCCGCGGGAAGTTCGCGCGTGAGGTACAGCGTCAAGACGCTGCGTACGACGTCGAGACGCTGCGCACGCCCGTCGAGGCGGTGCATACGGCGTCGAGGCAGCTGCGGGCTGGCAGGCCAATGCCGCGCGGAATTTTTGAACACTGTCAGTTTTTCGGAGCCCCGCGCGATGTCGGGACCAGCTCCGCACAACTCCATACGACTCCGGCGATCGAAGTGGGACCGGCCCCGCGAGGCCGTACGGCTCAAGCGACCACGTTAGGTCGTGCTTGCCGCATGCAGTCGCATGCTGGTGGGACAGGCCCTTAAGTCTTGCAATGATCATGTGTGCTTCATCTGACTTGCGCATAGGTGGTGTAGTAAAGAATATAATCAACTCCATCAGTTTGAAGAAGATAGAAAACATAGCCACGTGGTTAACAGCAAGGACAAAAGCTTTAGACTATAGAATGGTAGCTTGATCAGTCATTTTCGCAGAAAGGCAACAAGTAAAATTCAATACAAAAAGTGTATGTTAATTCATTTATTGATATAGGTTCAGATTAGTTTGTCATATACACCAAAATGCAGTGCAACTCATTGTTTGTAGGAAGCTTATAAACAGTATATAATAATGATATATATAACAATAAATACCAGAACAAATGCAAAATAGGAGAATGTGCCAAAAAGCATTGTGTCTAGTAAAGATTGGTGGTTCTGAGAGTTGCCCTCATTAAGCAATGTATTGACTTTTAGTGCTGGATCCAATAACTCTCAGTGCCAGAACAAAACAGGGCTGGCAACAGATGACCTCAGGAAGGGTGGAGTCCATAATGGCCCAGTGTTGGCTGAGGAAGATGTGATAATGGCAGGGATACAAGGATGTGAATAGCAGAACTAATAGGATGACTAGAGTGGGAGTGGGGGGTGGGGGGGGAGAGAGGGGGGTAGAGAAAGAGAGGTAGAGAGAGAGAGAGAGAGGGGGGGTGGAAGAAATGCAGGAGTTACTTGAAAATAGAGAAATCAATGTGCATACCACTGGGTTGTAATCTGCCCAAGCAAAATATGAGGTGCTGTTCCTCCAACTTGTGTGTGGCCTCAATCTGATAGCAGAGGAGCCCCAGGACAGAAAGGTCAGAATGGAAATGGAAAGGTGAGTTGAAATGTTTGGCAGAAATGTTAGATCTATTTCCTTGCTTAAAGTCGAAAAGCATAGGTTTAAGTTCATTTGAAAGTAGGTGCAGTAGCTTTCTTCGTACAGAGGGTAGTGGAGATCACTGCCTAAAAATGTGGTAGAGAGTGAAACACCCATCACGTTTAAAAACACGTTAAATGTGCACCAGAAGAGCTGCAACCTTCAGGTTGTAGACCTACTGGTGGAGAGTGGGAGTAGCTGCTTTTGATCGGCAGGCACACAATGGAACAAATGGTTCTCTTTTGTGTTATAGATTCTCTATGATTCAGTCAGTAATATTGGAATTGCAGGTAGTTCATGAAGATAACACAAGCCTTTTCCAATTTCAGTGAAGTAGATGAATTACAGTTTAACTATTCATTCAGGGGAGTATAATTGAGGCTCAGAGGCTTTCACTGTTTTGAAAAATAATCATTGACCAGCATGTTCCATTGTAAGTAAAGACTCATGTGCCTGTCATCTGATGCAATTGGCACTTCTAAGAAAGTCTGCTTACAGTGATCATAGCAGTTTTCCTTGCAGTTTTAATAAAAAACATTAGTCTATTGAGCAATTCTGACCATTGCTCAACAGATCTGTTAAATTATCAAGGGCATGTAACAGTTCTCCATGCCCTCTACATGGCAAAAGGAAACAAAGTGCTGGAGTAACTCAGCGGGTCAGGCAGCATCTCTGGAGAACATGGTTAGGGGACGTTTCGGTTCAGGACCCTTCTTCTGACGCCTCCACGTTGCACCCGTGGGTATCCGTTTAATCAATCAGATTGAAGAATGAAAACGAAAGTTACCATTTTAATTTAGTTTTTTTTTAGAGATACAGCGCATAAACAGGTCCTTCGGCCCACCGAGTCCGTGCCGACCAGCAATCGCCGCACCTTAACACTGTCCTACACACTGGGGGACAATTTACAATGATACCATGCCAATCAGCCTGCAAATGTGTTTGGAGTGTGGGAGGAAACTGGAGAACCCGGACAAAAACCCACGCAAGTCACTGGGAGAGGGTACAAACACTGCACAGACAGCACCCATAGTCAGGATCGAACCCGGGTCTCCAGCGCTGTAAGGCAGCAGCTCTACCGCTGCACCACCATGCCACCGTAATATAATTTTGTGTCAAATCATTTATAGAAAGTAAAACACAAGGAAAACAAAACTAGTGAAATAGTTAAAAGAGATAAGGATAAAGCATTATTTTAATTGTTAAAAATTACAAATATTCAATAATAATAAAATTTAAAGGATTACACACTTGTGAATGATAATTCAAATTGCTTGAGAATAATGCTAGAGTTATCTAACAATAATCTCTGTCTTTCATATCATTAACATTTTGGAAAAGGCAAACCAAACATTTTCTGATAAGAGGTCGTTGACCTGAAACATTAACTCTCTTTTTCTCTTCACAGATGTGCTTGACCTGTTCTTACCCCTAATTTTAATTTAGATTTCTTTCATCTGTAGTTTTTTATTTTATTTTCAAGATTTTCTGATCCTTTAAATGCCCACCATTCTCGATGGAACAGAAACGCAAGTCCATTCAGTATTTAACAGCCAAATCATACTGTGTAAGGTAACAGTTCAAGAATTCTGAAGAAGTAGATCAAAATCAGACAGAATGTAGAAACAAAGAAGGGTCTGAAGAAAGGTCTCAAACTGAAATATCACCTATCCATGTTCTCCAGGGATGCTGCCTGACCTGCTGAGTTATTCCAGCACTTGTGTCAAAATCACACAGAAACATCTTGAATTAAGGCCACCTTTAGTTGCAATCTGATTTATACGCTGACAACGGTATATTTGAATAATAAAAACCTCATAGCAGTTTCATTGCAGCATCTATATACAAGCTGAATTAAAATTCTGTTCTTGATTGATTGACAAGGCATGAGCAGTTACAAATCTTTTGATCTTCGAGTACAATTGATTTAGAAATAAGAAAGAAAGAGCGGAGAGTCAGGAAGTGGGAGAATCATTCACATCAGCAAGAAGGCAACTCAGCTTGAAGAATGCAGCCTGCCACAAAATGTAAATCATGTCAGATGATCAAATCATTCAAGAAACTGCGCAGGCAAGAGGAAAAAAGTGTGAAGAAAAATGAAAGACAGAAGTCAACAGATGATCAATACATTTTGTTCAGTAAAACCGTAGGCAAGAAGTTGTAGTTATGATTAACTCAGAACTGGAAAAGTGGAGAATGAGGTTGATAAATTAGTTCTTCTATTCCAGAATCTTGTAATGAACCCTGTCACACTCTTCCACTTCTGAGTTGATTGTAATCACTTCTTACCTGATATTTTACTGAACAATATTTATACCCATTTTAACCTCCCTGGAAAGCGTTCTCTCAACTCCCCCTGACCAATACCCAATTCCTTTCTTCTCTTCCTTCCACTTATCTCCCACCCTTCCCTACTCTGGGTCCCTCATTTTTATTTCCTCACCATCCCCCCCCCCCCACCCCCTCCTCCTCCCCCACCTCTGTTCCTTTCCACCCGCCATATGGTTCAACATATCACTCTCCATCTTCCTTCCTTAAGGGGCTGTCCCACTGCGGCGACCTAATCCGCGAGTTCAGAAGAGTGTCTTCGACTTTCAAGCTCGAGGGCACTCGCCTGGAAAACCTCGAGCTGGATCGACCATCAGCGATGAAACCGCGAGCTGGATCGACCGATCGCACACACACACACACAAACACATCGCAAAGGTGGGGGCCAGGGAAAGCGGGGGAGCACTGTCTGAAATTCACACCCGCGATGAAGAAGAAGGTCAAAGACGGCTGCACAGTGTAAGGTAAGTCCTTTAGAGAGTGTGGAGAGGGGAATGGGGAGAGAGGGGGAGAGAAGGGGAGAGAGAAGGGGAGAGAGAAGGGGAGAGAGAAGGGGAGAGAGAAGGGGAGAGAGAAGGGGAGAGAGAAGGGGAGAGAGAAGGGGAGAGAGAAGGGGAGAGAGAAGGGGAGAGAGAAGGGGAGAGAGAAGGGGAGAGAGAAGGGGAGAGAGAAGGGGAGAGAAGGGGAGAGAATGCGGGGGGAAGGGGAGGAGAAGGAGTGGAGACACTTTTAAGAAGCCAGACAACTTATAATAAAGTTTAGCGGGCATTTAACCTCGGTTTTCCTTAATCCTAAAAACTCCAATGAGCCAATTTAAATGCCGGTCAGTGAAGGAGATTGCCTACGGCTGCCCTCAACTGCCTGTAACTACATAGCGACCCCACTCCACTGCAATACGAGTTAAAAAGTACCATGCCGACCAATTTTTACTCGCTGAAAATTTGTCAACACGCTGAAAAATTTTCCGCGACCTAGCTGAGGCCGCAAGTATGCGGGAACTTCCCTCAAGCATGAAGGAAGGTTCCAGTGACCTCGTAGGACCTCCTAGGACCATGTGTCGACCATGCTGCGAGTTTGAGTCGAGGGCAAACTCTTCTAAACTCGTAGATTAGGCCGCCGCAGTGGAACCGCCCCTTTATCATATTCCACGTCTGCACCCTTTTTTCTTCTTCACCACAGCTCCAGCCTTGGTTACTGCCTCCACCCATTTCTCCTTGACCCACCTCAACTGCCAAGCAGCCCATCCTCACCTAATTCTGCCTAAACTTTGCTTGTTCTTCCCCCACCCCTTCCCCTCACATCTCTCCATCAGCTATTGTTGATTTAGAGTCCTTGTAATAATAAAGACCTCACATCAAGCCAGGTTATAACACTGTTTATTTAGAATAAACAACTACAAGCTCTCACTTGAGAGTTCACTTTAGACTGCCGAGTGCTGTAGACCGCGACGCTAATAAGCTAGTGGGCGTAACTACAAAAGCATGACTCATAACATGAGCCACTAATCTACATCCCCCCTCTTAAAGAATCAATAACACTGTATACCCATAACTAAGCAAAGCAAAAATCACAACCAATGACAGACGTATGTAAAGTCAAACATAGTCCGGATACTTCACGACCGGCCTGCAAACATGACCGGCACGTGTCCGATAGAGGCCATCTCCATTCCTCTTCTCCGGGGACAGAGTTGGTGATTTCACCACCGTGGGGGAGTGGACCAACGCCTCTGGGGTCGAAGCAGGAGACTGTGGCACAGGCGAAGATGGGACAGACAGAGCCACTAATCTACAGCTATCTCCCTCTACTCCATCAGTCTAAAGATAGGTACAAAACACAAACATCATCTGTCCATTTTCCTGTACAAATGTAGCCTGAACCGTTGAGTTCCTCTAGCAGTTTGTTTTTTTGCTCAATAATGATTTTGTGTTGTGAATCGATATCTAATGCAAACTCAATGAGGTTACCAAAAATTAATCGTCTTCGGAACTCTTGCTACAATGTCTATCCTCTTCTTATTGTTACCTGAATATAAATATATTGTTCCATTCAAATCTCCTCCACAATATGCTTTTACAGAAATAATTTACCTTCAGTACAAAATAAGAACTAACTTCAATTTAAGTAGATCATACGTCAGCAAATAGACCTGTACCAAATAACATTATTGATTTATCTTAAAAATATGTCAAAACAAAGATATCTCAGGCACTCTAAATGATTCAAATACAAATACTTCTTTCCATTATTCTTTTCTGGAGATGTAGCATCCATTTACGTCAAATTATGAAATTTGATTACTAAAAGCTCTATCTTTAATGGAAATAAATTAATAACGCTGCATGATCCATCACAATAACATGATGGAAAAATGAATTCAATGTCATGCAATTTGTCAATGTGAATGACCACAAGTTTTCCGATACATTGTTGACACTGCTGATGAAGAACTAAAATGTCAATAAAAATGAAAACCTGAAATTTACTTTTCACATGCTCAGATTTTTCACATGTTTCACAGTCAATGGTATTTAATGATGTTTACTGGCCATTATAACGTACAAAATTGTGGGAAATGCAACAGCCAATTTGTGCACAGCAAAGTTTCCACAAGAACCCATGCCCTTATTTTATGTTCTTGTAACTGTGTTGAGTGATAACATTGACCAGACAGCCAGAGAAAATTACACAGCTTTTCTTCAAATGGCCATAGAGTATTTTACTTTTAGTTTAGATTGGAGATACAATGCAGAAACAGGCCTTTTAGCCAACCGAGTCTGCGCCATCCAGCGATCCCCACACTATTCTACACACTAAGGGCAATTTACAATTACCAAAGCCAAATTAACCTACAAACAAATACGTCTTTGGAATGTGGGAGGAAACCGAAGCACAAAGGGAATACCCAAGGGGTCACAGGGAGAAAGTACAAACTCGGTTCAGACAGCACCTGTAGTCAGGATTGAATCCCGGTCTCCGGCACTATAAGGCTGCAGCTCCACCGTGCCACCACAGTTTTATGGCCACGAAAGAGGCTAAAAGCTCATTCAAATGGCGACATTGCTTCATGTGAGGCAATCCCACACTACTTTATTGCAGTGCAGAGAGCATTGCAGAGAGACTTTAGTGGCAAAGTCTGTGTGGGAATTGAACCCACAAATCTTCCGATTCACAACTATTTGCATTATTATTGATTAATCCTTTCCATCGGTGACCATTGTCAATAAAGATCCATTTAATTCTAGTTGACCAATAATATCACCTAACATCTAGTATATGAATGGTGGATGTGCTTTTGTTCTAATCCCTTCAGGTAAAAATTGCAGCAAACACATTTTTGAAAACCAAAACACTTCTGCAGGATTACTGTTTTCAATAATAGCACGCAAATGCCTAGCAGGTATTTATACGCCTTACTCATAGAAGATAGTGGGTTTGGTGGAAGGGTATTATTCTGGCAGGAGATCTGGGACCAGTGGTGGTCTACAGGGATCTGTGGTGGGACCTCTTTGCTTGTGATTTGTATAAAGGACTTGGACGTAAATATAGATGGTATATTTAGTAGGTTTGCAGATTACACCAACATCGCTAGGGTTGTGGATAGTGTGGAAGGCTGCCCAAGTATACAGGCTATATAGATCAACTACTGAAATGGGCGTAGAAATGGCAGATGAAGTTTAATCCGAGCAAGTGTGAGGTGTTGGACATTGGGAGATCGGATGTAAAGGAATGCATTGCCAGGGTGGTAGAGGAGGCAGATACGATAGTAGCATTTATGAAGCTTGTCGATGGGCAATGAATATGCTGGGTTTGGAGGGATATGGATCATGTGTAGGTAGATGAGATTAGTTTATCTTGGCATTCTGTTTGGCACAGACATTGTGAGTTGAAGGGCCTGTTCCATTGTTGTACTTTCTATATTTTATCTTTTATATTCTATGTAATCATATGGTCCTCTGTTCATTTCACACCTTTAACATTCTCACATCAAATTCTGCATTAAAATAATGAGCAGAAGAGTGCAATTTGTGTTCACTTTCATATTTATTTTATTTACAAGGTTTAAAAATAAAACATTATCCCTTCTTTTACTTCTAAGGCTAAACGTTATCCATGAGCTAGGGGGCGCTGTCCTGTACGGGTATGGCTGCCCAGCCTGCAGCTGTCCGTTTTTTCTCTCTTTTTTGTTTTTAGTTAGTTGAGTTTTTGGTTTTCGGAGTTCTAGCCTTTTTGATGTGGGGTGGGGGGGGGGGGGGGAGGAGGAAACTGCTTTCTAGGGTCCCTACCTGGTCGGAGAGGCGGCTTTTCTCCAGGCTGCACCGTCGACCCGTCCTCACAACCTACCAGTGGGTCTGGAGCGGCGTTTCCTTTTCTTTTCTTTTAAAATCTTTTTATTGTTTTTTTTTTATGTAGAAAAAAACACATAGATAAAAAGACAAAAAGAAAAAGAAAACAAAGGAAAAAACAAAACCCCCCTAAACTAAAGAGAAAAAAAAAAGAAAAATTGATAATAATAAAGTAAGAATAAAAATAAAATAAATTAAAAAAACAAAGCAAAGCAAAACCGAATCTGAACTGAGAATTTCAACAATTTACGTCTGTTTGTCGTCAAGTCCGTTCCACCCTATGGAGGTAAAATAATTTTATAACGGTTAAAGAGGGAGCAATTTATGTTGTATGAAAGTGTTCAATAAATTTTCCCCAAGTCTTATCAAATTTAACCAAGGGTTCAACAAGGTCACTCCTGATTTTTTCTAAATTTAAACATGATATCGTTTCAGAATACCACTAGGGTGTGGTCGGAGGGTTGGAGTCTTTCCATTTAAATAAAATAAATCTTCTGCCGATTAATGTGGTAAAAGCAATCAACCGATGGGCGAAGCAGGACAAATGAATAGAATCTAACATTGGTAGCCCCAAAATTGCAGTAATAGAATGAGGTTGTAAATCTATACCTAAGACTACAGAAATAGTATCAAAAATGTCTTTCCAATATTTTTCCAAGTGAGTGCAGGACCAATACATATGGGTCAGTGAGGCCACTTCAAAGTTACATCTGTCACAGGTAGGATTTATATGACCATAAAAACGAGCTAACATCTTTTGACATATGAGCTCTGTGAACCACCTTGAATTGTATCAGAGCGTGTCTTGCACACATTGAAGAGGTATTAACTAATTGAAGAATCCTCTCCCATTTCTCTATAGATAAAGAAATTTGGAGTTCTCTTTCCCAGTCATTCTTAATTTTATCAAATGTATCTATTTGTAATTTCAAAATCAACTCATAAATAGTCGTTATTAATCCTTTCTGATAAGGGTTCAACTGTAAAATGTTTTCCAAAATTTCAGATTGATATGGTAACGGAAAAAGGGGTAGAGTAGCCTTAAAAAAATGTCTAATTTGTAAATATCTAAAAAAGTGTGAATTAGGTAAGATATATTTATTGGAGAGTTGTTCAAAAGACATAAAACAACCCTCCAAAAACAAATCACGAAAAGCTACTAATCCCTTCCTCTTCCATAACAAAAAGGCTTGATCAGTACTAGATGGTTGGAAAAGAAAATTGGATAAAATAGGACTCGATAAGATAAAATCATTTAGTCCAAAAAACTTACGAAATTGAAACCATATTCGGAACGTATGTCTTATTATTGGGTTAGCCGTATATTTATTCAATCTCATAATTGTAAAAGGTAACGAGGCCCCTAGAATAGAAGCCTTGTAAGGAATCACGTTCTAGGTTTATCCATCCTGGGCATTGGGTATCTTCTAAATCATTTGTCCAAAATGTTAAATAACGAACATTGACTGCCCAATAGTAAAGTCTAAGGTTCGGTAATGCCAAACCACCATCTTTTTTTGATTTCTGTAAGTATTTTTTACCTAGTCTGGGATTTTTATTCTGCCATATATATGAAGAAATTTTGGAGTCTATAGTATCGAAGAAAGATTTGGCAATAAAAATTGGTATCGTCTGAAATAAATACAGAAATGTAGGTAAAATGAACATTTTAATAGCATTGATTCGGCCAATTAAGGATAAGGACATTGGTGACCATTTAGTAAACTGATGTTTAATATGGTCAATTAAAGGCATAAAATTAGCTTTAAATAAATCCTTGTGTTTCTTGGTGATCTTAATACCTAAATAAGTAAAACTTTCAGTAGTCAATCTAAATGGAAACTGTCCATAACTCGAAACAAAATTATTTAATGGAAAAAGCTCACTCTTACTAAGATTTAGTTTATAACCAGAAAAACGACTAAATTGGTTAAGTAATGCTACTATTGCCGGAATAGATTTCTCTGGGTTAGAAATAAATAATAACAGATCATCTGCATAAAGAGATAGTTTATGTGTCTTATTCCCACGGACAATAACAAAAATATTAGGGGATTCCCTAATAGCGGTGGCTAAAGGTTCCAAAGCAATATCAAATAGTAAAGAACTTAAGGGACAGCCCTGTCTAGTACCTCGAAAGAGCCTGAAAAAAGGGGATCTCTGATTATTAGTAAATACAGAAGCCTGAGGTATAAGATATATCAGCTTGATCCAAGAGATAAATTTTGGACCAATCTTAAATTTTTCAAGTGTATTGAATAAGTATTCCCATTCTACTCTGTGCCTGTTAGTCTGTGTGCAAGATGGCGGTCGGAGGGGAGAGTGGACGCTGGCGCGAATTGGTTGCCGCTGCTCTCTCCTCAAATTGTGTTTCTTATTTTCTTTTTGTGCTTTTGAAATTGAATTCTGTCCTTGATTTGTGTACTGTGGTGTTTTTATATTTAACTTATTCCGATTATGTGTTTTGTATTTTTGTGATTCTATGCCTTGTAAGGTGTCCTTGGGTTTTAGAAAGGCGCCAGTAAATAAAATGAATTATTATTATTATTATTACTCTATCAAGCGCCTTCTCGGCATCAAGTGAGATGACACATTCTGGGGTTTTATTGGATGCTGTGTATACAATATTCATTTATCTCCTAACGTTAAAGTATGAGTAACGATTTTTAATAAAACCTGTCTGATCTTCAGAGATAATTTGCGGTAAAATCTTTTCCAATCTCATAGCTAATATTTTGGAAAGAATTTTGAAATCTACATTTAACATTGATATAGATCTATATGATGTCACTTCAGTAGGGTCTTTATCTTTTTTAAGAATTAAAGAAATAGAAGCTTCATAAAAAGATTGTGGTAATCTATTCCTTAAAAAGGCTTCTTTAAATACCTTGCATAGCCATGGAGACAATAAATTTGAAAAATACTTAAAAAATTCTACTGTAAACCCAACTAGACCGGGAGCTTTACCAGAATTCATTGAAAAAATTGCTTTCTGTATTTCTTCTTCCGTGATGGGTTCATCTAACAACAGAGACTCATTATATGGTAAATTTGGTAAGTTCAGTTTCTTTAAAAACTCATGCATTATATTGGAATCAGTAGGAAAATCTGATTGGTATAGGGAGGTATAAAATTCCTGAAAGGATTTATTAATTTTGTCATGGTCTACAGTTACTGTACCATCCCGTTTACTCACTTTAGTAATCTGACGCTTGGCCGACACTGCTTTCAACTGATTAGCAAGTAATTTACCAGATTTTTCGCCATGTATATAAAATTGACTTTTCCTGGGGGGACCGGCCAGAACCTCGGCTTCGGCGACGGCACAGCGCTGGAGCGCTATCGCGGAGCGGAGCGGGCGATGCCTTGCCTGGGTCGCCCTGCTGGAACTCCGGTGAGCTGAAGACCGCCGATAAAACATCGCGGAGCTGTGGGTCTGTGGAGCGGCCAGCCGCGGGCGGCGGCGCTGACATTAACATCAGGAGCCTGAGATCTCTCGCCGAGATCGGCAGTTGTGGAGCTCCATCGAGCGCGGCCTGTTGGCTTCGGAAGCCGCGGCCGTTCCAGCGAGCCGCTGAGAGGGTTCTCCCGACGCCGGAGCACCATCATCCGGCGAAGAAGGGCCTGTAACATCGGCCCCCGTAGCGGCGACTGCGGAGGCCTCAATAGGCCCGACTATGGGTGGACAAGGTGATGGGGACTGGACTCTGTGCCTTCCCTCATAATGGAAACCATTGTGGGGGGATGTTTTTTTATGTTTATTGTTAAATTCTTTAATGTTGTGTCTTATCTTTATCTGTGTGCTGCATGGCAAGTCAAATTTCACTACACCAATTGGTGTACGTGACAATAAATGTCCTTTGTCCTTTGTCCTTTGAGTGTCATTAAAATACATAAAGGCATAATTTCATAGACCTTACAAAATATACCTGGCAATTTATTGAATCTAACAGTATGAATATAGGAATAAACTTGAGTATTTGTCTTGGGGAAATCCTAATTTATCTCAAAAGACCTGCTTCAGTTCGCTAAAATAACTGAACAGCCAGGTACTTATCAGAGAAAATCTTTGACAAAAATGAAAATATTTTTTTAAGTTCCACTTTAGTAGATTTTATGTTATCTATAGCCTTTTTGGGAATCAATATGTGCACATATGCGCATATGACTAAGAATCTCTAAGTCTTTAAATGCATTTTGCCTGAATATTGCGTGCAGTCTGCAAAATAGCTTTGCAATCTTAAGAAAGAAGAAATCATCCTTGGCGATGATACAATCTGTATGATATAGTTAGGATGCAGAGAAGTACTATGTTTTGAGAACATCTTCATATTTATGAGCTACTTTTTCAAAACATTTCTCTTTATCTCTTGCTCAGAGCAACACTCTTGTTTAAAAGATGCAATATTGAAAATGCAAATATCACATATGGCAGGGCAAAATGAGTCTCTTCAGCTCTCTTGGTAGTGAAAATGCATATTGTTCTCAACCCATTGCAAAGATTGTTAAAAAAATATTTGGATTTTAAAGGGTAGACTTTAACTCTGCCAGCTGGTGGAAAGGAATTGATCTTTTTTTTAAATAGAAGCAATATACAATTGTTATAGTCACAATGATTTGGACAATTAGCTTTTTTTTTATTACAGTCAGCTCTGTCGTCCTTTGGAAGCTATTGAGCATATCTTTAAATACGTAAACCAGGATCCAGTGATGTAATTGGGAACCATTTACATTTGTTGCCAAGGACCTGAACAGAGGAGGAATCATCTACAAGAGTCACTTAATTCAGAATGTAAATAAATCTTTTATAAATAAAGAAAATGTTAACAATGCATCTTTATGAATCATGCCAGTGTCAGGGCTTCCTGTACACAATTGAACAAAAGTCTGTTTATTTTCCTTTCTGACAGGTTATTTCACAATGAGTGTCCACACATCATCTAGCAAAGTACCAGTCTTCAGACATTTAGCTTCTTCTTGAGCTGGTTACTCATCTACTTTAATCTTAATTACTTTGTTATAAGCAAACCATCGGAAAACCATCATCTAGAAACAAAGATCTGCAGTTACTGGTTAATACACAAAAGAATATAAAGTGCTGGAGTACCCCAGCAGGCAGGGTAGCATCTCCGGAGAGCATGGATAGGTAATGTTTCGGGTCAAGATGTCTGAAGAAGGGTTTTGATTGATGTTCTCCAGAAATGCTGCCAGACCTGCTGGGTTGCTATAACTCTTTGTGTCCTTTTGTGGCAAACCATCATTGTTCATTCCTTACACATTTCAAATGTCACCAATTAATGTTTGCTGGATTAGTTCACACTTTGCAAATTGCCCCCTGTGGTTCAGTAATGCAACTTAGCTGACAACACACTTGGAACAGGGATTGTGTCCAACGTGGGTAATTGAAGTAGTAGAAAACAAAACCTCAAATAGCCACACTGTGTATTTTGAAGATAGACACAAAATGCTGGAGTAACTCAGACTCTGAGAGTGAGTATGAAGAAGGGTACCGACCTGAAAGGTCACCTATTCCTTTTTTCCTGAGATGCTGCCTGACCCGCTGAGTTATTCCTGAATTTTGTGTCTAACTTCGGTATAAATCAGCATCTGCAGTTCCTAGTTTGTTTGCAAATACTTTATTTTAAAAGCTTTGCTGGAAATGAAAGAAAAAGGACGAGAGATCAGATTTACATGAGAGTATTTTGATTATTGTAGATTTATGCCAAAAGCAGTTCCTGCAGTACCAATAGTTCAAGTTTATCATTGGGCGGTAGTCTCATAACTTCAAAAGAAAGTTTGCTCTGGATTCAAATATCTGAGGACATCAACAATATTGTCAGTAAACTAGGAAGAACTAATAAATGCAGATGTCCCCAAAACCAGTGAAAAGAAAGTGTACTGGCAGGTTTTCAAGGTTGTTATGTAGTCTACCAGCTGTGCAGTCAATGAGTAACCTGGGAAAAGAACATGTCAACTGATTTCAGCATTGGAATTTAGAATGTTCCATTGATAACTATGTAGTTGTAGTACACATATCCTTAATTTGTCTGTTGTAATCCTGATATTTTTATCTATACATTTATTTTAGGATCTGAGCATCCATGGCAAGGACATCACTTATTGCCCATCCCTAATTGCCATTGAGAATATGGTGGCAAGCCATGTTCTTGAACCATTAAAGCCCTTCTGATGAAAGCTTCTCCCACAGTGCTGTTGGGCAGGGCAAGGATTTAGATCCAGCAATGATGAAGGGTTGGCAAAATATTTTTAAGTCAGAGTGGTGCTTGAGTTGGAGGAGAATGTGCAGCTGGTGGTGTTTCTGTTTGCCTTTATCCCTGTCTTTCTTGGTGGGATGGGGACCAGATTTGTGAGGTGTTATGAGTACTGTAAATGGTACACATTATAGCCACTGTTAGCAACTGGTGAAAGGTTGATCAATGCCAGTCCTGCAGGCTGCTTTGTCCTGAATGACATTGAACTTCTTCAGTGTTATTGGCTTCAGTATATCAACAAGATAAGTGGAGAGATTGAGAAACTATTCTTGCTACCATGAGCAAAACAGTCATTTTGAATTAAAATTACCCAATCTAAATGAGTAATTCTAGCTGGGAAGTGGGACTATGGAGTGATAATGAGTTAAAATAGTTGCAGCTTCATGCTACGACTTGAAAGTCCCAGGGAATTCAAATCAGCTGATTTGTATCATGTTGTGCTTTTGCCATTATGAATGAATTCAGTGTTATTTTTCTTGTATTACATAACCATGGATATGTCTGCACTGAAAGAGGCCATTCAGCCCACTATCTGTCCCTTGGCCATGTAATCTAAAACTAATTACCTGACCTTGTGTTAAAGAAGGAACTGCAGATGCTGGAAAATCGAAGGTACACAAAAATGCTGGAGAAACTCAGCGGGTGCAGCAGCATCTATGGAGCGAAGGAAATAGGTAACGTTTCGGGCCGAAACGTTACCTATTTCCTTCGCTCCATAGATGCTGCTGCACCCGCTGAGTTTCTCCAGCATTTTTGTGTACCTTTAATTACCTGACCTTGTTCTCTTCTAACATCCAAGTATCTACTGTTTAAAATATTTATCTGTTTTTGCCATAAAAAGTGTAATAAATTCCCAGCACAAATGTACTGTATTCTGACTGTTGGCTGTACAAATATGCATATTCTCATTTCCACTCTTACATAAAACCTTCTTTATTAGTCTTGCGTATTTTACACATTATGTAAACTTGATGTCATTCAAAACTCTGCTCATCCCATTCTCCCTTTAATCTGATGCTTTTTGATTCACAGCTCAACAAATCTCAATTTTAAATACTCATTAATTATCCAAGTGGCTTAATGACTTTACACCTATGCTTACAATCTCCAGCAACCTCACATCCTTAAGGAATTGAATTCCTCCAATACTTCCTCCTTACTCCAACACATAACATTCTTTAAATACTCTCACACATCCTCAACAGTTCAGCCACATGATTCCCACCAAAGCTTTCAGTCTACCAGCCCCTGAACTCTGCGATTTCTTTACCTTCATCAATATTTTTCTTCTTTTTGTAACACGCTCCTTAAAACTTGCTTCTTTGACCAAGATTGTATTCACACTCACTGTCAATCTTTGTCTAAGCCACAAAGAATCTTGGGGCATTTTTCTTCATTAAAGATGCTGCACAAACAAAAATCATTATTAAACAAATCACTCAAGAAACTGGAGGAATTATAAATACTGTTATAACACTTGCTTATAATTGTTTTTAAAGGAAATAACCAGCATAATTTCCTCCTAAATATTCGTTCACTTCTCGCAGGTTTCAATGTTGCATTTTCCAACTAATATTCCATTGAGGCAGAAAATAGCACATTTGTTAAAGTGGTAAGCCATATGTGAAATGGCTTCATGTAGAGAAATGCATTGCATGATAATATTAAACTATTTAGTTTAAAATCAAATTTCCAGTTCTTCATTTGGGAGAATATTTCTCATACCCTAATAAAGAACATCCACATTTTTATTTTCATTATATTTCCACATTGAATGGAAAATTTGTTGGTGAATATTACAAGTTAGTAGATAAACAACATGTGTGATCTGATTTATGATTGAATCATTGATTTTTTTACATTTTCACATTGCTGTCTCACAGCAGGACCTAAAATTATTGTTTTTACCAAGCATAACATCTGTGGGAAATACTTAGATGCACAAAAGAAGCACGAAATTGACTTGTCATCCATGTGACAATAAAGTTGTTAGCAGTGGTTATCAACATGCTTCAATATTTCTCTGTATAATTTTTCTCTATTTACAATTATTGTGTTAGATGTATGTTTACCTGTAATATTTGAAAACAATTTATGACTGAGAAATGAACGTCTAAAATTGATCAATTATTGGTAAATTCAAGAGTATGCAAAATATAAGTTAATTTTAATTAAATCAGTTATACTCTGTTTTGCTAAGTGGAAAAAAAAGGATAAGGTAGTCTTAGCTCTGATGGTTTATCACACTTTCTTGTTTACAATATTGGTTTATTTTGGTGCTGCTAGAATTATTGATATCAATACTGTTAGTCCACTGTTAAAGAAAGAATGAACGACAACTATACCTGCCTTCCACATGCCCAAGATGTCCCAAAATATTTTACAGTCAAGGAGCTGTACATTGAAGTGTAGTCAATGTTGTTGCCAATTCTGTGTATAAACATTGAATGTCATGGAATGGCACTACTTTATCCATCCTGGTGGAATATTTATTCTACAAGCCTCTGTACCAATTGTTGATGTGTTTTTACGTAAAACAACCAGAGGCATTTTTTGTTAAATATTCTTCCATTTGTAATTGTGAGGATGGATGATTTCTGGGCTATCATTATAGGCATTTATTGAATGTTTAGTAAATTTTGGGCAATATTCATTCAAGCATATTTTGCCATATTATTACAAAAAATATATGATTACAGTGATCAAGGAGTTGTAATCATGACTCTTTTTTTCCCTATTCAAACATTTGAAAGGCAATTCTGCTTGAATTAATAAATATGATAGACAATCTGAATCTCTTTCCAAGGACAAAATGTCAAAGACTAGAAGGTATAGCTTTAAGGTGAGAGGCATGAAGTTTAAAGGAAATGTGCATCATGAAATAGCACAATTTTCCTCTATTTTTACCACACTTTATGGACACTTGGTGATGGTGGTGGAGGCAGATATGCTTGTGGAATTTAAGAGGCTTTTGGATAGGCACATCAATATAAAGAAATAATAATAATAATAATAATAATAATAATAATAATAATAATGGATTGGATTTATATAGCGCCTTTCTAATACCCAAGGCGCTTTACATCGCATTATTCATTCACTCCTCAGTCACACTCGGTGGTGGTGAGCTACTTCTGTAGCCACAGCTGCCCTGGGGCAGACTGACGGAAGCGTGGCTGCTAATCTGCGCCTACGGCCCCTCCGACCACCACCAATCACTCACACACATTCACACACATGCACACGCAGGCAAAGGTGGGTGAAGTGTCTTGCCCAAGGACACAACGACAGTATGCACTCCAAGCGGGATTCGAACCGGCTACCTTCCGGTTGCCAGCCGAACACTTAGCCCATTGCGCCATCTGTCGTAGGGTGGGAGGGGAAGGGGTGCGGGTTACGGATTATATGCAGGCAAGTTAGATTAGTTTAACTTGGTATCATGTTTGGCATGGATATTATACGTCAAAGTTCCTGTACTTTACTACGTTCTATCTGAAGCTTAATTGTCAGATAGAAAATAACAAAATATAGATAAAGGAATAGGCTATATGGACCAAATGATGAATACAGATGTTTTTTGTTTCTCCTTATGAATCCTCTCCCATTAATCTTTATTAACATCTTCCTATTTCTTCCTTCCTAATGTATTTAATATTTTGTTAAAAATGCGACTCCCCCTGAACCATTCCATGCTAAGTCAAGTTGCGCTTACCATCAGATGCACGTATGTTGAGGTTAAGGTACAATTAAAGGTTTGCTTGTTGCAGTATCGCAGGCAGATAGACTCAGACTCAGGTGAAATTATTATGGGGAACAAGGAAATGGCAGATGAGTTGAACAGGTACTTTGGATCCGTCTTCACTAAGGAGGACACACACAATTCTCCAGCCCTAGCCCCAACCCTAACCCCAGCCCTAACGCTAACACTAATCCTAACCCTAGCCCCAACCCTAACCTTAACCCCAACTCTAGACCCAACCCCAGCCCCAGCCCCAACCCCAACCCTAACCCCAACCCTAACCCCAACCCTAACCCTAACCCCAACCCCAGCCCTAGCCCTAGCCCCAGCCCTAACCCTAGCCCAGCCCCAGCCCCAACCCTAGCCCCAACCCCAAACCCTAGCCCCAACCCTAGCCTCAGCTCCAGCCCCAGCCAGCTCCATGCCCAGCTCCAACCCCAGCTCCAGCCCTAGCCCGAACCCTAGCCCTAAAGATAGTTTTAGTCACTTCCATCACGTGACGCTCCTAAACTTGATCATCTCCACCATATCCGTCACATGAGTATTTTATGCTCATAATGTGTAAAATAATACAACAATGACCATAATTATCAATTGTAATTGATAAATGAACAGTATGCTTCTGCCTATTCATCTGAAGTTAATATTGTTTTAGAGGAAGTTGGTGAAAAGTTATGTGAAGGTTACCAGTCTTGCTGAAAATCACCACTTTTTTTGGCAGTAATCTGTTATGAAGGTTTAAAATCAATGCATTATACTGAAAAAGTTTTTTTTTGGTGGTATATTTGATGAAGATACTATAATTTGAAAGACTGCAACAAAAATCTGATTTTATATTCTCAAATCAGTTATATTTTGCTGTGTTCATCATAAAAATGATGGATATGACTGAATGCAATGGGAATCCTGGAATTAGAAGAGGAAAAAATAAATTAAATCACCAAACATATTTTTCCCATAGCAGAGATGTTCATCTATGTGAAGCAACATTCAAAGTTGCAAAAATTTAAGTTTTTGGGGGGGGATTGCAGAAACTTAAAAATAGACACTTACTGAAGAATCACCTGTATACTCTGGAGTTTAGAAGGATGAGAGGATATCTTATTGAAACATATAAGTTTATTAAGGGTTTGGACACGCCAGAGGCAGGAAACATGTTCCCGATGTTGGGGGAGTCCAGAACCAGGGGCCACAGGTCAAGAATAAGGAGTAAGCCATTTAGGGCGGAGACGAGGAAACACTTTTTCTCACAGAGAGTTGTGAGTCTGTGGAATTCTCTGCCTCAGAGGGCAGTAGAAGCCGGTTCTCTGAATACTTTCAAGAGAGAGCTAGATAGGGCTCTTAAAGATAGCGGAGTCAGGGGATATGGGGAGAAGGCAGGAACGGGGTACTGATTGGGGATGATCAGCCATGATCACATTGAATGGCAGTGCAGGCTCGAAGGGCCGAATGGCCTACTCCTGCACCTATTGGCTATTGTTTATTGTCAGACGGCATGCAAAAACATGAATTATACAAAAATTGCACATAAATTCTCCAAGACAGCGAAAAGATAAAAGACTATTCCAGAAACAATACACTAATGCAAAACGCACAAATAGAAAACAAGTCCATAACAATGCAAAAGGTAGTCTGTAGTGTTCCATTGCTGAACAATCATTCCTATGATTAGGGTTATTCAGAGAAGCTGAATAACCTGTGAGTTGCTGGAAATTAGCTATTCTATTTCAGAACCTGGTTTGTGTGATAGTGAATTTCATGTTGCTGGTGAAGCTTGCTTAAGGAAATGAAAGGGGTGATTGAGGTGGGGGGGGGGGGGTGACATTCAGGATTACAATTGGTGGCTGATTGGGAAGACAACTGGGGCAGAGAGATGATCAGGCCAGCAACCAGGACAATGATCTGGGTGACTGGAGAAATGACACACGTGGGGCCTTTTTAATGCAGGGAATAGACTGAACACAAACAATGAAAGTAAAGATTCTAGTTCAACCACTTCATCTGGTAGCTCGTTCCATATACATACCACCTCTGTGTATAAAGATTGGCCCTCAGGTTCGTATCTTAATCTTCGTAGTGTATCTTTCCTCTTTTACCTTAAATATATGCCCTTTAGTTCTAGAATGCCAAACCCAGGGAAAAAGACTGTGTGCGTTAACCCTATACCACACAAGATTTTTGTCACCTCTATAAGATCAACCCTCAGATTTCTGTGCTGCATGAGATAAACTCCTAGCCTGCCCAGCCTCTCCCTATAACTCAGCCCCTCTAGACCTGGCAACATCCTCATAAGTCTACTTTGCACTCTATCCAGCTTACTGCATTCTTTCCTATGGCTGTATGACAACACTGAACACCATACTCCAAGTTAAATGGGTTTTCATCCAGTTAAATGAGCAATGCTTGGTGTTGAAAATAAAAGAAAAAATAAGATGCTGGAAGTCTGAACTAAAAACAGAAATTGCAAGAAACACAGCAGGTCATGCAACATCTGTGGAAAGAGAAATGGAATTAACATTTCACATCGAAGACCCTTCATCAGATATGAAAAATAAATTAAAATATGCTGGTTTTAGACCAAGCATAGATATGAATGAATGAATGAATAGTTTATTTCGCATACATTAAAAAGAACAAAACTTTACAATCTGTGTGAATATGAACCAACACTGTATCCATTTCACACAACGTTCACATAATCAATGACCGAAAAAGGAATAGGCTGAAGCCACAAAGCTTATTTTTGCCTATCCTATACAATCCATAAGATAAGATAACCCAGAATATCAGCATTACAAAGGAAAGAAAAAAAATAAAATTTACTCTAAATTGTAATCCTTACTTATTTTACATTTTAATCATTTTACATTATAATCCTTAATTATTTTACATTTTAAGGCTTTTTTGAAAATCGACAGAGAGCTACAAAATTTCAACTCAAGACTTCCGGTGGCGCTATGGAGGCTTGAGTCCAGCGCCAACTAGCTCCGTGCCGAAGAAACTAAAAACGGGAGAAAATCGGGTCTTACCTGCAGCGATCGCGATCTGAACGGCTGCCTGCGGGACGTCATCAAGCGCGCTACTTTACGGTATGTCGTTACAACGTACCCCCCCCCGTGTGACACAAAAAAAAGCCGTTAAAGGGAGACCGCAGATGGAAGAGGAAGGCCCTACAGAGGCCTCGGCCTCAGTTACAAAGACGCCCCAGGAAACCCAGGAAGACCCTCCGAAGAAAATGAAACAGAAAAAGTCTGAAATGGAGGACCTTAAAACCTTTCTCGCTGCCGAAATGAAAAACTTTGGAGAGAATTTTAAAGAGCAACTCGACTCTTTTAAGGTAGATTTTAAAGCAGAAATGCATTCTACCGTTCAACAAATGCTGGAAATCTGGAAGAGGACGAGGGAGGAAGAGGTCAAGGATCAGATGGAAGTGCTGGAAGCCAGGCTCGTTTCGGTGGAAACGAAGGTTAAAACGGAGCTGGACCCCATTCATCACGTACTTGATCAACATAGAACAGCGATCACCGAACTTGAGAAATGGGCGGCGACAAGTGAGGAAACTGTAAGTCGACTTCTTACTGAAAACCAACGCCTCTCCGATATGGTGATCAAATTAAGTGATAAATGTATCGATTTGGAGGGGCGTCAAAGACGTAAAAATCTAAGAATTGTAGGGGTGAAAGAAGGAAGTGAGAGGGAAATGGGCACTCGGGATTTTGTGGCAGACCTATTACAAAAAGCCTTAAAATTGGATTACAAACCTTCACTCGGTCGAGCTCATAGAGCGCAGCGACGTCGTACTCAAGACGATGCCCATCCAAGACAAATTATTGTAAAGGTGCAAATGGATCATGAATTTGACGATATAATGAAGAAAACTGTTCGAGGCGGACAACTCCATTTTGAAGGTGTGAGATTCAGTATTTACCGAGATTATCCGGCAGAAGTCTTCAAGAAAAGAGCGCTGTTCACTGAGACAAAAAGAATACTGAAGAATGTACCCAATTTGAGATACGGCTTGCTTTATCCCGCAAGACTAAGAGTTTCTTACAAGTCCAAAGAACACTTTTTTACAGACCACGAAAAAGCACTGCAATATGCCAAAGAAGTTGGTAACATGACCATAGACTGAAGAATTTACATTACTCCTTAGGAGTCAAGGACCAACAGGACTGCCAGATTTAAAAGGACCTTTAAAGTTCTTCTAAGAGCTTTAAGGACATTCGGAAACCGAAATGGACGGAGGACATTGGATAAAACCGTGATCTTTGTAATTTTTTTTTTATATATAAAAATTTGTTGTTTTTTTTTTGTGTTTACTAATCATCATTATTATTTGTATATTCATATCTAACTATATAGGTAACAACTAATACTTATTAAATATCCATATTACCACTAAAATTATTAACATTAATATTTCTCATAAAAATTTAATACGGTATATGATTGATAACAATGATTAATAATTAATAGTCTTCGATTAACGTAGAAATGAATTACATACTTATATTATAAAGGAAGATATGTAAGAAGTAAATTAGCCTACGTCATAATAAAGTTTGACGGTTTTTCTCTTTATTTTTCAATTTAAAATTAGATTTATAGATTTAGTGAAAAAATTAATAGGATAGGTAGAGAATAATAACGTTGTGAATTTTTGCTGTTTTGCAGGGTTACGTGCTTATGTATGTATACATATGGGTATATATATATATATATATATATATATGTGTATATTGTGTGTGTGTACGTATGGGTATGTAAATAAGTTTGTTACTCCCAAAGAAGTTATTTGAATGTTAGAAATAATCTTTTTTTTTTCTTCGGGCACGGAGCTGGGAAATTTTTTTTCTTACAAAGGCTACGGCAGTCTTTAGAATTCTAGCCACGTTAGTGTGGCTATCACTAACTACACTAATTGTAGATGTAGTTCTTTTTCTTTCACCCTATACTAATCAACTCTATCACTTTTTTCACTTTAAATATGTTTATAATTTAATGTTTGAATGGAAAAATAAGACTAATACAAGGAGATGTGTTCGGAAGAGCGACGTATATGATTTTAAATTCATCTATTCGAGGTTCGGGAGCAGGGTCAGGTTCTCTGTGTTGTACCTTCTGCTCGGCTATAGACCACCTTAGAAACAATATGCAAGATGTTAATATGACAAGAGGGGGTCAGGGAATAACATTTTGTAGTTGGAATGTCAAGGGAATCAATGAACCAATTAAAAGAGGTAAAGTTTTGGCACATCTAAATTTAATCAAAACAGATGTAATATTTCTTCAAGAAACACACCTTAAAAAGGAATCTCAACATAGACTTAAAGCTAAGTGGATCGCTGAAGCATATCATTCCTCTTTTTCCCACAAGTCCAGAGGAGTTGCAATATTAATTCGTAAAGGAATACCTTTTACGAACTCTTCAACAATAGTGGATATTGATGGTAGATATATTATACTAGTTGGAGAGTTAAATGGAGAAAAAGTGATTCTTCTGAATGTATATGGGCCTAATTTTGATAACCCCATGTTTTTTAATAAAACATTTAATAAAATTCCTGAATTTACACAATATAAATTAATAATTGGAGGAGACTTCAATTGTACATTAGATTCATACTTAGATAGATCATCAAGGCAAAAAAAAGTAAAATCCCAATCAAGTGTATTTCTAAATTCATTTATTAATACCTCTAATATTAAGGATGTCTGGAGAATAGAAAACCCAACTGGATGGGAATATTCATTTTACTCACCAGTACATAAAACATACTCAAGAATAGATTATTTTTTAGTTGACTCTACGTTTACCCCATTTATTTATAATTTAAAATACCATAACATTATAATCTCAGATCACGCACCTGTAACATTCATGATTAAATTGAATGGAATGTCCGAGAAACAAGCATATTGGAGATTTAACCCACAAATTTTGAATGAAAGATCATGCCAGGAATACATTATTAAACAGATTCAAATATTTTTTGAGGTAAATGACAACCCTGACACACCTACTTCTCTTATGTGGGAAACGTTTAAAGCGTATGTTCGAGGTACATTAATTTCTGCTCAAGCATTTTATAATAAAGAGAACAGGATTAAGCAACAAACATTGGAAAGCGAAATCAAGCAACTAGATATAGAAAATGCGAGAATGCCATCTACTTTAAAACATAATAAAATTGTTGTATTGAAATATAAATTAAATAAAATGTATTCAGAACAAGTAATAAAACTTTATCAAAAAACCAAACAATTACATTTTGAATTTGGAGACAAACCACAAAAACTATTAGCACGTCAGTTACGAAAAATGGAAGGGGAAAAAATAATTCATAAAATTAGAACAGAGACAGGAGAATTATTAAAAATGCCCAAGGACATAAATGATAGATTTCTCCAATACTATTATAACCTTTATTCAACTAAAACAGTAGCACAATCAGAAGGAATAGCAGATTTTTTACTAAAATGTAATTTAAAAGGTTTAGATTCAAACGATAGAGAATTATTAGAAAGGGAGATTACGATAAAGGATATTGAAGAGTCTATTGGTTCTTTAAAAAATGGTAAAGCAGTAGGACCAGATGGTTTAGGCTCCGAATTTTATTAAAAAAATTATGATTTACTTTGCCCACGTTTACAAAAACTGTATGAATATATCTATACTCAACAGAAACTTCCAGACACTTTAAATGAATCTATAATAACACTTATTCCTAAAGCTGATAAAGATCCGGAAGACCCGGGATCATACAGAGCAATTGCACTTTTAAATACAGATCAGAAAATATTAACTAAAATACTAGCGCATAGATTAAGTACAGTGATGAATAAATTAATACACCCTGACCAAACAGGCTTTATTCAGAAACGGTATTCATATTATAATCTAAGAAGATTATTTAATATTATATATTCCAAGAGAATTATTAACGAAGATCTAGCAATAATCTCACTTGACGCTGAAAAAGCATTTGATCAGGTGGAATGGTCTTATTTATTTTCGGTGATGGAAAATATGCAGCTAGGGGAGAAATTCTGTACATGGATAAAACTGTTATATACAAATCCCACGGCTAGAATATTTACAAACCAAAGGTTGTCATCTAAATTTAGCCTATCTAGAGGTTGTAGACAAGGATGCCCGTTATCTCCATTATTATTTGCGCTTGCTATTGAGCCACTGGCAGAAAGAGTTAGGGGGCATCCGGAAATACATGGGTATAACACAAAGGACACAGTGAATAAAATTTCTCTATACGCAGATGATGTATTAATTTACATTACAAAACCAGAAATTAGTATTCCAAACTTATTAAAGCTAATAACCCAATTTGGTTCACTTTCAGGATACAGAATAAATTGGAATAAAAGTGAAATTATGCCAATAAGGGAACATATCAAACAGATAATACAACAATTTCCATTTAAAATAGTAAATGAAAAATTTAAATATCTAGGTATTTATATAACTAAGAGATATACATCATTATTTAAAGCAAATTTTCCCCCATTACTGAACAAACTACATAAGAATATTCAATACTGGAAAACACTTCCTATCTCAATGGTTGGCAAAATTAATGCTATAAAAATGATTTTTTTACCGCAAATATTATACCTTTTTCAGACAATTCCGATATATCTGACAAAAAACTTTTTTTTTAAACTGGACTCTATTGTTAATGATTTTATCTGGGATTGTAAGAATCATAGGATAAACAAAAGACACTTGTGTAAATCAAAAATAAATGGAGGCTTGGTTTTACCCAACTTTTTTTTTATTTCTGGGCTGTTAATATTAAAAATATGAATTTCTGGTTGGAAGAAATAGATCATCAACCAGACTGGTTAAAAATGGAAAAGGAAGATTGTTTACCTTTTGATATCGGTTCGATATTATTTGCTACGTCTAAATTAAACAAAAAAATTTATAGGGAAAACCCTATAATATTTAGTGCTATACGAATTTGGAAACAATTAAAAAAGACATTAAAATTAGATAATTTATCACTTTTTCTTCCAATTGCGAATAACCCTTTGTTTAAGCCTTCATGGTTGGACGGGGGTTTTACACAATGCAAGAATTATGGAATTAAAAATATGGGACAACTTTATAAGGAAGGCACCTTTCTGACATTTCAGGAGTTGCAACAGACTTATGGACTTCGAGGAAATGATTATTTCAGATATCTTCAACTTAGAGATTATGTAAAATCGAACTCTCAAAATTTTCGAATTAGAAATTCAGAAATTCTTGATGAATGTTGGAACAAACATCCTAATACAGAAAAATTAATATCTTATATATATAATATCTTATTAGACAGTGACATTCCTTCGACGGAATTACACAGACAAACATGGGAAAAAGAATTAAATCAAGTAATAACGAAAGATACTTGGGAAGAAAGTTTGCAACACATACATCAGTGCTCACTAAACGCCAGACATTCTCTAATACAATTTAAAGTAATACATAGGTTACATTATTCAAAAACAAAACTACATAAAATTTTTCAACATATCTCACCTATATGTGATAAATGTCAACATTTAGAAGCTACATTATCTCATATGTTTGCAAACTGTATAAAAATTAAAACATTCTGGGTAAATATTTTCAGTATAATATCTAAAGTAACCGGCACACAATTGGACCCAGATCCAAAATTAATAATACTCGGAATATTAGAATTAAATCAAACATTTAGAACAACACAAAGAAACTTTATTGATTATAGTTTAATAACAGGAAAAAAATTAATTCTAAAATTTTGGAAAGGCCCTACGGCCCCCACAATCAAAATGTGGATTATAGAAATGACGGAGACCTTAAACGTGGAAAGAATCAGATTTTCCCTGTTGGACAAACAGGAATTATTCGTAGGAACATGGTCTCCTTTTATTGATTACTTAAAGGGTCAGAATAGTTCAGCACAGGAACCTGACTAGCACTCGGGCTAAAGAATGGATGAAATGCTATACTCTGAAATGTACGAATATATCTCGAATGAAGTTTTTTATTTTAATAAATTTTTCCATTCTTCTTTAACTATTTTTCTCTTTTTTTTTTTTTTCTTTGTTTTTTTTATTTTATTTTTTTTATTCTTCTTCTCTTTCTTTTCTTTCTTTACTTCATCTATCTCTTTAGTTCTATCTAGTTTAAAAAAAAAAAGGCAAAAGGTATTGGAGACAATGTAATAATAATTGACAATATTATCAATTTAAAAATGTTAGACTGTAATGATGTAAATAGGTTGTGTACTTATCTCCAATAATAAAAAATATTAAAAAAATAAAATAAAAAAAAATAAAAAAAATTCAACTCATCACTAAGTCCGTTTACATTGGTTCTCACTTTACATGTTTCAAAAATACACAACCCTCTTAAATTATAATGTCCTTCTCTTAATTTAAAAAAATGTTGAATACTAACAGGAAGGCTTTTATTCCTAACTCGGAAAAGTATTTCTAATGTCTTTACATGCACAATATCCAAAAAATTGAAGGTACCGGACTTTATGAATAATGGATTTGTTGTTTCACGGTAAGATGCTTTATGTATTATTCTAATAGCTCTTTTCTGGAGTTTAATTATATTGTCTATATTTGTTTTATATACATTTCCACAAACTTCAACACAATATGACATATATGGCATTATAAGCGAGCAATACAATATGTACAAACACTTCTTATTCAACAGATCCTTTGTTTTGTAAAGAATAGCAATGGATTTAGATAATTTCCGTTTGATGTATTCTATATGTGGCTTCCAACAAAGTTTATGATCTATAATCACTCCCAAGAATTTTGTTTGATATACTCTTTCAATTTCAACTCCATTTCAATTCAATTTTATTTCACAATTAACCCTGTTACCACCAAACACCATAAATTTTGTTTTATTTTCATTTAGGGATAATTTAGGACAAAGGACAAAGGACAAAGGTCAAAGGACATTTATTATCACATATACCAATTGGTGTAGTGAAATTTGACTTGCCATGCAGCACACAGATAAAGATAAGACACAACATTAAAGAATTTAACAATAAACATAAAAACATCCCCCCACAATGGTTCCCACTGTGAGGGAAGGCACAAAGTCCAGTCCCCATCCCCTTTTCCACCCCATAGTCGGACCTATTGAGGCCTCCGCAGTCGCCGCTACGGCGGCTCGATGTCCAGGCCGTTCTCGTCAGGTGATGGTGCTCCGGCGTCGGGAGAATCCTCACAGCGGCTTGGGACACCTGGAGCAGCCGCTTCCTTACTGGAGACCACGGCTTCCGAAGCCGACAGGCCGCGCTGGATAGAGCTCCACCACTGGCGATCTCGGCGAGAGATCCCAGGCTCCCGGTGTAAAGTTCAGCGCCGCCGCCCGCAGCTGGCCACTCCACAGTCCCGCAGCTCCGCGATGTTTCATCGGCGGTCTTCAGCTCACGGGAGTTCCGGCGCGGCGACCCGGGCAAGGCATCGCCCGCTCCGCTCCGCGATAGCGCTCCAGCGCTCCAGCGCTGCGCCGCCGCCAAAGCCGAGGTTCTGGCCGGTCCCCTCAGGAAACGCCGCTCCAGGCCCGCTGGTAGGCCGCGAGGACGGGTCGAATGTACAGCCCGGAGTAAAGCTGCCTCTCTGACCAGGTAGGGACCCTGAAAAGTAGTTTCCCCCTTCCCCCCCCCCTCCACCCCCACATAAAAAAGACTAGAGCTCCAAAAAACAAAAACTCAACTAACTAAAAATTAAAAAAAGAGATGAAAAACAGACACATGCAGGCTGGGCAGCCATACCCGTACAGGACGGCGTCCCCTGAATTTATTAATATCAAACCATTTTTTTAGCACTATCAATTATCTTTCTGCTGTTTTCAATAGTTCTTTTATATCATTCCCTGAACAAAATACATTTGTATCATCAGCAAACGTAACAAACTTCATCGTATTGGATACTTTACAAATATCATTTAAATAAAGTATAAATAACTTAGGTCCCAGTACCGAACCTTGTGGAACACCACAGGTTACTCTTCTAAGCTGTGATTCAGTATTATTAATTTTTACATACTGAAACCTATTACTTAAATAACTTCCCAACCAATTTTGTGTGACACCTCTTATACCATAACGTTCCAATTTCTGCAAAAGTAGGGAATGATCAATTGTATCAAATGCTTTACGTAAATCAATAAATACACCCACAGTGTGTAGTTTCTTATCTATTGCTGTTGCTATATTTTCTACAAAACCCATCACCGCTAAAGATGTCGATCGATTACTCCTAAACCCATATTGATCCTCTAGATATACCCTAGTCCTGTATATTAATTTTTCTTTTAGTTTGGTTTAGTTTAGAGATACAGCATGGAAACGGGCCCTTCAGTTCACCGAGTCCATGCCAACCAGCGATCACCCATACACTACTTTTATCCTACACACTGGGGACAATTTACAGATGCCATTTAACCTACAAATCAGCAGGCCTTTGGAATGTGGGAAGAAAGCAGAGCACTCGGAGAAAACCCATGCGGTCAAAGGGAGAATGTAAACTCCGTACAGACAGCACCCATAGTCAGGATGGAACCAGGGTCTATGGCGCTGTAAGGCAGCAACTCTACTGCTGCACCATCCTGCTGCGCCACTGTGCTATTATCAGCCTATAATGGCAGCAAATTGATATTAGAATGATGCGCCAATGTGTCTGATGTGACACAAAAGGTTAACCCAGCCATTACTATAGGCTTCCTGAAGATTGTTTGCCAATCAAATCGACACAGACAAATACTTATTATACAATCGTAGCAGCTATACACATTAGATCCATAATTGATTTTAAATGTTACTGTAACTTACGATATTTACATACTGCTCCACATAAACAGACCATTTTGCACATAGATATTTCAAACTATTAGATTTATTATCGACTCTACCATCTATTTACTGCTCCTCTGCTATCAGCTTCTCTCCTCCAGGACAGAGCAAGATCAGTTCCTTACCCTCCACCTCATCGGGGTCTGTATCCAACTAACCATCTGTAATTACTGCCAGCTCCAATAAGACACCAGACATCGTCCACTCACCTCCTCTTTCAGCTTTTCAAAGGGTTACCTTTGTGACCCCCTGGCCCACTCTTTCCACTCCACCAACTACTCACTTTCTCATCCTGTATTCATGTTTCCCTGTTTTCATGTTTACTGTTCAACTGCGGGAAATACAACGCCTGATCTTCCACCTCTTCGCTTCTGAATGTTTAGAGATCTAAACTGTCTTTCCAGATGAAACAGTGACTCACTTGTACCAGTGCACTGCATGTTCGTGTACTCAATGTGGTTCCTTCTACTTTGTATTGTGCCCTCTACCACTTAACTCCAGGACAACCTTGCCTCACTATATCAGAGATATTCTCTTTGTCTTACTCCCCACCCTCTAGGCAACTTAAAACTAACTTGATGTTCTTTCTTTCCTTCCCTAGGTATATCCATGTGCCCATCTAAAAATCATAAGGTCTTAAGGAATAGGTGTAGAATTAGGCCATTCGGCCCATCAAATCTACACCATTCAATCATGGCTGATCTATCCCCATTCTCCTGCCTTCTCCTCATAACCCCTAGTAATCTCTGCCTTAAAAATATCCACAAACTTGGCCTCCACAGCCTTCTGTGGCAAAGAATTCCACAGATTCACCACCCTCTGACTAAATAAATTCATCTTCATCTCCTTCCTAAAAGAACATCCTTTAATTCAGAGGCTGACCTCTAGTCCTAGACTCTCCCACCAGTGGAAACATCTCTTGATTTAAGTCTCTTGAATGCCACTATCATGGGTGCCTCAACCACCACTCATGAAAGCAAGTTCTAGACACCCACCGCTCTGTGTAAAAAACATTTGCCCTGCACATCTCATTGAAACTCTGTCCCTATCTTCTTAAAACTATGCCCTTAAGCATTTGACATTTCTACCCTGGGAAAATGACTCTGACTGTCTACCCTTTCTATCAAATCTCCCCTTGGACTCTGAAGCTTCAGAGAAAACAATCTAACTTTGTCCAATCTCTCCATATAGCTGATGCCCCCATAATGCAAGCAGCATCCTGCATTCTTTCCAAAGTCTCCACACCCTTCCTGTAAGGTGGCAACAGGAATTGCATACAATACAATATCCAAATATTTAAAAAGCTACAACATGATTTCCTGACTCCTTTACTCTATGTTCCAATGGCTGAAGACAACCGTACTCTATGACATTTTCACCACTGTACTTGTGTTGCTATTTTTAAGGTGCTATGGACTTGGACCCCAAGATCCCTCTGCACATATATGCTGTAAGGATCCTATCATTAACTGCATGCTTTCCCTTTACACTTGACCTCCCAAAGTGCAATACTTTACACTTGTCCAGACTAAACTCCATCTGCCTTTTCTCTGTCCATATCTGTAATAAATTTACATCCTGCTGTATCCTTTGAAAGCCTTTTCCACTTCACTTTGTAAGCTGGTATTTAAAGCAACCGGCACCTGACCACGGGAACGACAATTTCAGCAAACATGAGGATAGATTATAAGAAATCAATTAACCTAAATAAAATGATTTAGTATTGGCTTGATTCTTATCCAATTGTTGAATGTTGTCAATTTAGCCAATCCACAATAAACCAGAAACTGAAGCCCTTTATCATGCATATAGTTCATATTTTATCTGCGCTGACAATGCCATACAGGATCTTTATTCTGTGTCTGATCGGTGCAGTATTGTGTTATAAATTTAATGCCAAGATAACATAAATATAAAATATATTGCAATATTCATTCAAATCCAATGTAGTACAAACATCTGCTTTTAATCTATGGACCAAAGATAAATTACTTATTTACAATTGCTATTATAAGAATACAGTGCATGTTTTCTGGGCTTATAGTGGTATTAATATTCTACAATGAGAGTTGAGAGGGGTTTCAAGTTTCTGATCCAGCAAAAACATTGTATATCCAAACCATATTAGGAGTTTGATGGTGTTCTCATGGCACTACATTTTTTGTTTTATTGGTGGTCAAAGAGTTAGTGGCACTACTGAGTTGCTGCAGTACATCTTGTGACTTGCACATACTGAATTCACGGCGGGTCTTGCATCTCAGAGGCTGAAGAATGGCCATTGTCAGCACATCCTTACAAATTGGTCATTTTTGCCCAGTTGAATAATAGTGCTGAATTTCAATCTGTGGTTGCACTTTTGGTTGGAACAATTAATGTTACACCTCTATAATATCAGTCAAACATAATTTACTATGTTTTGTAGATAGCATGAATGGATTATGTGCCTGTACTCGCTGTAATTTAGAAGAGTGTGGGGGTACCTCAATGAAACATACCGAATAGTGAAAGGCTTGGATAGAGTGAATGTGGAGAGGATGTTGCTACTAGTGAGAGAGTCTAGGACTAGAGGTCATAGCCTCAGAATTAAAGGACGATCAGTCTGAAGAAGGGTCTCGACCCTAAACCTCACCTATTCCTTCTCTCCATAGATGCTGCCTCACCCACTGAGTTTCTCCAGCATTTTGGTCTTCCTTTTGGAAGGAGATGAGAATGAATTTCTTTAGTCAGAGGGTGGTGAATCTGTGGAATTATTTGCAACAAAAGGCTGTGGAGGCCAAGTCAATGGATATTTTTAAAAGCAGAGATAGATAGTTTCTTGATTAGTACGGGTGTCATGGGTTATGGGGAGAAGGCAGGAGAATGGGGTTTGGAAGGAGAGATAGATCAGCCATGATTGAATCAACAGAGAAGACTTGTTCGGCCAAATGGCCTAATTCTGCTCCTATCACATGACCTTATGACCTCATTAAATATCTACGTACAACAAATATGGAAATATTTTATCAAACTTTTGCCCACAACAAATTGAATAATAACTCATGTTTATAGTTTGTGTTTACAACTAATAGATTTTTTTTAGCAGGTTAATAAATCAACCTTAACATCTTGATGAGGTTTATGAGGACGGGGTACATTTACAAAATGAGTTTATATCGTAAGTGCAAGTCCATGTTTATCTAAGCCCAATGGAGTGAAGTAGAACCTCAGCAATTTACATTACCAGAGGAATGCAGACTCTAAAATAGAGAGTAGGGGGAAGACTGGAAGTGAAAAAACATAATATGAACAGTATCCCTAATATTGTGTAGATTTTATTTCAGTAGTCACATTAATTAATTAGTTAGATATTGCAAATTGTGGCAACATAAGGCTCGGTTTTGAATTGTAAAGTAAGCTTTCATTTTTTCCTGCTTTCTTAAGTTTTTATGAGACATCCGCATTGATCCCTCAAGTACTGCTAAAGTCAAGCATCTGGTCATTTGTCTTATTGCTGTTTGTGGAATCATACTCCGTATAAATTAGCTGCCAAGTTACCCGCATTTTATTGCGGCACATCACACAAGAACTCCATTGTCTCTAAAACCACTACATTTCTCTATCGCAAAGCTGACATTTCAGCACTGTTCCCCAAAAGATGAATTGCGTACTTAACCAATATTAACGTGATGACAACTTCAGCTCCAGCCAATGCATGTGGTGAGACGATCCCACGTGCCCACCTACTCTGATCTCTGATCTGTGGAATGCACAAGTATCACCACACACTCTGATCTGCAGCAACTGCAGCAGAATGGATCAGCTCAGGCAGGCTTTTTAATCTAAAGGAATGTACTGTACTTAGTTATTTTAACTGCAGATTCCCTGGGCCAAAATATTACAGCTTCTTTTAATAAAATTGATCAATAAATAGATCTTCACAATCAAATGTTAATTTAACTTTGCAGTATATTCATTCGTACCTTGCTAGATTTGGCTCTGGGAATACTACGGATATAAGCAAGCATCATTTGAACAGGCATCATCCACACAACAGTCACATGGATGCGAATAAAACTTTCATTAGTCATCTATTTAATGTGACAGGTCTAAATTAGATCAATTTATCATGATGTGCATTCACCAAGGTTTTTATTTTAGATGAGATTAGTGACTTACTTCACAGTGCGCTGCATTGAATACCAAATCATGTTCTTCTTAAATCCCTACGAGTCTACATGGAGATGAGAAGGGTTCAATATATCTTTTACTTGTTGAGAGCTGCGCATTTACTTTGTGATTCTGTGCGTTTCTATCAGTCTGTGGTTTCATAGGTCAGAGAATTCAAGGTTGCTAGTAGTGAATTGAAGAGTATTTTTCTTAAGCAGAGATGGAGTTGGTGATAAGACATCAACAGTGACACTTTTTTGATTTCAATCAACATGGTACGATTCCATTAGTAAAAATAATTTTATGATAAGCAAATGTAAGTGAGCATCTTCATGTTCCTGCACAATTTTTTTCTGTACATTACAAAAATGCATGTAGACCATGAGCTAAAACAACTGCCATTATTGTCCCTTAGGATTCCTCTACCCTTCATGTTCCTGTGAGCCTTTCTCTGCTTCCAAACTCTCCCTTGGTACATTCTTGCTTTATTCTCTCTAATGCTGAATGATTGTTCTGATTCGAGCCTTCAGCTTCATTCCCTTAAGCCCTACACATTGAAATAACTTAAGATCTCAAGATGGCCAGGGGAGATATGAGAACTGTAGGATATTTTGACCTGGAGAAAAGCTGTATCAATTTAAAATCTCATTGAGCTCCAAAATTCTACTTTCATCTGGAATCCTCCATCTGAACAAAATCATGAGAGAATAGATCGGGTAAATGCACAGAGTTTCTTGCACCGAGGAGGGGATCAAGGACCAGAGGAGATAGGTTCAAGGTGAAGGTGAAAAGATTTAATAGGAATCCGAGGAGTAACTTTTTCACACAGGGTGTATGGAACAAGCTGCCAGAGGAGGTAGTTGAGGCTGGGACTATCCCATCATTTAAGAAACAGTTAGACAGGTACATGGATATAGGACAGGTTTGGAGGGATATGGATCAAGCGCAGGCAAGTGGGACTAGTATAGCTGGGACATTGTTGGCCAGTGTGGGCAAGTTGGGCCAAAGGGCCTGTTTCCACACTGAATCACTCTATGACTATGACTCAATATTCCATAGGAATGATCCAAAAAGATGAACCAAACCAATTCCGACCTCTACCTCTGCTACATCGATGACTGTTTTGGTGCCACCTCCTGCACCCACACACAACTGACTGACTTCATCCGCTTTACCACCAACTTCCATCCGGCACTCAAATACACCTGGACCATTTCCGACACTTTCCTACCATTCCTTGACCTCACTATCTCCATCGCAGGTGATAGACTTCTTACCGACATCCACTACAAACCTACCGACTCCCATGGCTATCTGGACTACACTTCTTCCCACCCTGCTTCCTGTAAAGACTCCATCCCCCACTCCCAATTCCTCCGTCTATGCCGCATCTGCTCCCAGGATGAGGCGTTCCACACCAGGGCATCCGAAATGTCCTCATTCTTCAGGGAACGGGGGTTCCCCTCCTCCACCATAGATGAGGCTCGCACCAGGGTCTCTGCCATACCCCGCAACACTGCTCTCTCTCCCCATCCCCCCACTCACAACAAGGGCAGAGTCCCCCTAATCCTCACCTTTCACCCCACCAGCCGTCACATACAACAAGTGATCCTCCGTCAGTTTCGCCACCTCCAACGTGACCCCACCACTTGCCACATCTTCCCATCTCCCCCCATGTCTGCCTTCCGCAAAGACCGCTCCCTCCGTAACTCCCTTGTCAATTCTTCCCTTCCCTCCCGTACCACCCCCTCCCCGGGTACTTTCCCTTGCAACCGCAAGAGATGCAACACTTGTCCCTTCACCTCCCCCTCGATTCCATTCAAGGACCCAAGCAGTTGTTCCAGGTGTGACAGAGGTTCACCTGCATCTCCTCCAACCTCATCTCTTGCATCCGCTGCTCTAGATGTCGGTAAGACCAAGCGGAGGCTTGGCGATCGTTTCGCCGAACACCTCCGGTCGGTCCGCAATAACCAAACTGACCTCCCGGTGGCTCAGCACTTCAACTCCCCCTCCCATTCCGTATCTGACCTCTCTGTCCTGGGTCTCCTCCATGGCCACAGCGAGCAACACCAGAAAGTGGAGGAAATGCACCTCATATTCCGCTTGGGCAGTCTACATCCTGGGGGCATGAACATTGAATTCTTCCAATTCTGCTAGCCCTTGCTGTCCCCTCCCCTTCATCAGCCCTCTGGTTGTCTCCTCCCATCCCCTAGCCCTCGGGCTCCTCCTCCGCCTTTTTTCCTTTTTTCCTTTCTTCTCCCCACCCCGTATCAGTCTGAAGAAGGGTTGCCTATTTCCTTCGCTCCATAGATGCTGCTGCACCCGCTGAGTTTCTCCAGCATTTTTGTGTACCTTCGATTTTCCAGCATCTGCAGTTCCTTCTTTAACAATTCCTCTCCACATCTTGCTCACTCTAACTTACCCTTCTTCCTTGTGTGATGGAAGTGAAGTGAAGTGAACCTCAGTTAAGCTTGCATGTTCTCTCTGTGACTACCTGGATTTACTAAGGGTGATGTGGTTTCCTATCACATCACCAAAAAAGTGCATGTTGTTAAGTTAATAAATTGCCCATAATGTCTAGTTGAGTGGTAGAATCTTGGGGAGCTCATAGAAAAATGGGGAGAGTAAAAATGGGATGAGTGTAAGATCAGTGTGGATGAATGCTTCATGGCCAACTGGAATTAGATAGGCCGAAGGATCTGTTACTGTGCCTGATAACTCCATGATTCTTTTTGGCCCTTGAAGCCTGCTCCACCATGTAATGAGCGAGTGTATCCAATCACTTAATTCCTCGTAGCTTTGGAAGAATTATAGTTCCACCTCTGAAGATCAGGTCAGATCGAGTACCCAATTCCCCCGTTATTTGGAAGGATGATTTGAGAACTGGAATGCTGTGCCTCTCGAAATTCTGTCAGAATCACTTACTTCAGGTTTAAAGTTTAAAGAAGATGTGCGGGACAAGTTTTTTACATGGAGGATTTGGAGTGCCAGGAATGCACTGTCAGATATGGTGGTTAAGGCCGATACAATAGTGGCTTTTAGGAGACGTTTGGATAGGAATAAGGATATGCAAGGAATGGAGGGATATGGGTTATGTATAGGTAGATAAGAGACGGTTCAGGCATCATGTTTGGCCCAGACATTGTGGGCCGAATGACCTGTTCTGGTGCTGTACAGTTGCATGTTCGATCTTATCTTACAACCTCCTTAATCGCCTGCATCAAAAGTGCATTGAAATATGTCTTGGTGTATTGATTGTTTCACATGCAGTCTCCATAACATCCCTTCGGATCATGAATTAAACTTTACTTTTACAGTCATCATGTTGAATGCCAGCATCCTCACAAACATTTTCTGCATCTCTTCAGTGCACAAGGATGAGCTTTACATAGATACATAGATACATAGAAAATAGGTGCAGGAGTAGGCCATTCGGCCCTTCGAGCCTGCACCGCCATTCAATATGATCATGGCTGATCATCCAACTCAGTATCCCATAACTGCCTTCTCTCCATACCCCCTGATCCCCTTAGCCACAAGGGCCACATCTAACTCCCTCTTAAATATAGCCAATGAACTGGCCTCAACTACCCTCTGTGGCAGAGAGTTCCAGAGATTCACCACTCTCTGTGTGAAAAAGTTTTTCCTCATCTCGGTCTTAAGTGCATGTTTCAACAATAGACACAAGTGTTCCTAACATGGTGCTTGTTTATCCAAGATGGAATGCTCACAACATCTCCAGATCACTGTATGTTGCTCCTTTTCAATTTCTATGTAATGTATTTCTGTATTAATTAGAGTTCTGCTTACATATGCTTTCAGATGACCCTACAGGGGGATAGTTGTTCCTAAATATTTTCTGAAACATTTGCCTGTTGTGTCAGCAACATTTTATCATCAACCCATGCAACACACTGTCTGCTGTGATTGCCTCAATTCATCTGAACACTTGTTCATGAGCATCCAAAAAAAAAATTCCAGATCGTTCAATCAGAACTAATGAGAATTTATTAACCTGAAACGGATCATTTGTGAGTTGCATGACTGAAGTGACTGCTTGTGTTGAAGCAATCTTTGTGATCCTGTCATGATATAGCTTTACCAGTTTCATCTGCTGCCTGTAATATTTACGGATACTCTTGTATCAATGGGATATTTTTCTACTTTATAATCTACATTACTAAAAGTCTGATCTTGACCACTTCCTGTTGTTCTGTATATTGATTTTAGGAAAAACGCTGCCACTTACGGCTGTGATTTTTGGCCATCTTACTCAGAGCCCCCCTCCGCTGTGCAGGACAAGAGGATTTTTTCCCATGGATGAAAAATAAAAGAGTTATTAGAGTTTTAAAAATGTCGAGACTCTCTCTCCTGAAGGCCACGCCCCTTCTGGAGAGACTGTAAAACCCGGAGGGGTTGAGTTCCTCAGTCAGTCTCTGCAAGATGGGGGAGCGAGAGGGTCACGTCTCTCAGTCTGAGCTATGAATAACACTGAACACATGTCTACTAAACTGTGAGTGTGGTTTTACTGACTTGAGTGCCCTTAATGTGGTTTGAAAATGAAAATGTGGTTGATTTGAAATAAAGCACAGCAAATGGTTGGTGGCGGTTGGTTTGAAACAAAGCACAGCAAATGGTTGGTGGTGGTTGGTTTGAAACAAAGCACAGCAAATGGTTGGTGGTGGTTGGTTTGAAACAAAGCACAGCAAATGGTTGGTGGTGGTTGGTTTGAAACAAAGCACAGCAAATGGTTGGTGGTGGTTGGTTTGAAACAAAGCACAGCAAATGGTTGGTGGTGGTTGGTTTGAAACGGCAAATGATTAAAAGTCTAAACTTGAAAACTTCCTGTTTACACTATATATTGATTTTAGATAAAATGCTGCCACTTACGGCTGTGATTTTTGGCCATCTTACTCAGTCCCCCTCCGCTCATCAGGTGCAGAGGATTCTTCCCATCAATGAAAAATAAAAGTTATTAGTGTTTAAAAAATGTTGAGAATCTCTCTCATTTCAATCACGCCATGAAGGCCACGCCCCTTCCGGTGGGAGGGGGGAGGGATTATAAAACTTGGAAGTGTGGGTGTGGCTCAGTCTCTGCAAGATGGGGGAGGTAGAGGTCATGACTAAGCTGTGAATCAACTGAACATACTGAATGTCTACAACTGTGAGCGTGGTGTTTATGTGGTGTTTTGTGGTGTTTTGTGTGGTTTTATGGTGGTTTTATGGTGGTTTCACCCTGCATGAAATGGTATGAGACTGCATTTGAATTTGGTGGCCATGCACCCTGCATGAAATGGTATGAAACTGCATTTGCATTTCGTGGCCTTGCACTTTGCTTGAAATGGTATGAAACTTCACTTGAATTTGGTGACCCTGCTTGAAGTACTACGAAACTGCACTTGAATTTGGTGGCCTTGCAACCTGCTTAAAGTGGTATATAACTGCACTTGAATTTGGTGGCCTTGCACCCTGCTTGAAGTGGTATGAAACTGCACTTGAATTCGTTGGCCTTGCACTTTGCTTGAAGTGGTATGAAACTGCACTTGAATTCAGTGGCCTTGCACCCTGCTTGATGTGGTCACAAACTGCATTTGAGTTCAATGGCCTTGCACCCTGCATGAAGTGGTTAGAAACTGCACATGAATTTGGTGGCCTTGCACCCGGCTTGAAGTGATAGGAAACTGCACCTGAATTTGGTGGCCTTGCACCCTGCTTGAAGTGGTATGAAACTGCACGTGAATTTGGTGGACTTGCACCCTGCTTGAAGTGGTAAGAAACTGCACTTGAATTTGGTGGCCTTGCACCCTGCTTGAAATGGTAGGAAACTGCATTTGAATTTGGTGGCCTTGCACCCTGCTTGAAATGGAATTTCAGGGAATAGCCATGAGTCAACTGCCAGCCCACCAGCCGTGAGTGAGCTGCCAGCACATCAGGCTTGAGTGACTGAGCTGCCACCCCAAGAACCCATTTGGCCCACAATGTCCATAATAGCCCTCTAGAAGCCAGTTCCTTCAGACCACAATACCCATACTAGCGCTCTAGAAAGCCCCCCCCCCCACTGGCCACCAATATTGGAATTGGTGGAGAGGTGGAATATTGCATTGGGGGACCAGCCCTCCTGTGTGAACATGGGACCCAACGGGTCCCACTTAGTCTAGTGATTAAATAAATATCATATTTTAGACTTTACAAATACAGTGCAGATACAGGCCCTTCGGCCTAACGGGTCCTCACCGACCAGCGATCACCCCGTACACTATCCTACATTCTAGGGACAATTTACAATTTACAGAAGACAACGAACCTACACATCTTTGGAGTGTGGGAGGAAACCGGAGCACCCAGAGTAAACCCACGCGGTCACAGAGAGAATGTACAAACTCCTACAGACAACACCCATAGTCAGGATCGATCCCAAGTCTCTGGCTCTCTAAGATAGCAACTCTACCGCTGCGCCGCCGTGCCACCCCTATTCTCTTAATTGCTCTTGATTTTGCTGGGTTCACATTCTTTAGTGACCTGCTTCCAGCTTCTGTCAGCTTTTTGTACATCAAAAGCACTTGACTGGTGGTGTCAAGCACAAATTTGAGACTGAAGAATTGATTTGGGAGAAATTACACATTGCTCTCAAGTCAAGTTCAAATGTCACTGGTAGTCATTACACCAATGCCTTGACACAATTACATCTACCAGCTGTCCTATACACAAAATTAACCTTATTTAGCACCAGATAGATTGTGTTTGGCTACTACTTTTAATTTGACCGTCTCTGTTCCTCCAAGCCTCGTCTTATTCATTACAATGTCTTCTTTGTTGTGCATTGAAATTGTTTTCCAATCTGCATTTCTTGCACTTTTTTCCCAAATACAGGAAATGTCCTTCCCAAATGCTCATGTTGTTATCCATATCAATTACACCTCCCTTTTCTGCCTGTTGTTTCATGCTTCACTACATCTGCTTTTGAAGAAGGGTCTCGACCCAAAACATCGGCCATTCCTTCTCTCCAGAGATGCTGCCTGTCCCGCTGAGTTACTGCAGCTTTTTGTATCTATCTCCGGTTACTCCAGCATCTGCAGCTCCTTCTTACACATCTGTTTTACTCCATTGGTCATCTTACATTTTCAATTTCCTTAGAACAGCACCAAAGTTATGAATTTGCTGAAGTTAATCCTGCCTTACTTGATGACCATTTCCCAGGTTGAACTCTCAGCCCCCACAAATAGGACAATATCTCCCAACTGGATCATTCAAATCTGCAAAGCTGCTGTTTCAACTAAAGAAAGTAATTGTTTAATTGATATAAACTGACTGTGGTTTTATTTTAACCTTTTTGTTTTCGAGTCACAGCGTCATAGAAACATACAGCATGAAAACAGGCCCATCGGCCCAATTTGCCCACACTGACCAACGTGTTCCATCTACACTAGTCCCACCTGCCTGCGTTTGGCCTATATCCCTCTATACCCATCCTATCGATGTACCTCGTTATTTGTTTTAATTATTTGTAGGTATTTGTGTTTCTATTATTGCCTGTGGGAAGGTTCTCAGGAAGCCCCTTCTGAAGCCTTCTCACTGCTTTAGACTTCTTCACTTTGCAGAATGGCCACAGCGGGAAGACCTGCTGGCTGTTGAGAATTATGCAGCCATAAATGATTCTGCCCATTCACCTTGCGTTTGTACCCCGGAGATGCTTCTGAATCTGTCGAACATTTCCACCATTTACTGCTCTACATTTGAGATTTCCAGAATATCCAAAATATTTTACTCTGAAGTAAGCTTGCTTGATGCATTATTGCATTTCAATGCTAATTCTTGAAAGAAGTTTACAGTCATGAAGTTATTAAATACGTATGCTAGACCAGTTATTATGAATATGCTCTTATTATTTCACCCAGCTGCACCTCACAATTTAGTTTAGTTTATTTAGTTTAGTTTAGAGATACAGGGTGGAAATAGGCCCTTCGGCCCACCGAGTCGGCACTGACCAGCAATCCTCGCACACTAACACTATCCTACACACCTTTGGGACAATTTACATTTATACCAAGCCAATTAACCTACAAACCTGTACGTCTTCGGAATGTGGGAGGAAACCGAAGATCTCGGAGAAAACCCATGCGTAAAGGGACTGAACATACAAACTCTGTACAGATCCGTAGTCAGGATCAAACCCGGTTCTCTGGCACTGCAAGCATTATAAGGCAGCAACTCTACCACTGCGCCACCCTACCACCCAATGTAAATGCATGAATGAATTTATTTTAGCTCAGATAACACCTGTACTTGGCAATACGAAACCCATACCCACTGAAGTTCAGTGGAATGAGAAGAGATCTCATTGCAACAAGTAACATTCTGGGCAGGTTGATAGAGAAATTGCTTAGAGACCATCTCCTTTAGCTGGAGAATCTAGAATTCCGGTACATAGTATCAGGATAAATGGTGAAGCATTTACAATTTAGATCTTAAGAAACATCTTCATATCAAGTCTTGTAAATTCTCTTCTGAATATCTGGAAAATCAGTAATTTAGCAAACTCTAGGCTGATATCTACTGAGTTTTGGGAATCAGCGAATATGGAGATTGGGAAGGGAAGTAGACTGGAGGTACAGGATGTCACGACCTTCCAAACTGGTCGACTATGACTGAAGCTCACACTCATTTTATTTTTTATTTTATTTTTTAAAGGCAGAGAAAGAGAATAGAACCGGTCTGGCTTTCCATTTCTTGATGATGGTGATCATTTGGTTACAGATTGTGCACAACATTCTGGTATCTGTTTTAATGCACCAAAGAAAACAGTAACACTTTTCTATTTATTTTATTTTCATATTTATTCAGCAATGTTATCTCTGATTCTTTGTTCTGAATTCCCCTGCTCTGTGCCTGAACCTTTCTTATTTCTAAAACTTCCATATTGACTGATATTTCCTTGACCCAACTTATTTTTGCTGAGTTGCTCAGATCTTAGACCTTTCCTCTAGGCTTCCTCTCAATTCCCTGCTCGCCCTAAGCGCTCTTCCTGAGTACCTGACAGATCCTGAGACAAATCCAGTTCTCCATTTTCTGTAGGTCTTGCTTTTCATAAGTTCTTTAAGTTCATAAGTCATAGGAGCAGCAGTATTCGGCCCATCGGCCCATTCGGCCCATCGAGTCTGCACTGTCATTCAATCAAGGCTGATCTATCTTTCCCTCCATTCTCCTGCCTTCTCCCCATAACTCTTGATACCCCTACTAATCAAGAACATGTCAATCTCTGCCTTAAAAATACCCATTGACTTGGCCTCCACAGATTAATTCCTCAGATTCACCACCCTCTGACCAAAGACATTTCTCCTCATCTCATTTCAAAAGGCATGTCCTTTTATTCTGATGCTGTGCCGTCTGGTAATAGACTCTCCCACGAGTGGAAACATCCTCTCCGAATCTAATCTATCCAAGTCTTTCACTCTTCCTGCCCTGTGCTCTGCTCCTAAATTTAAACGCTTCTCTGGACTGCATCGCATGGTTTAACTGCTCGTTCTCATCTGTGCATAATTTGCACTTAGAATCTCAAAGTCTCGGGAAGGGAAGTGAATTATGAGCAGCTCTGAACTGTTGAAAGAAGCAGATACCAGTAATTGTGGTTACCCATTAAGCTTGATGTATTTTATTATCTAATCCTAAGAATATAGTAAATTTGACTGCAAGCTGCTAAACCTGACACCAGACAACATCTTGATGATGGAAGTTGGCTAGGGAAGTTAATATCCTGAACTCAAGTAAATGCTCAAGTGCTCCAGCCAAAACTTTGCACCGCATCATTGGCTGCTTTTCCATGTCTATTTAATAATGCCTATTTAATAATGTCTATTTACCAATGTAAGGGATATAATTAATACCGGTGGTGGTGGTTATGCAAATAGAATTCAGATCTGCTGTCAATAATGAGCAAAATACTCCTAAGGCTCATATTACAACAGTGTCGGTAATTTTATATGAAATGTATTGTAATGAGGCACCAGATGTATCCAGTCACCTGAACCTTTGCTCTGAAGAAGGGTCTTGACCCGAAACGTCCCCCATTCCTTCTCTCCAGAGATGCTGCCCGTCCCGCTAAGTTACCCCAGCTTTTTGTGTCTATCTTCGGTTTGAACCAGCATCTGCAGTTCCTTCCTGCACTTTAGGAGCTCTTATTTGTTTGATAAGGCCATTGCTGTCAATTCCATCACTTATTACCAATCGCTGAGTTGTACCCGAGTTATTTGAGCATGGAGGGGTTGAGGAGGGTGGTATCAGCCCAAGACCCCTGGGCTGATGCAATGCTGAAATCTCGAATGGTGATTTTATAAATAATAGAAGAATTTCTTATTCTGTGGTGAAATACCTTTACTCAGGCCTGTGAATTTGCAATAATCTTTTAACATATCAGCTGACAATATTATAAATGAGATGCTGCCTGACCCGCTGAATTACTCCAGCATTTTGTGTCTATCTTCGGTGTAAACCAGCATCTGCAGTTCCTTCCTACAGAATCTTCTAAACTTCCCTTTCTAATTTTGGTTTAGTTTAGAGATACAGCATGCAAACAAATCCTTCAACCCATCGAGTCTATGCTGATCACCGATCACCCGTTCACACTAGTTTTATGTTATCCAACTTTCACTTCCACTACTTCCACGCTAAGTGAATTCACAGAGGCCAATTAACCAACAAACACACACATCTTTGGAATGTAGGAGGAAACCTGAGAATTTGGAGGAAATCCACATGATCACAGGGAAAATGTGCAAACTCCACACAACATTTAAGTTCATGATTAAGCTGCCCTACCAGCTGCCTCACAACCTCTGTTCCATAAGCAGTGTCTTATAGAATATGTTTCTATGAATATGCAGGGAATGGTGGCATATAGATTATATGGTGATAGATAACAGATGATCTTGGCATCCTGTTCGGCACAGACATTGTGGGATGAAGGGCCTGTTCTAGTGCTGTATTGCTCAATGTTCTATGCTCCATAAGGCTGAAGTAAATACAGAAAATTGCAGAAACACACAGAGCAGATCAGGCATAATTTGTGGAAAAAACAAGAGTAATGTTTAGGCTGAAGTCTCTTTGTTACCTCTTGGAAAGAGAGAAGACAAGATAGTTTTAAGTTGAAGAGCGGATTGCCAAGTGAAAGTAAGGACAAAGTATTGTTCACTGATAGGATGAGGCGAGAGCAATAAAGCTCAGTCAATCTTCCTCCTTTTGTTCACCCGTCGTCGGGGCCTAGAACTCTCCATAGTCACCGCTACGGACGTACAGGCCCGGATGATCGAAACTCCAGCATCGGAACGGATCGGAACACATTCTGCAGCTTGTAGTTTCCGAATCGGCCTCTTCTTACCGGAGACCGCGACTTCCGATATTAAAGTTCAGAGGCCCTGCTGGACGGAGCTCCAACACTGGCAAAAGATCCTCGGCAAAAGATCCCAGGCTCCGTGATGTTAAAGTCAGCGCCCCGCCCATGGCGAGAAGCTCCGCAGACCACAGCTCCACGATGTTAAAGTCAGCAGTCCCCGCTGGACGGAGCTCCAACACTGGTGATCCTCAACAAGGATTCTAGGCTCCACGATAGTAATGCCGCACTGCGCCTGCTGTTGAAGCTCTGGGCCGGTCTCCGGTCGGAAAGACCACGCCAATCCAGTTGGCAGGCCCCGAGAGGGGCAAAGATACGATACGGAGAAAAGACGCATCTCCATCCAGGTAAGTGACTGAAAAACAGTTCCCCCCTATTCCACCCCTCAAAGACTGGTGATGGAATTCATTGCCACAGATCGCTGTGGAGGTCAAGTCATTGGGTATTTTAAGGGAGAGATTGATAGATTCTTGATTAGTGTCAGGGGATATGGGGAGAAGGCAGGAGAATGGGGTTGAGAGGGAAAGATAGATTAGCCACGATCGAATGACGGAATAGACGATAGGCCAAATGGCCAAATTCTGATCCTATAACTTATGAACTTATGTTTTGCATCAGGAATCACATAAGTTTGAATGCTACAGCTTAAGTTAATAAGAAAAGTCTTATATTTTGGCTGTGTACTTCATTTGGTTCAGAAAAGATGTAAATTCTTCAACCAAGGGATGAATTGAAAATTGAGAAATTTTCTATATACCATAAGATAATTCCAAGCTAAAATATAAATATAAATAGGGAATTTGCTTCTTAATATGAGCCTTCAATGGAAGTTATGAATTTTTGTTAGAGTTTGGAACACGTCTCCTACGTTGCACATGTCTACTTTTGAAATTAGTTCAGCCATATATGGTGAGTCCAAGATTCATTTTACAATGTTATTGCAAATAGTGCATAATGAATGCAGCATTCATTTCCCGCTTCAATGCTCTCTTCACATGCTTCATATTGTTATTTTCAAGAGGCGGACTTCCCAATCTCTTCCACAATTGAACCAGATCTCCTCTCAGTGACTGAATGGGATAATGTGTCTCTGTACATTGGTTTATTTTTATTATGCATTAGTAAAACGATATCAAGAGAGATTTACACTCAACAACCCAATTATTCATTTGAACTTCACTGCTGTCATAATTCGTTCCAGTTCTTAATTCAGATATTTTCTACTGAAAATTAAAAAGTAGACACAAAATTTTTTTGATTATTCATAGTCACGAATTGATCTATAATTCTAACAAGAACTGTCATTGTGTGCTCTAATACTTTAGTAGTTATATTTTCAAGTTGTATAATTATATTTCATAAAGGCAAATAGTTAATAACAAAATACCACTTCAAAAGATCTGATTTCTCTGTGCCTCACTCACTCCCTGCCTCTTCCTTAGTCTCTCCTGACCTCCCATCTTCCACTCACACCACCGTGTCATTACCACACCTTCATCTGGACTTTTGCTCAATTCCTCCTTGCTCTCTTCTTGTCTCTCTCACTTTCTGCCTGAACATCTCTCCCTGTCAATAATATATTGGTTACTATCGTTTTATGAGTTGCTGTATGTGAACATCTGCTCTGAATATTGCCACAATGCTGCAGTATAGAAGCTGTCAGAATGTTTGTCTGGCTTCTTGAAAGCCTTCATAAGAAATCTTGCTTTTCACACTGTAATTTATTTTCTAAATACAATAACTTTGTTAATTTAAAATGCCTGCTAAACTCCAGTATTATAGCAAATAAATGAGAGAAGATATTGAGATATGGTATCAAAGGTGCTGATTAACGTACTATGAATTGTAGACTGAGTTTAAATTAGAATCTTGAATATCTATGCATTATCTCATGTGGATATGAGATAACACATAGATAATAAGTTGTGTAAGTTTCCAGATAAGTAACCTGACTAAAGAATGGAGTCAATGGAAGGAAGAATTGACCATGTATATGTCTTAAATAGATTCAGATTAAACAAACATGATGCATTTATTGGGGTCTGATGGCAAAAGTGAATCTTGAATTCCCTTTACCCCTTTTGTTATAAAAATAGAATGAAGGAATATTCACATTTCTTTCTGACTAGACTTCAGACTTTAGAGATACAGCATGGAAACAGGCCCTTCGGCAACCCATGACAACCAGTGATCACCCCATACACTAGCACTATTCTACACACCAGGGACAATTTAACAAAGCCAATTAACCTACAAACCTGTGCGCCTTTGGAGTGTGGGAGAAAACTGGATCACCCAGAGAAATCCCACACGTCCACAGGGGGAACATACAAACTCTGTACAGCAGCACCTGCAGTCAGGATCAAACCCGGGTCTCTGGCTACTGCTGCGCCATTGTGCCGCCCATTGACAATTAACAATTTGGCTTCAATTCAAGTAATGGAGCTAGGAATTTTCAATGGGGTAGCCTGGAGAAAATCCTCTTTCAGCAGGATTAGATATTCTCTGATTAGCTTTGGGATGTATCAAAATCAATTAGGTTTGGTTCACCAGTGAGCGTTGAGAATAACTCATCAAGTAGGAGCTCACCATGTCTATGGAGCTGGCCATGTCAGATGAGCCTAAAGTCAAATATGTCACAAATGTTTTTGTATCGCATTGGTCACAAGAAAAAATTGTCCCATTCCATAAAGTTCTCATAAGATGCTCTGGAAATTGTATTAGATCGGTCAGAAACATGTTACAATTCACCCGGAAATGAAAGAGTTAACCTTCATTGGGTCTGTACTCACAACTAGGTTGGTTCTTGGAATCAATGAGAAATACAGCATGGAAACAGGCCCCTCAGCCCATCGAGTTCACCATTCATCAACTACCATTTAAATCAAATCTACATTCATCCACTTTTCTTTTCTTTTCCTCATATTTTTATCCACTACCACTATCTACAGACTAGGAGCAATTTGTCATGGCAATGAATCTACCATTTTGTACGTTTTTGGGGATGAAACGAAACACAGATAGTCACAGGGAGAACATGCAGTCTTCACACATGCAGCACCCAACGTCAGGATTGACCAAAGCTCTCTTGCACTGTTAGGCAGCAGCTCCACTAGCTACACAACTCTCCATCGATGCTTTCTTAAAGAGGTGAAAATAGTTAAAATATCATTAAAATATCATACAATTCCACAGGTTTTAAGGATTTTCTCATCAGAGATTAAATTGTTTGCGGAGCCTTGGAGTTCAGTCTATGGAAGTGACTGCTATATGAGACAGGTAACTCTAGAAAAGTTTGAACAGACAGGCACAGCTGCACAGCTATCCATAGTCTGGCTAGAACTGACAGACCAACAACAGAAGGAAGTACATGCATAGGACAGAAAATAGACCAGGGTAAATTTCACCTTGTTAAGAAAGCATTGAAGAGAGCTGGGTTCAATCCTGACTTTGGGTGCTATATGTGTGGAGCATGTTCTCCCTGTGACTACATGTGTTTTCTTCCACCCACAAAACATGCAAATTGGTAGATTCATTGCCATCATAAATTGCTACTAGTCTGTAGATGAGGGGTAAATCTGGCGGTAGTTGATAAAAATGTGAGGAAAATAAAAGGTAAGATGGTGTGGATATTGCCAGTATTCTAAAAAGCAACTTTGGCAGCTGGAAAAGAAATGCCCTGTATGTGGGAAGAGTTTAGCCTGTGGCGCTTTCCCTGACACTATCCCTCGCACCATCTTTCCCTTGCTTCTCTCCATTTTCTCACACTCCCCCATCCCTCACTTCACGGTAGTCTCTGTTATTTTGCTCGCTCTCTCCATCTCTCAATTACTCAATGCATGGTTTCTTATGTAGCTCACCTGAAATAGTTCTGTTTTATGGCTGGTTATTTCTTTTTTGAATATAATCCAAATTTCGTGAGAAATGGAGGAGCACAAAAGAGATGCAGCCAATGCATTATCTCAATTGCATCAAATAAGCAGATCAATATTGGCACCGTCAGTATCCTAAATTTCAGATCCAATCACTAAACTGAACTTAATCCCAAGTAGAAAATTGTTCCTGAGTTATGTACCTACTCTACTGCTGAATTCATTTCCTGGCATAATTCTAAGTTACTTTTATATTTAAATCTATATAGAATATTACAATAACTTTCCAAGAATCTTAGATGATTCAAATTAAACAAACACGATGGGTGTACTGGGGGAAATGGATGCAAAATGGAACCTTGTTTTATCCCCTAGGATGTACAGTAGAAGTAGAATAACAGGGAATATTGTCATTTATTTCTGACCTTGACGGTTTGGCTTCCATCCAGCAAAGGAGTCGGGAATTTTCGCAGAGGTTGCCTGGAGAAACTTCTCCTGTAGCAGGATCAGATATTCTCTGATTAGCCTCGGGTTATATCCGTTAAAGGCACCACCATTGGGTGTTAAAGACTAGCTCATATCAAGCAGAGGCTGCTAAACACAGGAAAGCTTAAGGCTGCAGACAAGTCACGAGCAAAGCAAATGTAGATCAATTGGCAAGGACAGAAGAATATAGTTTGAATCGATGGTTTCTCGTAGCACTTAAATTTTTTGAAAATTAAGACTGCCATTCGCTCCATCAGTTCTATTTCTTCTAAGAAATTTATTACACCTGGAAAATCAATTTATAGCAATAGACTTCCTCGTAAAGATCATCTTTAATTGAGAGAAATAGCATATGTTTAATGCATTCCAGGGAGATATGCCAGCATTGCCCATTATATTGTTTTACTCCCATCAATAATGTTTTGCACATCCAGGTTCATTACAACTGAATTGCGGAGAAAGCGTGATTCCTCCTGCAACATCCTGGTAAGCAGATTTATTTTGGTGTAAGGGTGAATGCAAAAACTAAATGGGGGTTGTGTTAACATGGCACATTTGAAGCTTTGATTTCAAAAGATCCTAAGTGATTATTAATATAATTTGAATGCCTGATCAGCTACCTGCAGGTTTAGTACTAAGGAAGGAATATATGTAAGCTCCATTCAGCCACTTCCACTGAAGGTGTGGGGCTCACTAACCAATACCAGCTTCGTAAATCTGTTTCAGGATAGCCCATGCACCTAGTGAGAGCTCACATCTATTTTTGTTGGAAACAATTGGTTAATTGGCAATCGTACAACTGATTACTTAACATAACAGAAGGAAATTATATCACTGTCAGTATTGACTTGCTGTTCATAGATTCATTGAGTTATTCAGCACCAAACCAGTTCCTTTGACCCAAGTTGGCCATGCTGACCAAGATGGCCATCTAAGCTGATCCCATTTGCCTACCTTTGGCATCTATATAATTAAAAGTCTCATCTTGACCACTTCCTGTCTGCACTGTATATTGATTTTAGAAAAAACGCTACCCTGTGTCACTGTGACTTTTGGCCATCTTACTATGAGTCCTCCTCTGCTGAGCCAGCCCCAAGGATTTTTCCCATCGATGAAAAATAAAAAAGTATGAGTGTTTAAAAAACCTTGACATCAGCTGATTGGTCCTCTTGCCTGTCAATCACCGCGATGAAGGTACCGCCCCATTCTGGGCGGGCAGGACTATAAAACCCCGGATGTCTGGACATGAGTCAGTCACTCTGCAAGATCGCGAGGGAGAGGCCACGACTGTCATTCTAAGCTGTGAATCAACTGAACTGTCAGTCTGCATTGTACTTGCAATAAATGATTTGTTAGCCCTTAATGACAATGCCATGAGTTGTTTGGCCTGCTGCCCTGCCTCTGCTTGAAACTGCAATGCTTTATTAGGTCCGACTGTATTTGGAAGGAATAAATGCTTTATTAGGTCCGATGTGTTTGGAAGGAATAAATGTTTTATTAGGTCCGACTGTGTTTGGAAGGAATAAATGCTTTATTAGGTCCGACTGTGTTTAGTCCAAAAGACCCGCTGATTTTGTGACTTCCGCTTAGTGGACAGGTCGCGCTGATCGCGTAATTTCCGGTGAGTGCGCAGGTCGCGCTGATTGCGTAATTTCCGGTAAGTGCAGAGGTGACGCTGATTGCGGTAGTGCTGCTGACTGCGGAAGCCCCACAGTGGCGAGGCCGCGCTCAGCTTTGTGAGTAGATTCAAGAAATTTAACTGTAATATATATGGTGTGTGAGTGTGTGTGTATGTATGTGCGTGTGGGTCTGTGTGTGTGGGTGGGTGGGTGTGTGTGTATGTATGCGCGTGTGGGTCTGTGTGTGTGTATGTATGTGCATGTGTGAGTCTGTGTGTGTATATTGGAATTGGTGGAGAGGTGGAATATTGCGTTGGGAAACCAGCCCTCTCGTGTGAAGCTGGGACCCAACGGGTCCCACTTAGTTTAGTATCCCACTAAACCTTTCCTATCTGTGTACCTGTCCAATGGTTTTTACTAACGTTATTACTGACAGAAACATATTACTGTCAGGAAATTGGAACACCATGGCAAAATGCCTACTGAACATTTGATGGCAGTCTCCCTCAGGATCATTGAGGAAGACTTTGTTGTCAACTGTACATTCCAGATAAGCTTCTCCTTGTCAGAGGCAGTCAACTTTAGTCTCTTTAAGCTGTGCATGTGTGATATTTCCTTACTGTATGTATAGGATACTCATTTAAATAATTTAAAGACTTGCCTAATTTTCATATTGGAGTACTGTCCTGCTATAACCAAATGTTGAAGCAGTATAAAGTTTTAAGGCAATGCAGGACAATGGAAATGTTGGAGACTGTGATGTAGAAACACCCGTCAAGTTCTACTCTCTGAGATCAGTAGAGACAGTGGTAGAATCATAGTCATAGAATCATACAGTGTGGAAAATTGTGTTGTGTCTTGGTTCTTTTTACTTGTTTGTATGACTGCAGAAACCAAATTTCGTTTGAACTTCATTTGAGGTTCAAATGACAATAAATGGTATTGTATTGTATTGTATTGTAATAGGCCCTTCGGCCCAAATTGCCCACATCGACCAACATGTCCCATCTACACCAGTCACACCTGCCTATGTTTGGCCCATATCCCTCTAAAGCTGTCCTATCCATGTACCTGTCCAAATGTTTCTTAAACACTGCGATAGTACCTGCCTCAACTACCTCTTCCAGCAGATCATTCCATATATCCATCACCCTTTGTGTAAAAATCTTACCCCCTTTACTTTAAGCCTATGTCTTCTGGTTCTCAAAACCAGAGAATCAGCTCCTCAGGTGGGTAGCAGCCACTGAAAGGGTTGGGAGGGGAGGCCAGAGAATCTGGAAATTATATTGATGATTCAGGTGTCTCAGGAAAATGATATTAAATCTTGATATTTGCATGTTAGAAATAGCTTTTGAAATTTGTGAGTGGAGAGAGAGAGAGACTGAAGTGGCAGTGAAATAGTAAGTGAGGAACAGACCCCTCTCCTACGATGTAAGGATTCCTGAATTTGATGTGAACCTGTCTGGGTATCTGGTTAAGATGGTCAAGACCACTAATGCAGCATGACTTTGTGACTCTATAACAGCTTTCTGTACTTTCAAATACCATTGTACCTACAAATACTATTCCTTTACCTTTAAATATTCCTCACACTTCTCTTCCATTCCAGATGATTTTGAACATAACTCAGCCTGTTGATCAACTTTTTTTGTGTTCTATTGTACACAGGTAATCAATCCTGTCGCATTTACCTTGCAGGTTGCTAAAGTTTACCCGAAACCCAACTCTTTATATGAGAATATAAGTCACTCCAGAGGCTTTATACTTCCTTAGAAGGCTGAGAAAGTTTGGCATGGTCCCTTCAACTCTCACCAACTCTCACCGTGCTCCATAGAAAGCATTTTATCAGGATGCATCACAGCTTGATTTGGGAACAGCTCCATCCAAGACCGCAAGAAATTGCAGCAAATTGTGGACGCAGCCCAGACCATCAGACAAATCAACCTCCCTTCCATTGAATCCATTGACACCTCACGCTGCCTCGGCAAGGCCAGCTGCATTTTCAAGGATGAGTCGCACCCTGGCCACTCCCTCTTCTCCCCTCTCCTATCATGCAAAAGGTATAGAAGTGTATAAAAGCACACCGCCAGATGTAGGGACAGTTTCTTCCCAGCTAGTATCAGGCAACTGAATCATCCTACCACAACCAGAGAGCAGTCCTGAACTATTATATACCTCACTGGTGACCACCGACTATCCTAGAACATTGTTCCCTTTATCAAGTATCTATACACTGTAAATGGCTCGATTGTAATCATGTATTGTCTTTCTGCCTGCTGGATAGAACACAACAAAAGCCTTTCACTGTACCTCGGAACACGTGACAATAAATTAATCTAAACTTATAAGGCACTGGACAGACCGCATTTGGAGTATTGAAAGCAGTTTGGGCCCCATATCCAAGGAAGGATGTGCAATGGAGAGGGGCCAGAGGAGGCTTACGAAAATGTTCCCAGCAATGATTGGGTTGACATATGATGAGCGTTTGAAGGCACTGGGCCTGTACCCGCTGGAGTTTAGGCGGATGAGGGTGGACCTCAATGAAACTTACTGAATAGTGAAAGGAGAGAGTGAATCTGGAGAGGATGTTTCCACTAATGGGAGAGTCAAGGACCAGAGGCCATAACTTCAGAATAAAAGGATGTACCATTAGAAAGAAGATGAGAAGGAATTTCTTCAGTCAGAGGGTGGTGAATCTGTGGAATTCATTACCACAGACAGCTGTGGAGGTCGTCAATGGATATTTTTAAGGCGGAGATTTACAGATTCTTGATTAGTAAGGGGTTGGAGCAAAGGTAGGAGATGGGGTTAAGAGGGAAAGATTAATCAGCTATGATTGAATGCCAGAGTAGACTTGAATGGCCTAATTCTGCTCCTAGAACCTATGAACCTTTGCACCAGTTTTATGTTTTGAATGTGTCTATTGTAGTATTTATCATCTTTGATTTCATTAAAATTGAGTGTTCAAATTTATGGCAAATCTGTTTTCAATTATATTGTGATTTCATCCAGCAATTCTACAAAAACTCAATTAACAATTAACCTTGGTCATATTAAACTGCCTTTAGGAAAATAAGTAAGGTAATTATAGTGTACTGCCCATCTTAGAATTAAAAAAAAACATTGCAGAAGTACTTTAGACAATTAAATGGGTTTCCAAATTGCCTTGATGCACCCAAATGAAAAATCAGGTTAGATGCGATCCAAAACAATCAACAATTTCCTTTACAATGAACAGATTTTTTAAAAAGTATTCATGGATTTTCCAATCAACAAAATCATCAACCACTATAGTCTTTGTGGTATAAGCATAAATAACTATCTACAGAACTCAATCCCACTCCGTTATAAAAGTACGAGAAAAGATATACGATAAGGTTTATGAATTACAAGAACATTTTTTTCATTGTGATTCAAGCATGGTTTGAAATGATATATCATTTAACTTTTATTGTTTAATCTTTCAGCCGCAATCTTAATTGAGTTCCATTTACTTGGTTCATTACGAGAATAACTGACATAAACAACTGTGGATGGCGGCATCTTGATCAGTTTATTTTTTTATACATGGAAACTACAGCTTAGAGCAACACACCAACTTGTGTGCTGCATAATGGCAAGAAGCATTTCACTTCACTACACCTGGGTGTATGTGAATGTGACTAATAAAAAATACTTATACTTATACTTATATACTTTTTTGATGTTCTTGCCTGGGAAACAGATCACTGAATTATCTTTTCCTTCATAGTTCTCTGGCTTGATGCAGATAAAACTGCCTGTGGTGCCATTGTCCGTATAGCTCAGAGTCAATTTTAGGATAAGATTGCTGCCATTTACTGTATAGTACATGACACAGTCACTGAGTGCTGGAGATGAGAAGTTCCATTTCACACACAAAAAGAATCATGACCTTGCTGAGCAGAAGTTTCACGAAGACTTCGTCGAATTGAGGGGAACACTGGTGTAAGGATTTCTATTCAAACCTAACATGTTTAAGTATTGGTCATTTGGTTTCTTCTTTGGTTGTGAACCCATCACAGGATGCTAACTTTCATGTTCGTTTTCTAGGTCTGCACAAAACTTGAGAGTCTTTAGTTTACAACAGAAGTCTTTAATGTTTCACCCAATGCTGCAGCAAGACTAGTCACAATGGCTGCCCGCATACTGTCTGCCGACAGGATAAACTATATACAAGACATCTCCCATTGTCCTGTGCAGCGCCACCTGCTGGCTGCACGGGAGGAGCAACGTGTCCTCCCACCCCACACAGTCCATCAAACATTACACTAACAGTCCCCCAAAATAGAAATTCTGGAACAAAAGGACAAAATACTGGTGGATCTCAGTGAGGTAAGCAGCATCTGTGGAGGCAAAAAGTGTATGTTTAGTTTAGAGGTACAGCATACAAACAGGCCCTTTGGCCCACCGAGTCCACGCATTGCATCACACCCATTCACACATGTTCTATATTATCTCACTTTGCACACAGGAGGCAATTTAAGACTTCCTGACTCTTATACTCAATGCCTCGACCAGTGAAGGCAAGCATAATACAGTGCCATCTTTACCACTCTATCTACTTTCAGTGAGTTATGGACTTGGACCCCAAGTTCCCTCTGTATATCAATGCTGATATGAATATTGCCATTTGACCTCCCAAAGTGCAAAACCTCACACTTGCTCAGACTAAATTCCATCTGCGATTTCTCTATTCACTTCTGTAGCTTATCTATATCCCGGTGTATATTTTGACAGCCTTCCACACAATCCACAACTCTAGCAATCTTGGTGTCACTTGCAAATTTACTAAACTACCCATTTACACTTATGTCCAAGTCATTTATGTATATATATATATATATCACAAATAACAGAGTTCCCAGCACAGATCCCTACGGAACTCCTCTGGTCGTAGACCTCCAGCTTAAATATTGTCCTTCTACCACAACACTCTGTCTTCTATCAGCAAGGTAGGTCTGAATCCAAGACCCTGTTAATCCTGTGCATCTTAATCTTTTGGATCAGCCTTCCATGGGGGATGTCATCAAATGCATTACTAAAATCCATGTAGGCAACACAACATCCACTGCCCTACCCTCATCGATCACCTTTGTCACCTCAAAAAACTTGATCAAATTAGTAAAACATAACCTGCCATGTACAAAGTCACGCTGACTGTCCCTATTTAACCTATTCTCTTCCAAATGGGAGTAAATACTATCCCTTAGAATCCTTTACAATAGCCTCCCTCCCATTGACATGAGAGTCACCTGCCTTTAATTCTCTGGAACTAACTTCCCTTCTCTATTTCTTATGTACTATTCAGTCCTCCAGAACCTCACCTGTGGCTAGATAAGATCCCTAAAGATCTTCATCAAGGCTCCCACAATATCCTTGCTTGCCTCTCTCAGTAACCTGGGATAGATCCCATCAGGGCCTGGGGATTTATCCAACTTAATGTTCTTCAAGATCCCCAACACTTCTTCCTTTGCAATCTCAAACTGCCCTTGTATATTATAAACCTACTGAGTCCCACGGCTATCTTGACTACTCGTCCTCCCACCCTGCTTCCTGTAAGGACTCCATCGCCTATTCCCAATTCCTCCGTCTATGCCGTATCTGCTCCCAGGATGAGGTGTTCCACACCAGGGCATCGCAAATGTCCTCATTCTTCAGGGAATGGGGGTTCCCCTCCCCCATTAGAGATGAGGCTCGCACCAGGGTCTCCACCGTACCCCGCAACACTGCTCTCTCTCCCCATCCCCCCACTCGCAACAAGGGTAGAGTCCCCCTGGTCCTCACCTTTCACCCCACTAGCCGGCACATACAACAGATAGTCCTCCTTCAGTTTTGCCACCTCCAACATGACCGTAGGCTTGGCGATCGTTTCGCCGAACACCTCCGCTCGGTCTGCACTAACCAACCTGACCTCCCGGTGGCTCAGCACTTCAACTCCCCTCCCATTCCGTATCCGACCTCTTTGTCCTGGGCCTCCTCCACGGCCAGAGTGAACAACACCGGAAATTGGAGGAACAGCACCTCATATTCCGCTTGGGTAGTCTGCATCCTGGGGGCATGAACATTGAATTCTCACAATTCCGGTAACCCTTGCTGTCTCCTCCCCTTCCTACCTCTCCCTCAGCCCTCGGGCTCCTCCTACTCCTTTTTCCTTTCTTCTCCCTGCCTCCCCCCACCCCCTATCAGTCTGAAGAAGGGTTTTGGCCCAAAACATTGCCTATCTCCTTCGCTCCACCCGCTGGGTTTCTCCAGCATTTTTGTGTGCCCTTGTATATTAGTTTAGTTTAGAGATACAGCATGGAAACAGGCCCTTCGGCCCACTGAGTCCACGGCAACCATTGATTACCCATACACTAATTCTATGTTCAAGACACGTGGTAATTTACAGAAGCAAATTAACCTACAAGCCCACGTGCCTTTGAAATTAATATTCTGCACACTGATCTCAGTGCAGTGGAGACTGAGAAAATGAGAAAAAGGAATGGCATCCATACAGAAGGTAGGGTGAGAGAAGATGGAGATAAGAGATTTGGAAAAGAAATACAGGAAGCTCAAGGAACTGCAGATGCTGGAATCTTGATCAAAACACAAAGTGCTGGAGGAATTCTGCGGGTCAGACAACATCTCTGGAGGAAATGGAAAGATGACATTTTAATCGATGGAACTATTTTTTCTGTATTATCATTAATAAATATAGTAGATATTGGAAGTTCCAGAACAATTTTTTGCAGGTCACTGTTATCTCACTCCAATTTCTGTAGAGATTCATTGCCTTTATCCATTCTCTCCTGTCACATAGCAAATCAAAATCAGTCCACGTTATTCAAATAACTTCAACTTTAATTCAAATTTGAATTCAACTTTCTGACGTCCAGAGATATTCTCCTGCCCCCTGGATCAGCTTAACAATTGTCACCTTGTTAAAGATATCCGCATAAGACCAGTGTTTAATTTTCTTTGCAAGCTTATCGCACAATTAATGAGCAAATCTGACAGCATGTCACAAACAAGCCTCAAATAGGATCCACGTCCAAGACACTGGACTCTGAATTTGATATGGGTTATCCACCTCATTTTCCTCACCATTTACCTTTTTATCTATTGCCCACTTGCTAATCCATTCCAAATCCATTTACACCCTATTATGATTTATTCTTTACTGGTGGAATATTTTTGACTGCATATTCATGCCACATCTTCTGAAGTAAAAGTTTATCACATGAAATAAAGATAAATGAGAACCTGTCTTAAATATAATTAGCACGTTAGGTCCTTCATAAATTTAATTTAGGTGATTGAATTTAATCATCTATGTACCATATTTATATTAATTAAATACGTCCCTAAATCCAATAGAGGTACTTCAATATGAAGAAATGTAGCTAATTTCTTGCACATATGACCGAGAATATGAATTTCCTTCACTGCCTAAAGGTCTCTTTTGTGTTGCCAATCTGCAGAGAAGAAACTATTCATCCTTGTGGCTTCACTGTAACCGAGAAAGTAGAGATAGATTAATAGCAGATTCAATTACATTATCAAGAAATTGTCTTCTATGCAACGCTAGAGATGCATTAGTGTTCGGAGTAGGTGACACTGTTGGTGTACATTACAGAATAACCCCACATGACACAAGGTCACAAATTGTAATTTACCAGAGTTTCAGACTGATCTTAATATCTTTTTCAGCAGCTACACATTCCTTGAAACTACGACAATGTTTTTCACAGATTTGTCAGATTTGTTGTATTTTTCCATCACTTCTCATTCATAATTTGAGGATCTCTTAGTTTGCAAATGTCTACCATTTAGTTCTACAATTTTCTTTTACAGAGATTCACAACTACAATTTGAAATAAAATTCACGGCGGGCTGCCACAATAGGATATATATCAAGGAGAGTCTCAAAAAATTTACCAGCCTCTGTCTAGACTCGGAGCAAGTAAAGAGAATAAAACTGTTTAAAATCACAAGAAGGTCTTTTCAAAACTATATTGAGTAATTTGAAAATGTGCTTGTGATGATTTAATAAGTCTGGCAAAGTTGTTTTCCCGATAAAATATTAGCTTTCAACGTGAGGAAAATAGAGAATAAATTTCGGTGATATTATAGTTACAAATCATCAGTCCACTTTACAGTTTATTCGATTTTCTTTTTCATTGATTTGGGTGGAGTATGAAATGACGGCCCTTTATGTTTGCACTTTTTTTGTCTGCATCCAAGCTCAATTCTATTTTTATAAATTGAAATCCAGCCTCAACATGTTAAAGTTCATGTACTGTCATTCTACAGAATTTTCCACTCAGCCAGACTACTAAATAAAACGAATGGCAGTGATAAATAACATGGGAAGAAGATGTAACAGAAGCAGGTTTTCTCCAAATGTACTGTATTCAGTATAACTTCAGAGCTAGACACAAAAAGCTAGAGTAAGGAAGCATCTCTGGAGAAAAGGAATAGGTGACATTTCCGGTCGAGACCCTTCTTCAGACTGAGAGTCAGGGGTCCTTTACCTTTATATGTACCTTTATGAAAAGGTACATATACATGTACATACAAGTACATATAAAGGTACACATCTCTTGGATCCCTCTCCCCCGACTCTCAAAAGAAGAGTCTCAACCCAAAACTTCACATACTCCTTTTCTCCAGAGATGCTGCCTCACCCGTTGAGTTACTTCAGCTATTTGTGTCACAGGCTTAACGAATTCCTGAAACACTAAATACTAATATCTCAGTATCGCTGTTTAATATAGATTTTACTTCGGAGTCACGTGAGTGACTACGTGAAGAAGACCCGTCAGGGCGCATGCGCGTCATTACGTCTGACGCATTGGCGCGAACGGCAGCGGGAGCTCGGAGCTCCTGCTGCAACGTGAGTAGTTACAGCTCCACCAAAGTCGGGGAGACTTTGGAGGAGTTAGAAAAAAGTAGAAGTTTGTTGCTGTATTTTTTCCCAACAATGCAGGAACAAGTAAAAAATCATCAAGGTGCAGGCCTGCTACGGACAAGGAGAGAGAGAGCTGCGGGACGCAGTCTCTGAAAGGCAGCCTGTCACCTCTGGGGAGTCGCAAGCCGGTAGCGGTGCGGCGACAGACTTGGCAAAGTGCCCAGCCGGGTACACAGCCAAAGCCAGTCGGGCGGTAGGCATAAGCCAAGTCTGTCAGGGCCAGTGACTCTGCAGAGTCGGGCCTAGAGAGTCCCGTCGGGGACAGGATACCGTGCCCCAGCGGTTATCCAAAAGGAGCAGGGCATACAGGGGCTGCTCCACAAAGCCACACTCCAGGAGGAGTTGTGCAGGCGGGAGGCCGTGGGGACGGCTCTGCCGGCAGTGCCTAGGAGAGGCCTGCTTCACAAAGCCACACTCCAGGAGGAGTAGTGCAGGCGCGAGGCCGTAGGGAAGGCTCCGCCGGCAGTGCCTAGGAGAGGCCTGCTTCACAAAGCCGCACTCCAGGAGGAGTTGTGTGGGCGGGAGGCCGTCGGGAAGGCTCCGCCGGCAGTGCCTAGTAGAGGCCTGCTTGAAAGCACCCTCTTTGCAAGAGGTGAGTGCAGAAGGGCAGATACGCTCTGACCCTGAGTCCGACGACGACTTCCAAAGGGAGGGCATGCAGCGGCCAGAGCTGACACCGTGTGCAGCACGGTTTGCCATGTCGTCGGACGCTGGTGAGCCTCTGGGTGAGGAACTTGCCACCAGCATAAATTACCAAGTCTCACATCAGCTACAGGAGCTGACAATGGATGAGACAGTAAGGAAGCATGAAGCCCCAATCAACTGTGGCCTGTTAAAAGTTCCTGTTGAGAACAGGAAGATTTGGGGCAAGATGGGCATACAAATGAGAGCCCAGGAGGAGGTGAAGCTCCAGCATATTTTTAAAGTTGCTGGTATCTGGCATAATGAGCTTTGCCAGGATGGTGGATGGAGAGGCCATGACAAATTACAACAAAAGGTGTGGCGCTATTGTGGAGTGCCCACTTTGAGATCAACTGCCTCCGCAAGACTGCGTTTAGACCAACCATCAACCTAAATATGCTTCACTCGGCCAGCCTGGCACAGTGCAACCGGCACAGCTGTTTGGCGAGGATTTCGCAAAGCAGGTGAAGGAGCTGGAGGAAGTATCCCTATAAGCGAGGAGACTGGTCCGGGCAAGGGATGAGTCCAGCTGCGATGCAGCACAGTTGGCGTTCAGCTGTAGCAGCGCCAGGGAAGGTGAGATATCCAGCTCGAGGCCGGGGAAGAATGCCAGGTGGTAAGGACGTAAGTGGGTCTGGTTCTCATGTAGACAGATCTAATGGGATACAATTAAATGTTTACCTCAGATATGTTTATACTGAAGGTTATTGAAGGGTATCGAATAAAGCTTAATGCAAATTCTGATTTACCCATGCAACATGTTCCAAAAAAGGAGTTTGACTTCAGTATCACTGAACAATTGGAAGTTCAGGTGGAACTTGCAAGCTTATGTAATAAAGGTGTAATTGCTAACGCAGTTTACCAAAGCCATCAGTTTGTGTCCAATATCTTTCCCAGACCAAAAAAGGATGGGGGATGCAGAATTATACTGGACCTGATTAGTCTTAAACCTTTTTGTACGGTATAGACATTTTAAGATGGAAACGTTTGAGGAGATCTTAAAGATGCGGATTCAGTGTCTGTTCATTTGCAGGATAGAATATTTAAAATTCAGCTGGATGGGGCAATTATGGCAATACAATGTACTGCCTAATCATTTGTCTTCAGCTCCTAGAGTAATTACAAAGTTGTTAAAAACTATTCTAGGCATGATGAGAAGTCAAAGGCAGGTTCTCATGGCTTAGCTAGATAATATCTTGATTGTAGGACAATCAAAGGAAACAGCTGAAGCATCAGTGGCAGTTAGTAAAAATCACTTTTTAAAAATTGGGCTTCATAAGCTATCCAGAGAAATCTAAATTAATACCTGTGACACAAATTGACTAGTTGGGTTCACAATAGACTTAATCAACATGATTGTGACCTTGCCCAGGCAAAAAAGGGTAGAGCTAATTAAGAGCTGTATCAAGTTAATTGCTGACACACAGCCTTCAATTAGCCAGGTGACGAGTCTGCTGCGGAAATTGCTGGCAGCAGTTCCAGCAGTTCAAAAGTGGCCACTTTATTATCTACAATTACAAAGGTCAAAGGAACAAGCACTGAGGATACATTGGGGTCATTATAATAGACCTATGCTTCTATCAATAGAGGCTGTTGCTGATGTACAATGGTGGATTCAGCATGTGTCCACTAGTAGTTCCAAAGTGTTATTGGACCAAGCTTCCATGATTTTTCAGACAGATGTCAGAGCACTTGGGTGGGGTGCTACTGATACAAGATCCAGCTGTGGAGACAGATGGACATTGCTTCTGCAAACATGGGTAATTAACCAAGAGTATTTTATGGACTCAAGGCTTATGGCACTAACAAAACTAGTTTGCATGTGCAGTGCCAAATAGACGACACTACAGCAGTTGCTTATATGAATCACATGGGTGGAATCAAATCGTTATCATGTGACAGGTTGGCAACTAAAATTGGACCTGGAGTATGGATATTTGGATTGGAGCTATCTGCCAGGGAAACTTAATGTAGTACCAGATGGCAGCTCACGAAAATTCCGTGATAATACAGAGTGGATGTTGAACCAGGATGTGTTCAAGAAGATAGTACTTCTATATGGAAGGCCAAAATAAGTTTCATGGGCACCAGATCCAGGGGCAGTGGCAATTGATGCTTTTTCACTAAATTGGGATGATATGTTTGTGTACATTTTCCCACCATTCTGCCTCATAGCTCGGTGTTTGAGAAAATCAAGCAGGATGCCGCTTCAGGGGTTTTGGTGATACCAAATTGCCCGATTCAACCATGGTTCCCTCTGATGTTACAGATAGCGATCCAACCTCCTTTTGCTGATTCCAAACAGTAGGAATTTGCTGCACCATCCAGTAACGCGTTAAGTTCATCCGTTATGTGATCGTATTGATCTGTTAATTTGCAGGGTTTTAAGAATGCCTTACATTGGTCGAGGACTTTCTAGGCCAACGGTGGATATACTCACTGCAGCCTGGAGAAAGAGTACTCAAAAGCAGTATATAACTTATGTAAAAAAATGGGAACAATATGGTGTTCAAAAGAATATTCAATATGATACTGTAGTTATTGAAAATGTGTTAGAGTTTTATCTACACTTTATTATAATGAGGGTCTTAGCTATACTGCTATCAATACAGCTAGAAGTGCTTTGTCGGCATATCTTGTAATAGGTACACGGACATAAAGTATAGGTTCTCACCCTCTCATATCTAGGTTGATGAAAGGAATCTTTAATTCCAAACCGCCTAAGCCTAGGTATATGGTAATCTGCGATGTAAGCGTTGTTCTTAACATACTTCGTCATTGGGTCCCTGTCACGTCTATAACTTTGTTAAAATTAACCATGAAATTGGCTATGCTAATGGCATTGGTGTCAGTACAGAGAGTGCAGACTTTGCAAAAACTTCAGTTAGATAGAATGGAAGTGAATACAGAGAATGTTCTGTTTTATATTTCTGACCTGCTCAAACAAAGCAGGCCAGGTGTGACAGGATTTAAGATTGTGTTCTCAGCATATCCTACAGCTCCATGTTTATGTGTAAGGACACATTTGTTACATTACATTGAAGCCACAAGGGCTTTAAGACAAGAAGAAACAGGATTATTTGTCAGTTACAAGAAGCCAACATAAAAGAGTGGCAGTTCAGACTATCTCAAGCTGGTTAAAGCAAGACTTGGTTAAGGCAGGAATTAACATTTATGTGTTTACATCTCATTCCACTAGGGCAGTAGCAACATCCGCGGCCAGGGCGATGGACGTTCCCATCGACCATATATTAAAAGCCACAGGTTGGAAAAATGAACTTGTGTTTCTGCAATACTACCTTCGGCCGATTGCCGATGGAGGGCTGTTTGCCAACTCAATATTGAGTGCTGTTGCTATTGTTTAAAGTCTGTTTTCAATACTGTTTAATTCTGTTTCGTTTGTTGCCCCTACATTAAGAGGGTTTATTGGTTGTTTTATGACCAAAAATAAAACTGTTTTGTTTTTGCATGATATGCAATGTCATGTTTACAGCATTATTGATGATACTCAGAGTCAATCGATGCAGTGAGAAGCCGGGATTTTGATCTGCGGCATAAAAATCAGAGCTTTAAAATCTTCACGTAGTCACTCACGTGACTCCGAAGTAAAATAGTAAGATTAAACGAGAACTTACCAGTTTGAAGTTTGATCTTTATTTTATGAGGAGTTACGTTGGTGATTACGTGCCCGCCACGCCCATCCCTCTCTCATAGAAAAAATGTCATAATGGTAGTTCTCATGTTGATCATCTTAATATGTTACTTCAATTATGGTGTTGTCTGTGATTTCATACCGCTGCTTTGAAGATTGACGCGCATGCGCCCTGACGGGGTTCTTCACGTAATCACCAACGTAACTCCTCATAAAATAAAGATCAAACTTCAAACTGGTAAGTTCTCGTTTAATCTTACTATTATTTTACATAAGTAGGGTAAAGAATTTGTATCTTACATTGTTTTTCAATGCTATTTGCTTCTATCTAAGTCACACTTATGGATTTCATTATAAAGTTATTTTTAATTAGAAGGTGGTGGATATATGAAATTAGCTGCCAAATGTGGTAGCACTATAACAACAATTAAAAGACACTTGGACAGGTACATGGATGGGAAAGGTTTAGAGGGACATGGGCGAAACACAGGCAAATGGGACTAGCAGGAGATTAAATGGAGCATCTTGGTCGGCATGGACGAGTTGGGCTGAAGGTCCTGTATGACTATGAGAGAGAAAATGTATACAGTGGAGAATAGTTGTAACTTTGTCTAGACTCTGTGCAAGCAAAGAGAATAAACTGTTTAAAATTACAAGAAACACTTTTCAAAATTACATTGAGTAATTTAAAAAGGCACTTGGGATGATTTAATAATCGTTGATACAGTCTGAAAAAGTTGCTGCAACTTGACTTCTGCCTGAGAAGGTTATAGCTAACCAATTACTGAATTGCTGAACTCCCATAAACAGGGTTTATACAGTATGTACACCTCTAAAAAATATGGCTAAATTAAATAAAATAAGGATGGGCATAAAATGGTCATGTGCATCAATTAGTTTTAGATTTAAGGTAATATCCATAGAATTAAATGTTTTCTACTAAGAGCACCTGATTGCCATCAAACTGTCCGACTCCATAAATTCACTTCAATAAGTACATGGTCACAATCGATTCCATTCCTTCCAGGCTTTTGTAGGGATTAATCCTGCTCAGTGGATGCATGGAAAAACACTTTATTTTGACAGAGGGTCTAATCACATTTTATAAATAACATTCTGTTAGGTTATTTTGATGTCACTAACTGCAAGAGTGCAGTGAACGATATGCGCCCAAAATCTTTGCAGTGGCTTTCCACATCAATATTACACTGCTTTTCTAATCTATCTGATTCAAGACACGTTGTCGGCATACATTTTGAATTCAGTTTTCTGCTGCTTTATCCTTAAGGCCACTAGATTTATAAGATTAGTCAGTATATTTTCAAGGTTTCCAGCACTCTCAACCTTCTGATTTTAATCTGGACTTCAATTCTCTGGGAAACTGCCTGCTTGGTTTTGCTTTACTTGGGTGCTAGGCATTCTTCTGTGAGGCAACTAGGAGTTTCATAAACAGAAAGCAACTAGGAATATTTTCCCAATGTGCCAGTGAAAACATCCTGTGAAAAATCCCTCACTTAAGGTATCAGGACCATCTTTTTTTTAAAAAATTTTAAATATTTTTATTAGAAGCAAACATATTATAAAGTATAGTTACATATTATAGTAAAAAAAACGTTTCATATACATCAATCATACATTTATTAAGTTTTTCAATTGTCGATTAATTCTGCTTCTAGTGTTTTTTTTATATATAGATAGAAAGAGAGAAAAAGAGAGAAAAAAGAATTACAAATATCAAAAAAGAGAAAAGGTGGAATGAATTACTTATAATACGTCATTGGAGATAAGTTCGTAGACCACCTTTTGAAGTGCATGGATTGTTTTTATTTATTGAACCTTCTTATAATTAAAATAAAGTAGTATTTTGTCTCCACAACCTTTTGGACCAATTACTACTTCTGGATCGGCTTTCCTTACACTCATTGAAGTTGCCAAAGGAGATTCTTCAGGATACAACTTGCTGGCAGCTGAAGATCTGAAGAAATTAATCTGGCTATTTAAACTCCTGCATTTCCTTAGATAATCCTTTAGGATTGAGGACAACTTGTTTATCTGTGGTTTTGTGGGTTAAGGTGGTTAATGAGGCCCAATATGGAAACTGCAGACTCTCCCACAGAAGGGGCAAGAGGCAGCTGAACGAGTGGATGGGTGGGTAGCTATACTCTAATCATGACTTACATTGGGTTTTTCTGTTTTCTTGTAGCATGCCCATCAGATTATGAGGCTCTCAATACCATCATAGGTGCTGCTTCTCCACTTTGAGCCTTCATGGACCCTTCCGAGGTCCCTATAATCAGTGGGAATGTGACATCTTCAAGGATGCTTTGAGCACATTCTTAAATCTACTTCTCTATCCACTTGGTATCTCTTCCCACCATAAGCTTTGGAAGAGCACATCTGCTTTAGGAGTCTGGTGTTGGGTATGGTCTGTCTAAAACAGCCAGACGAGAGTAATGTTTGCCCTAGTGAGGATGTTGACGTGATTTGCTTATCCTGCCAATGAAAGTGAAAAGCAGTCTTATGCCCCGTCCCACTTAGGCAATTTTTTAGGCGACCACAGGCGACTAGGCTGTCGCCACATGGTCGCTGGGGTAGCGTTTGTATGGTCTCCTCAGTCGCCCAAAGAGTCGTACCTTTTTTCTGGTCGCTGCTGGATTTAGAAGTGTTCAAAACTTTTCGGCGACAGTCGGCGCCCGTGGGCTTGACACCAACGATCGTATCCTGACGTAGGTGCTGTCGCCAGGATGACGTAGGTTGTCTTCGGTGAATGCCATCGGCGAGTACCTACGTCAACCGGCGACAGGTACCGGTGACTGAATTGTTTTACCTTGTCGCAGCTTGTCGCTGGTGGACGTAGGTTGTTGTAGGTGTGGTCGTAGGTGAATGTCCTAATGGGTCGCTGGTTGTCGGTAGCTTGCCGTATCTTGACGACGACTAGGAGGTAGGTTGTTGTAGACATTGTCGTAGACATTATCGCAGGGGGGTCCAGTCGCCAGTTTTTCAGCGACCTGCTACGACTTGCAGTCGCCGAAAAAAATCGCCTAAGTGGGACAGGTCCATTACTAAATCCCATAGATAGACACAAAGTGCTGGAGTAACTCAGCAGGTCAGGCAGCATTTCTGGAGAAAAAGGATGGATGATGTTTCGGGTTGGAACCCTTCTTCAGACTAATCCTGTTTTATGTCATACGGCAGCCACCCTCTCCTTTTGACCAATACCTGGCGTGCCATCTCAACCCTGCCTGATCTTTAACCCATTCAATATTTAAACGTGAACTCGCCTGCATGTCTTCCTGGACTGTAATCAAGAACATGAACCAAGGGCTGATAATATTTACATTTATAATATAACTTAGCGTTACATTGGGCCATTTCCTTCCCCACCCAGTCTTTGGCAGAACATGATCAATTGGTCAAATGTTATGATCTGGTAAACAGAAATGTCAACACTTGGTAGTAATCAATAGCAGTCTTTCACGTGAAGGAAAGAGTTCCAGGAACCCACAGTCAGTGCTGGGATATTCGACTCATTGCAACAATTCCTCACTGTCATTTGAAAAAAAGGACAGCATTGAGCATAGCAAACTATTTAATCCTTGAAAACATTCAGCAACATAATCATTTCAACTACTGATGAAAGAACACACAGTCAGTCTTTAAAGTGAAACACAACTTCTCAATTGTTTTATGATTTACTTGCATGTTCATGTTGCTGTTAGAGATCGATTGCTGTAGACCCAAGGCTCATTTCCCAATTTATCGACCTGGATCTACTGTCTGAAGCTAAAACATCAGAGTAGCACTCGATTAAGTTTAAGAGTTCACACTTTACAAACTGGCACTGAGGAAATGTACAAGTGGCTTTGATAAAATGGCTTAAATAGGAACTCTGTTAATTGATATGACCATAGTTGTTCTATTGATGGGCTATCCCATTATTAGTGGTTAAACAACGTTCTAATCTAACTAGCAGGTATTTAAATCACTTAAAATTGAAAACTAGCAGACAAGTAGTTAATCTATATACTTCAGAAGTAATAGGGTGGCACGGTTGGGCAGTAGTAGTTGCTGCCTTAGACAATAGACAATAGGTGCAGCAGTAGGCTATTCGCCCCTTTGAGCCAGCACCGCCATTCAATGTGATCATGGCTGATCATCCCCAATCAGTACCCCGTTCCTGCCTTCTCCCCATATCCCCCGACTCCGCTACCTTTGAGAGCCCTACCTAACCCTCTCTTTAAAGTATCCAGAGAACCGGCTTCCACCACACTCTGAGGCAGAGAATTACAACACCAGAGACCAGATTCGATCCTGACTACGGGTGCTGTCTGTACGGAGTTTGTACATTCTCCCAAGATCGTGTGGGTTTTCTCTGGTTTCCTCCATCATTCCAAAGACCGAGAAGCTGGTAGGTTAATTGCCTTTGGTAAAATTGTGAAATTATATTATATTGTATTGTATATCTTTATTGTCATTTCCTGAGTATTCACATACCCAGAGGAAACAAAAAAACGTTCCTCAACCAGTGTCCATTTCAGTGTGCAGTAAAAAAGAAATAGAAGTAAAAATACATATATCATGAACAAATGAACACTCTACTCTCTACTAAACATCAACAGGCGTTCCGATCGGCAGCGGCACGACAGTGGCTCTGCTGCCGTGTGTCCAGGTTGGTGGTTGGTGCACGATACTTTGGCAGGGGGCAAAGTCCGTTTATCAGTCTTATAACCTGTGGGAAGAAGCTGAGGAGCATCCTGCTGGTTTTGTCCCTGGTATGCAGGATAGAGCTAGTGTATGGGCCCTCGGCATGGACTCGGTAGGCCGAAAGGCCCGTTTCCATGCTGTATCACAGTATCTCTAAACTTCAGCTTGTGAGATCAGGGTCTAGGGTCAGAAGGTCCATGAGGGGTTGGGTTTGAGACAATTCCTCAGCACACGTCTGTGACCTAATGGGAAAGGTTCCTCCTATATGACAATACTGTAGAGAAAGCAGCACTGTTAAAATTTTCTCTAACGAAGAGGGCCCAACAATCAATATAATTAAGAACAATAAACTAAGTTTCCTAGCAAAAACCGTGAAAGAGTTGTGTAGAAATCGGCCGATCCAACATAGAAAATACGTCAATGGTACATATAATTCTTGGCTGTTCCCTGTCAAATTTGTGGAGTGGCATAAATGTGACTGTGTAATCAAATGAAACTCCTGCAAAATAATGTTTTCAAAAATACTTTTATGCGACTGAATTCTGAGGCCTTCAAGGATGCAGCAATTGAACATTCCTACTTATTCCATGCTTTATTTGAACAAAGATTATCTACGCTTTATAAAGTTCAAAGACTTATTTTTGATATCACCTGATGCCACCCAAATTCTCCTTCCTTTTCTGCCAGGCAAACCCTGGAAGATGAGTTTATTCTCTCAGTGAATTACTATCATAGTGTACAGCCATGACAGTGTAACAGTATAAATGCTAAAGAGCTGTGTGGGCTGGTGCATTTAAGGACATCTTCAACCTCTCGCTTGTGCAGTCTGAAGTTCCCACCTGTTTCAGAAGGGCAGTGCGCAAGGAGCTGCCTGAATGACTACCATACAATAGCACTTATGTTTAGTTTAGTTTAGAGATACAGCGCGGAAACAGGCCCTTCGGCCCAGCGAGTCCGCATCGACCAGCGATCCCCGCACATTAACACTATCCTACACACACTAGGGACAATTTGCACATACACCAAGCCAATTAACGTCTTTGGAGTGTGGGAGGAAACTGGTCTCGGAAAAAAACCACATGGTCACGGGGAGAACGTACAAACTCCGTACAGACAGCACCGGTAGTGCCTGGAGTACCTGGGTCTCCAGGCACTGCAAGTGCTGTAGGGCAGCAACTATACCACTGTGCCACCGTGTCAAATGTAATGAAGTGCTTCGAGAGGTTGGTTATAGTGATAATCAATTCTTGCCTCAAAAATGATCAGTTTGCCTGCTGCACAATGGGTCAACAGCAGATTCTGTCTCATTGGTTCTCTACCCTGCTCTCGACCATCTGGGTAACAGAATATATAGTTTAGCCTGTGATTCATCCACTTGGTCTGCTTATTAAAAGTATTCCATCTCATTATAACCACAGATTACAGTTCAGATACTTTAGCTTCTACAGATTATCTGGTGGCAGCATGTAAAAGTGTAGAGAATCCACTGTACATAGATTTTGCACAATAAACTATTCACAAATCATTTACTTCTTGTTCAGTAGTTGTGGGCAATGTGTCTACCAGACTTAAAGGAAGGCATTAGTGTAGACCACAGAGTTTAATAACTAATCTAGAAACATTTCTCTGCTTGTGCTTATCAATATATTGTACCTCGGTAAATGATAAAAGATACAATATTTTTCCTGTATGTATCATGTAATGTAATATCCAGACCAAGGAATGAATTACAGTCATAACAGGCTACGTCAAGTCTTGCCATTTTGGTCAAGCAGGGAACACACAACTTGCAGTTTAGAAGAATGCGGGGGGACTTCATTGAAACATACAGAATAGTGAAAGGCTTGGATAAAGTGGATGTGAAGAGGATGTTTCTACTAATGGGAGAGTCTAGGACTAGAGGTCATAGCCTCAAAATAAAAGGACATTCATTTAGGAACGAGATGATGAGAAATTTCTTTAGTCAGAGGGTGGTGAATCTGTGGAGGCCGTCAGTGGATATTTTTAAGGCAGAGATAGATAGATTCTTGATTAGTACAGGTGTCAGAGATTATGGGGAGGGCAGGAGAATGGGGTTAGGAGTGAGAGATAGATCAGCCATGATTGAAAGGTGGCGTAGACTTGATGGGATGAATGGCTTAATTCTACTCCTATTCCATATGACCTTATGCACATTCCAAACAATGGTCATCAATACCATAAATGACCAGATTTTCAAACGGTGTGATGGGCCTGTCCCACTTAAGGGCCTGTCCCACTTAGGTGACTTTTTAGGCGAGTGCAAGAGACTCTGCGCTCGCCACATGATCGCCACATGGTCGCCACATGTTCGCTGGTGGTCTCTGGTGAGTCTCCTTCATGGTCGCGAGGAGTTCCAGCATTCTGGGAACTAGTCGCGGCCTCAGTATGGTCACCGCAAATTTTTCAACATGTTGAAACATTTTTTGCGCCGAAAAATTTAGTTAATCGCCTTTGCTGATCGCCTGGTCATTTTCATTGGCTCATTGGGGGAAGAAAACGTAAGCACGAGTTTTTAGAACCTAGGATAACCAACCGGTAATGTTAAATGCCCGCCGAACTTCACAGCTATGTATCTCTGGCTTATTAAAAGTTGCCTGGCTTCTTAAAAGTGTCTCAACTCCTCCACCCCCCTTCTCCCCCCTCCTCCCCCCTTCTTTCCTCCCTCTCCCCTCTTTTAGATAGATATAGATAAATAGATATGCCTTTATTGTCATTCAGGCCGAAGTCTGGACGAAATTGCAGCAGTCATACATATAATACAATAAAACAACAATAAACACATATTAACATCCACCACAGTGAGTCCACCCAACATCTCCTCACTGTGATGGAGGCAAAAGTCTTAGGTCTGCAGTCTCTTCCCTCCTCTTCTCCCACTGCGCTGAGGCGATACCCCCCGGGCGATGTTAAATCAGTCCCGCGGCTCAAACACCGCGACCCGGGGTGGTCGAAGCTGCCGCCCACCAGTCCTGCAGACGCAGCCGCTGGCCCGCGGCCGAACCCCGGACTCAGGCCACCACCGCCAGAACACCGTCCCAGCCACCCTCACGTGAGTACCGTGCCGTCTCCTTCCCCGGGCCGGGCCGCCCCGACCTGGGCGTCGCTTCTCCCTCTGGCCGGGCCGCCCCGACTTGGGCGTCGCTTCTCCCTCCGGCCGAGTCGCCCCGACATGGGCGCCGAACCTCCCTCGAGCTGCGAGCGCCGCACCTCCCCGAGCTCAGCCGCTCCAACGGGAGCCTCGTTCCACCCTTGGGCTGGCCGCCCGCCCTCACGAGAGCGCCACAGCCTCTCACGGGAGCACTGTTCCAGCCCTGAGCCGGACCACCCTCACGGGAGCGAGCTCAGGGCGAGTCCTGACGGGCTCTGCCTCCGGAGCCTCGAGGTCATCAGCTCCATTAGGCCTCAGCGCAGACGGAGGCAGAGAAGGGGAATACGACAAAAAAGTCGCATTCCCCCGCAGGGAGAGACTGCAAACCCCGTTTCAAACCCCCACCCCCCCAAAACACAAACTAAGAACCCCTCTTTTACTGTGCACTGCGCCAGCCGTCTTAACCTTCCTGTTCATCGCGGTGTGTGTCTGTATCACCTTAGCTTTGCACGGTGTGAATTTCAGACAGTGCTCCCCCCGCTTGCCCTGGCTCCTGCCTTTGTGATGTGTTTGTGTGTGTGTGTGTGTGTGTTCCACTCTGACAGTCGCCGTTCCAGTTCCGAGTTTTTCAGGCGACTGCCGGAAACTTGACAGTCGCCGGCAGTCCGCTGAAAAGTGGGACAGGCCCAGAACTGATACATCCATTTAACATCCACAAGTTGGGGTGGAAGATTGCAACCTTCACGTGGTCCGCCCTGTTTCGACGAATGCAATCAACCCGGTGTGCACAATCAAATAAGATCAAATAGAACAAGTTGTCCTACAACTTTAGGCTGTGCACGCCATACGAAGATGAAGAACATCCACAAGTGATTTTTGCATATCACTCCAGAGCAATCTTTATGAGAAATTACTTCTCCCTCGTGTAGTCTGGTGGTGCCTGTTGGCAAGGAAAACCTACAAGCTCCTAAATTGCATTTTTAAATTTAAATATAAACTAGAAGAAATCGAATCTCTATCACAGATAGAGTATAATGCTAATGCTTTCAAATAATAAATCCAAATGTTCCAAAGAGTTTATGGAAATCATTTTCTGTTGAGCATTATCTAGATCCCCAGCAGCACATTTTTTTGTCAGTTCATGACACATGCATAGTTCATGCTGGTACATATCGTGCAGAGATTGGGCCTATCATTTAAAGCTATGTTTATTTCCAAAGGTACTGTTTGAGAATTTCTTTAGATCAAGGTCTGACTCTCACTACACCCCTGCCCCAACATTTCTTTATGTGGCTATGTGCGGATATTTATGAAGTGGAGACACAAGGAACTGCAAGTGCTGTGATCTTGCATAGAACACAAAGTCCAGGAGTAACTCAGAGGATCAGGCAGCATCTCTGAAGGACATGAATAGGCAAGGTTTGGAGTCAGAAATCAAGGAATAGCAGATGCTGGTTTACAGAAAAGGACACAAAGTGCTGGTGTAATTCAGCGGGTTAGGCAGCATTTCTGGAGAACATGGACAGATGATATATTTCTGGTCAAGATGTTTCTGAAGAAGTCACAACTGCTGTGGCCCATTCCTCAGAACCACAAATGCTCAGTCTTTTTGCTGGTATTATAACAATTCAATTTTAAAGTATTCACATTTTTAATCTTTATTTAAATTGCTATCAAGTATTAAACACTTTTCAGTCTTTTACTCCTTAGGATTTTACTTTGGGTCCTTTTGATTTAACCAGCATCTGCAGTTCCTTGTTTCTACTTCATCAGAAGGTTGCAATCAAGATCTCACTTGGGCCTTTACCTTCTCAGGAGAATTAGAAGATTCACTGCAGGGCTGCCAAATGGAAAAGAAACCACGGCAGCCTTCTGAAAGACACCCAGTCCCCAAGTCTGCAACTCTAAACCTCCAAACTGTAAGTGGAGGAGAACAAACTTCCTATGAAACCTGGTGCCACTGTAGTTTAGTTTGCTTTAAAGATACAGCGTGGAAACAGGCCTTTCAGCCCACCGTGTCCGTGCTAGCCAGCGATCCCCGCACACTTACACGATCCTATACACGATGGACAATTTACAATTATACCTAGCCAATTAGCCTAAAAACCTGTACGTCTTTGGTGAGTGTGAGGAAACGGGAGCATGCAGAAAAAACCCACTCAGGTCCACGGGGAGAATGTACAAACTCCGTATAGACAGCACCCATGGTCAGGATCGAACCGGAGTGTCTAGTGCTGTAGGGCAGCAAATCTACCACTGCACTACTTAACTTCTGAAGGCTTCATCTGCCTCGCGTGCAATTATACAGTGATTGCCTTGAATTTGAGTTGGAAGTATTATTTTTTAAAAGGCCATTGCAGCTGCCTGCAGCTGACAGGTTGGTTTGTCAGTGAAACCTAAAGAGTCTCTGAGCAACCCTTTTATCTGACACTTATCAAAACCAGTCATCCAAACGGAGCTGTCAAAATGCCACAGCAAATTCAAGTGAGGGCAGATGTGTAATTAAACTTGGATATAAAAGAGATGCTGTTGCAGAAGCTCAGATCTGCTGTGAACGATAAAATACCTTCTCTTCATAAAGCAGGAAACACTGGAATTACTCGGCAGGTCAGGTAGTATCTGTGGAGAGAGGAGCAGAGTTAACATTTCAGGTTAATGATCCTTCATCAGAGCTGCAGGTGTTAAAGAGATCAAGAGTGTTTAAAGATGCAGGAACGCTGAGGGTGGACGTGGAGAATTGCTCTGATGGGGTGGAGGCTGGGGGAGATGAAATGACAAAAGAGGTGATGGATGAGCATGAAAGTGGGAACCATCAAGGGAGGAGAGGGAATAACACACAGAAAGGAGGATGAAGCAGGACATTTTGAAATGTGAAGCTCGAGGACTGGAATTGCTGATATCTGAAATTATTTCTGAATAATTTCTGAAATTATCTGAAATTGTTTAATACAATGGGGAGACCAGAACACTGTAATGTGCTCAGTCAGAAGAGGAGTAGCTATTACTCAAGTTTGCAACTGGCTTCATTGCAATCACAAAGGAGGCAAAAGACAGAGGTCAGAGTGGGACTGGATCAGAGTGGAATTAAAGTGACAGCATATAGAATATTCCAGACTGAGTGAAGGTATTTCACAAATAGAATCTGAATGAGTAAGTGCTGGTGGGACAATGCAGAGCTAGGAGTCATGGCTTCAGAATAAGGGGTCAGCCATTTAAGATAAATAGGAAATTCTTCTGTAAGATTCTCTACTCCAGAGATCTGTGAAATCAGAATGATTTGATATATGAATGGACAAGATGGAGAGGTTTATGATGTAGACAGGACTCGAGGCAGAAAATGGAGCTGAGACCAAGATCAGATCAATGTTGTTCTATGTAGAACAACCTGGAAGGGACTGCCGTCCAAATGTTACTACTTGCACATATGTTCTGATGTGGTTGCTGAAATGGTGGTCACCCATTCTACCATCTTATCTTCTAGCTACCTGTTCAAACCATTCATTATTGATAAAGAAGATGGTATTTTGACTGGGCATTGAAGGATTCTGTTATATTGAGTGGTGGTGAGGAGGGGGGTATCATCTACAACCAGTGAGTCTATATACAATCCATTTATCATTATCATAGTGCAGCAATGTAGAGTTAAGAGAGCCCAAATATCACAGATAGCCCCACATGCCGTGTTGAAGATCAATTTACTCTAACACTCCAATTCCTACTCATATTAAAAAAAAATCTTATCAGAACATCCCTGTATTTCCTGATAAATGGTTCCTCATTTAAAGCAAACTGACCTCCACACAAAACACTTCCAAAACGTTATCAGTTTAATGTGCAGCCTCTTTTTAGCACCTGCAGGCACTGAGGAAATTCTAGACCATGATGCTCATTATAAGATACCAATAAAGATTTTCATATGTGTAGAACAACTTTTAAGGGAAACACATTTTCAGAAATATATCTAAAATGACTCTCAGTGAAATATAAATGTGTGAGTGCAAGGTAGTCTCTTCGTTTAATGCAATGCAAAATCAATCCAAGGAATTATGTACCTGACATGTATTGCTGCTACTTCCATTCTATGAAAAGTGTTTGTCAATTCAGCCTTGTTCAGAGAAGCAAACTCTGAAGGAGGCTGGAATAACCTTTTTGTAACAACAGGATTTATGAATCACCGCAGTATTGAACTACAGTTATAATTGGCTGATCATAATAGCATAGCAAATAATTCACGATTGTTACAGTAATTTTTATCCTGAGATTCATGTTAATTGTCCTCAGATGATCATTTTATTCTGTATTCTAAATCACATGTATTAATTTCTCTTGTGGATTAGTAATGTTTTAATTGATGATTGGCAGACACGATGAATGTTTTTATTAATACCTTAATTGATTTTAGTTTTGATGGAAAATGACGTGCATTAGGAATGACACATAACATACTTAAAAATCTTTGAGATGAAAATGATTGTTTTGATATTACTGATGGCACCCATTGTTTGTAGGAGACATTTATCTGCAAACCTCTACAGGCCCAGGTGAGGGACAGATTCCACTTTTACAGACATCCACCAGTTGATTTTGTTTGTAACTTGGAAAATGAACAACCATCACTTGTTATAGTAACCATTCTTCCATAGTATTGTAAAGATTAAGCGCACGTGACACTGAAATGAAAGAACAATTGCTAAAAGTGGAGACAGGAAACCAATCCCGTCATTTGTAGGAACGAACGTGTGTCTGTATGTCTGACATTCGAACGTAATAATATTACGGAAGCGTATTCACATGTAGGGGTGTCCAGAAATCGGGTATTCAAAACCCAGAGACGGCCTGCAAAGCAAGTAAAACCTAACATCATTAGTAAGGCAGAAATGAGCAGGCAGCTAATTCAGGAGACATATCATGGTTGCCTTGACTTCCAAACCTGTACTTGGCTCTGAATACTTTGGAAGAAATGTTCCTTTTGGCAGCCAGAACCAATACCAAAGCTCAGCTGTGCAGGAAAAGAAGATAAAGATCAAGAGGGCAATAGCCAAAGGGAATTATATCATTAGAAGAGCTGATAGACATCTCTGTAATTTCAGATATGGTTCTGGGATGAAATATTGCTTTCCTGGTATCAGAGGATATCTCTGAACAGCTGCAGAAAATCCAGAGAGAGACGATGAACAGCCAGAGATCAGAGTTTATATTATTGCCAATGATGCAGGTAGAAAAAGGAATGTCTGCATTTTGCAGTCAGACTTTAAGGAATTCGGAAAGAGATTAAGAACCAGGAGCCTTGATTACTCCCTGTTCCGCACATCAGCAAACAAAAACTTAAAGACTGCACAGATGAATGTGGTAGCGGTTCAGGGTGAGAGCTTTGAATTCCTATGGCTCTATGACTAATTCTGGGTCAGGCAGGGTCACTGTCGACTGCACCGATTGCACTTCAACAGAACTAAGATCAATGACTTTGCAGGAAGGTTCACTAATTCTGATGGGGTGATGAGGTTCACATTACTTTGTGGGAGAGTTGGGCACAGGAAGGTGGTATCGCAAAGAGAATGGAAAGGGGTGAAAAGGCTTGGAATAGATAAATATAAATCTGATACAGGAGCAAGAAAAGTTTAAACAGGTCCAAACTTAGGGAGAACAAAATGGTCCAAGATGGGTTGCATCACATGCATGCATTCACAGGGAAGCAATTCAGATAAGGTTTGTAAGCTACAAATACAATTAATCAATAGGGTTTATAATGTCATGTCAATGACAGAAATCTGGCTTAAGAAAATGTAGGAATAGGTTTTAAGTATTCTTGGAAATAAAGTGTTCAGAAAAGACAGGGAAGAAGGATGTTGGAACAGTAGATAGGGAATAGAGGGATGTTTATACTATTGGAGCTGTTCAATTGTCTGCCTCCCATATTGTAATGATTATGAAGGATTTTACTAATCCACATGTGTTAAGAGAAATCAAATAATAGTTAATAGGAGAAGTATTTGTAGTGAGTTCAGGAGAATATTCTTGTTCAGTACATTCCTGCCCCGATAAGGAAAACAGATTGCTAGATTTGGATTTGGGAAATGAGCCAGACCAGATGAAGCAGGTGTCAGCAAGGGGAACATCTAGGAAAATGCAATCATTATATTATAAGATTCTGGCAGATAGCTGTGGAAAAGGATATAGACTATCCGAAGTAAAAGTAGTCAATTGGATAAGAGCCAATTTCTATGGAATATGTGCCACCAAGCCAAGATAAATTGAATTCAAAGCTTGGCAGGCAAAACCGTAATTGAAAAATAGGTCTTTAAGGTAGAGAGTTTTCAACTGTAACTCAGGTACATGAGGGAGAACATAACAGTTAAAGATTGTTGAATAACCAAAAAGGTAGTGAATAAGCGCAGAAAAAGGAGCCATATGACTGATGTTAACAGAAGTGAGAACCAGGCTGTTAACTGAAAGATCAAGGGAAAAGAATACAATATAAAAGAGGATAGACACAGAATGCTGGAGTAACTCAGCGAGACAGGCAGCATCTCTGGACAGAAGGAAGGGTGATGTTTTGAGTCGAGACCCTTCTTCAGACTTTTATTAAAAATAAAAGAAGCATGGATAGAGCATGAGAAACAATTGGCAGCAAATATTAAATGGAATCCAAATATCTTCTGTTAGCTTGTGAATTGGGAACGGGTTTCTTGGGGGGGAAATACATTTTGAAATAAGAATTGTATTCATACAGATAAAAAACATGGCTGAGATACTAAATGTCGACATTACATCGGTCTTTGCAAAGGAAGAAGATGCTGCTGGAGTCTCAGCAATGAAAATGTAGATGAGATACTAGATTGGCTAAAAATTGATGAAGATGGGGTGGTAGTAAAATGAGCTGCACTTAAAGTCACCCGGTCCGGATAGGATCCTAGTAAAGGAGGAAACAGCTGAGGCCCTGGTGTAAATAAGCTCTTCTAAGCTTCCCCCCAGTCTAGTTCAGTCAATAAAACACTGATTCAAGCACTGGAACAACTAATCTTTATTATTGGATAGCACAACAAATTCCCCTATATGATACCTAAACCACCGCGGGTTCGATCCATGTATCTGCCTGGCCAAGCCCTTCAGCCTCGTGCAAGCAGAATTACTCCAAAAGGTCACGCAGTCCCAAGCGCTCTTCCAGAAGATTGACAAAGGACCTCGTGGGGGCTGCCTTTTAACGGTCCCCGAACCTTGAGGGGCCGAACTACATAGGGGTGGTCTCTTTACAATCCAATAGAACACATTAATTAACAACAGTACATTATTGACAGTTCCCCAACCCAATAACATAATCTCCCATACATTGTTGCAGGAGAAGCTTCTAGAGGAAGCTAACTTAACTTGAATAATGCAACATTTACCCTGGAATCCAAACAAACCTGCCAGGGGCTCAACACTTTGGCCAATCAACAAACAGCAGGGTAACTGTCTAGCAACATTATTTACAACATATACAATGCTGTTTGCAGTAATCCAATCACATTAATGCATTTTACACTTCCTTGGAGGTCCTCTGCAGAACTCACATTTATTCTGTCAATTGAAGCTGCAACTCTGATCTGGGCCCGAGACTTACTGGCACCATTCAGAAGCTTGTCTTATTTCTGCAGAGCACATCAGACTTGACCAAAGGTACACAAAAATGCTGGAGAAACTCAGCGGGTGCAGCAGCATCTATGGAGCGAAGGAAATAGGTAACGTTTCGGGCCGAAACCCTTCTTCAGACTGATAGGGGGTGGGGAGAAGAAAGGAAAAAAGGAAAAGCAGGAGGAGGAGCCCGAGGGCTGGGGGAGGGGCGGAGACAACCAGATGGCTGATGAAGGGGAGGGGACAGCCAGGGCTAGCAGAATTGGGAGAATTCAACGTTCAGGCCACCAGGATGTAGGCTGCCCAAGCGGAATATGAGGTGCATTTCCTCCAATTTACGGTGTTGCTCGCTGTGGCCATGGAGGAGACCCAGGACAGAGAGGTCAGATACGGAATGGGAGGGGGAGTTGAAGTGCTGAGCCACCGGGAGTTCAGGTTGGTTATTGCGGACCGACCGGAGGTGTTCGGCGAAACGATCGCCAAGCCTCCGCTTGGTCTCACCGATGTAGATCAGCTGGCATCTAGAGCAGCGAATGCAATAGATGAGGTTGGAGGAGATGCAGGTGAACCTCTGTCGCACCTGGAACGACTGCTTGGGTCCTGGAATGGAGTGGAGGGGGGAAGTGAAGGGACAAGTGTTGCATCTCTTGCGGTTGCAAGGGAAAGTACCAGGGGAGGGGGTGGTGCCCCCTGCCCATTGAAGAAGTCAGACTTGACCAAAATGGCCTAACAATACATGAGTCCTTACTGCTCAGTTTTAGCCTGGATTAACATTGGCCATAACATTCTAAACAGCTACAGATTCAGGGATAATGCCTGAGAACTAGAAAACTCCTATTGTCTCCCCTTGTTGAATGAAATGTGTAAGATTAAACCCAGTTAACTCCACTAAATTTAATCTCAATGATGGGGGTAGTTCTGCAAACAATAATCCTGGACAGAATTATCAATCATATATAGACATTGATTTGAGAAAGCCATCGTGGATTTGTTAAAGGCTAATTATGCTTATCTAATCTGACAGAGCTCTTAATAAGTTATGGAGAGGGTCAAGGAAAGAAATAAAATTGACATGTTGGGATTCCAAAAAGCATTTGATGAAGTGATACATAATAGGCCTTCTATTGAGTGTGAAGACCATGGATAAAAGGAGTAAAAAAATCAAGTCAAGAGCATTTATTTGTCATATGTACTGATAATGGAACAATTAAATTCTTACTTGCAGCAGCAAAAGAGGCCAATAAACAGAAGACACATAGATGATATATAACAAATAAAAAATCAATACTAAAAGAAGAAAAAATCCCAAAGTCCTCACTGAAACCTAGGACAGTCCATAGTTCATCGTTGAGGTTAGTGTTGTGTAGGGTTCAAGAGCCTAATAGTTTTGTTTGGAAGAAGCTATTCTTGAAGCTGTTGGTCACGGTTTTCAGACTCCAGTACCTTTTTCCCAATAAAATAAAAGAGTGGCCAGGGTGGTGTGGGTCTTTGATGATGCTGGCTGCCTTTTTAAGGCAGTACCTCCAATGGATCCCTCTGATGGTGGGGAGGTTAGTACCCATGATGGACCGGGCAGTGTCCACGGCTTTTTTTAATCTCCTTTATTCCTGGGCATTCTAGTTGTTGATCCAGGCCATGACACAAACAGTCAATGCACTCACTAGCGTACAAGAGAGTATTTGTCGACATACCAAATCTCCTAAATCTTCCTAGGAAGTAGAGGCATCAGATGGAAAATTGGTAAACTGACAAGAAACAGGGAGCAGTGGTGAAATATTGTTTTGCATACTATAGAGAAGTGTACGATGGAGTTCCCCAGGGACAGGTATTAGCACTGCTGCTTTTCTTCATTATAGGTAATGGCATGGTCTTGGAAGTACTGCGCACAACTTACAAAATTGCAAGTGACTCAAAAATTAGAGGGACCGTGAACTGAGGGGGAATCGCAATACACTTTAATGAAATTTAAAAAGCTGGTGGAATGATCTACTGATTAAATTAACTATTGAAAATCTTGTGAATAAGAAATTGAAACTGAATTCATTTTCCAGGAAAGTTTTAAGGTGCAAAATGTCTTAGTTTGTTAATAGATTCTGCACCTAAATGTTAGTTTAGTTTAGTTTAGTTAAGTTTAGTTCATTGTCACGTATACTGAGGTACAGTGAAAAGGTTTTTAGGCTGGTTATGAAGAAGGATTGTCCAGAATCGGACTTCACCTGCTGAGAGAGAAGGATGGACAGCAGTTACGTTAACATACGCAAAATGTGCAAGTATCTTTTCTGATTAGCTACAACATTTAACAACCAGAGGAACACCTTTTAAACCTATGGATGACTAAAGAATACGGGAAATTGTTTTCATCAAATCATAGAAATTTTCATTAATAATTTACTACCCTGAAAGTAGAGCCATCCAGACTAATCCCATTTACACTTTGGTCTCGAGCTGTGCAAGTTACTTCCTAGCACCGTTGAAATGGGTGAGTTTTTTTCTCTCTGAGTCTTTCAGACAATGAAGTCTAAATTCCTATCGGTTCAACTCTGGTTGAAAAATATTTCCTCACCTCAAATCCTGTGCTCCTTATTTTTTGCCCTCTCCGCACAGATTAACAGTTCATTCCTAATTTCATTATCTGGGCTACTCATAATTTTATACATGCCAATTAATTCTCCCTTCTGCTTCCTCATCTCCAAAGAATACAATCTCGGGTTATGCAATCTTTCTGATCTGGATCTGTGGACCGGGATTATGGATCTGTTTTGACATACCCTTTGTTTTCTCTTTCCCATCCTCTCTTCCCCATCCCCCAACCACCCCTGCAATTTAAACTAACATTTGTTTTCTCACATTTCTGAATAAAGCTCACCATGTGAAATGTTAACTTTTTCTTTCCCCACAGAAACTTACTGTCTGATTAGGTTCAGTAATTTTTCGTTTACTTCAGATTTCTGGCATCTGCAGTTTTTTTTCTTTTTCTTTTCTTTTTTTTCTTTTCATTAACAATTGAATTCAGAAGTTCATGTTATAGGAGCGGAATTGGGCCATTCGGCCCATCAGGTCTATTCTATGTTCTATCATGGCTGATCTATCTTTAACTCTCAACACTTAGATGCACAGAGCCTCTTGCCCAGAGTAGGTGAATCGAGGACCAGAGGACATAGGTTTAAGGTGAAGGGGAAATAATTGAATAGGAATCTGAGGGGTAACTTTTTCACACAAAGGGTGGTGGGTGTATGGAACAAGCTGCCAGAGGAGGTAGTTGAGGCAGGCACTATCTCAAGATTTAAGAAGCAGTTAGACAGGTACATGGATAGGACAGGTTTAGAGGGATATGGACCAAATACAGGCAGGTGGGGCTAGTGAAGCTGGGACATGTTGACCGATGTGGGGACATTGGGCCGAAAGGTTTGTTTCCACACTGTATCATTCTATGACTATGTATCACTCTATGACTCCAACTCCATTTTCCCGCCTTTTCCCCATAACCTAGACATCCTTACTAAAAAACAATCTGTCAAACTCCGCTTTAAAAATATCCAGTGACTTGGCCTTCACAGCCGTCTGTGGCAATGAATTCCACCCCCCTGACTAAAGAAATTTCTCCTCTTCTCCTTATATGTAATTTTATTCTGAGGCTAAGGCCTCTGGTCCTAGACTCTACCACTGTTTCTAGTGGAAACATCCTCTCCACATTCACTCTATCCAGGCCTTTCACTATTCAGTAAATTGAAAATTTTGGAATTAAGAAAAATTGGGTGCGTTAGCTACAGAACATAGAGCAGGTCAGGACACTACTCCAGAATATAGAGCAGGTCGGGACACTACTCCAGAATATAGAGCAGGTCGGGACATTTCTTCAGAATGATTGTGGTGGAATATCTCTCTCCCCTTGATCTCTCCATTACTGAGGACTATTGACATACATCTACTTCAAACTCACCGACTCCCAGTTATCTGGATTATGCCTCCTCCCATCCTGCCTCTTGTAAAGACATTATCCCCTTCTCTCCATTTCACCATCTATGTTGTATCTGCCCCCAAGATGAAGCTAACCATTTTAGGACATCAAAGATGTTCTCTTTCTGTGGTAAACGTGGTTTCCACCCTGCTGGAGACCTATATCTCCTCTGTGTTCTATAGTTCTTGCCTTGCTTCCCCTCCTCCCTCCCCCCCCCCCCAAAACCCTCCCCCACCAATGGAACAAGAAGATCCCCTGGTCTTCACCTTTTACCCCACCAGCCTCCACCTCCAACACATCATTCTCTGACATTTTCATCACCTCCAAAATGATTCCACCAGTTGGCACATCTTCCCAAGTCTCACCCATTTCCAACTTCTGCAGAGACCTTGCCCACTGAAACTCCTTGATTCACTCACCCCTTTCCACCTAAACCATACCCTCTCCAGATACTTTTTTCTGTGACCATTTCTTCTCTCCCCCTTCCCTTCCACCGACACTCCTTCCTATGGCTTCACAATTTACAACTCTTCCATCTTTATCTCACACCTTTGGTCATTTCACCTCTGGTTTATTCCAACAATCTGCCTATCCAAAAACCCTCCTCACCTGTATCCACCTAGCACTTGCCAGGTTTTGTCCTACCCCTCCACTCTTACTGCTTCCCCCCCTACCTCCCACCACAATCAGTACGAAGGAGGGTCCAGACTCAAAACATGACCTATCCATTTTCTCCAGAAATGCTGGCTGACCCACTGAGTTATTCCAGCACTTTGGTTTTTTTGGGAAACCATTGCCCGCAGTTCCTTGTTTCTACTCTATCAAGCAGTACAGCAGAGGAACAGGTCCTTTGGTCCAAAATTCCCATTAAACTAATCTCCTATACCTGCATTAGATCTATATGCCTCCATTCCCTCCATATCCATATGCTTATCTAAAAGCCTCTTCAATACCACTATCAAGTTTGCCTCCACCAATTCTCTAATATTAGGTAACTTACCTCTCTCCCTCCTTTCCCCCACTCTCTCTTCCCCTTGCCCCACCTGGAGCCACACCAATGTCTCCTCTCTCCCTTTCCCCTTCATCTGCATTTCTTCCTATAGCTTCACAATTTATAACTCTTCTATCCTTATCTCACACCTTTTGCCTTTGTCCAACCATCCAAAAACACTTTTGGCAGTGTGTTCCAGACACCCACCACCCACTAATCTTGGCAGATTCTGGTAAATTTTGACTGCACCACTTCCAATGCCTCCACATCCATCCTGTAATGGGCCAGCCAGAACTGCATGCAATACTCTGTATGCAGCCTAACCAACATCTGATAAAGCTGCAACATGGATAAGGGTGTCAGGGGTTATGGCGAGAAGGTGGGAGAACGGAGTTGAGAGGGAGGCATGGATCAGCCATGATTGAATGGCGGAGAGGACTTGATAGGCCAAATGGCTTAATTCTGCTCTTAGAACTTATGAACCGGTGAATATGGCTTTATGACTCTCGTACTCAATGTCCCGACCTATGATGGCAAGCATAACATTCGCCTTCTTTACCACACTTTTTGCTTGTGTTGCCAATTTCAGGGAGCTATGAACCTGGACTCCAAGATCCCTCTTATCTTACATTATGCATTGCTGAACATGTTCACGTACTTCAATCCAATTTTAAAGCAATACACTTAAATTCCTGAGCATCTACACTAAAGGAGCTAAGTAATTGCAAAAGTACTGGTTAATCTCAAATTAATGAACTGAAGGGATGTTGTTTGTATCTCAGCAAACATTCCGATTGCACCTACACTTCTATTGCCAGCAAATTAAATCAAGCTGATCTACCCAAATGGACCTCAAAATCACAACTTGGCATTTTACACGCAGCGACGGTATCATTGATGGAATATTATCTGAGATTAATTTATTGATGGTCAGATACACACACAGTTGTTTTGTCAACTCGAAATTCTACTGGACTTGCCTTATTCATTTCAACTGGAAAATCATTCATACTTCAGTAGGTAAATTTAAAATGTCGTGTTTTCAAAATGACATTAAGGCAATGTTCTGTATTCTATGCTAAAATCGTTTAAATATCAAATGTTTAGCGGTTTGAGAAACGACTACTGGAGTTGCAGTACACAGGTTTGTCAATCACGTCTGACCATATCGGTGGTCAGCACTGAACTAACTCGCGCCAAGGGAAAACCGTGCGAAAACAACGGCCCTTCACATGACCGCGGCTTCCGAACGCCGGGTTCGATATCTGCGTGCGCTAGGTGGCGCCGCTACATGGCCCCCCCCAGAATCCGCGTTACGGAAACGCGCGGGTAAACGGACGGTGCGACCGGAACGTGTAGTCCACGGTCGCGGGGCGAGCGTAACATTTGGGACAACAGGACAACAGGACCGGAGGGACGCGAAAAACGCAAACGAGGGACGGGCGTAACAAAGGGGACCGGAGAAACGCGATCAGAGAGAACAGGTATAGAGGGTGTCAAAACGGCAGGTGGACGTCCTCTACGCCGTGGAGTAGCCATTGTCACTGGGCTATCCTCGTCGACATGTGCAGGCTTGAGGCGGCTTACAGAAACGAATTCCTCTCTGCCACCCATGTCCAAAGTGAATGTTGAAACCCCCGCATTGAGCACCTTGTACGGACCCTCGTACACCCGCTGTAACGGCGAGCGATGAGCGTCTCTACGGAGAAAAACATAAGCACAATCCCGTAACACAGAAGGCACATGAACCGAAGATGAACCATGCCGGGAAGTGGGAACTGGGACCAAAGCGCACGCCCGCTCGCGAAGGTCCTCCAACACCTGCAAGGTAGAATTCTCCTGATCCCGGGGGGCAGGCAAGAAATCCCCGGGAACCCGCAAAACCGAGCCATAAACCAACTCGGCCGAGGAGGCTTTGATGTCTTCCTTGGGCATTGTCCTGATGCCCAGGAGGACCCAAGGTAACTGGTCGACCCAATCAGGGCCGGTGAGTCGTGCCTTTAACGCCGACTTAAGATGTCTGTGGAATCGCTCGACCAACCCGTTAGACGCGGGGTGGTAAGCAGTAGTTTGATGTAACTTAGCGCCGTACATCTGCGCCATACCATAGGGAAGATGTGAACTGGGCCCGTCGTTATATCTGAGGGGACCCCGAAACGAGCGACCCAATTTGAGACAATGGCCCTCGCGCATGCCTCGGCGGAGGTATCCGATAACGGGATGGCCTCCACCCACCTGGTAAACTTGTCCACGATAGTCAGTAAGTTAAGGGACCTACCAGGTCTACATGGATGTGCAGGAACCGGCCGTCCGGGACATCGAAATCCTGGACCGGCTGGTGTACATGTCTCTGCACTTTGGAGGTCTGGCATGGGATACAGGAACGAGCCCATTCAGCGACTTGCTTCCTCAGGCTGTGCCAGACGAACTTCGCTGCGACTAAGGCAGAGGTAGAGCGAATTGACGGGTGCGCTAAACTATGGATGGTGTCGAAGATCCGGCGTCGCCAAGCGACCGGGACAATTGGTCTGGCTTTACCGGTGGAAACATCTCAAAGGACTCGTGCGCCGGAGGTGCCACAAGGCACTTCAACCAGCTTCAGCCCTGATTCACTGTTGTGGTATATCCTCATACCACAACACTGTGGGCAGCTGCCAACTCCTGGTAATCGATACCTAGACTAAGCGCGGAGACCTCGGGCAGCGCTGGACGGGATAATGCGTCGGCCACGACATTCATTTTTCCTGCTACATGTCGAATGTCAGACGTGAATTCTGAAATGTAGGCAAGGTGCCGTTGCTGCCTAGCAGACCATGGGTCAGAAACCTTGGTCAAAGCGAACGTTAGTGGCTTGTGATCGGTGAACGCGGTGAAAGCTCACCCTTCTAGGAAATAACGAAAATGGCGGATTGCTAGGTAAAGTGCAAGGAGCTCCCTGTCGAAAGCGTTGTATTTAATTTCCGGAGCTTGCAGTTGCCTGCTGAAAAACTCCAGCGGCACCCAGCGACAGCCTACCCGCTGCTCAAGGACAGCCCCCACCGCGACATCGGAGGCGTCTAAGGTTAGTGCCGTTTGGGCCGAAGCCCTGGGGTGTACTAGCATAGTGGCGTTGGCCAATGCGGTCTTGGCCCCTTCAAAAGCTTTCTGTGCCTCCTTAGACCAAACTAGGTCCTTGGGCTTACCGGCCAGGCATTGGAATAGCGGCCGCATGATGGCGGCTGCCGACGGGACGAAACGGTGATAGAAGTTAACCATCCCGATAAACTCCTGGAGACCCTTAATCGACAATGGCCTGGGGAATTGCAGAATGGCGTCGACTTTCTCGGGCAGGGGTTGCGCTCCCTGGGAAGTGATGCTATGCCCTAAGAACGAGATAGATCGCAGCCCGAACTGGCACTTCTCGGGGTTGATTACCAACCCGTGTTCGTGCAGCCGTTCGAAAAGTAAGCGGAGGTGTTTGGTATGTTCTGCCTCCGAGCGGCTGGCCACCAGGATGTCATCCAGGTAGATGAAAACGAATGGCAAACCCCAGCCGACCTGATCCATTAACCTTTGGAACGCCTGGGCTGCGTTCTTCAGGCCAAAAGGCATTCTGAGCCACTCGAAAAGGCCGAACGGGGTAATGGTGGCCGTCTTAGGGATGTCGTCAGGGTGGTTCGGGATTTTGTTATACCCGCGGATGAGGTCGACCTTCGAGAAGACGGTCGCCCCTTCCAAATGGGCCGAGAAATCCTGAATGTTTGGGACCGGACCCTCGGTGGGATTGTGATGGACCACGCCATGACGGGGCGCGGCTCCGTCGAACCGGGGCATGAGCAACCCTGGAAAATCGGCGAGCAGGGTCGTGAAAGGTTTCTAGATCTCAGCTACCTCGGATAGTTGCTGCGAGGGCGTTGACGGGTTGCGCGGTGTGTCAGGGCGTGGGCCAGACGCAAGGATCATTCGAACACCCCGTACATCGACTAACAGGGAGAACGCGCACAAGAAATCGGCGCCCAGGATTGGTTGAGCGACGTCAGCAACGATAAACTTCCACCTGTACTGGTGGGAGTCGAAATTTAGTTTCGCGGTCCGCGTACCGTAGTTGCGAATATCGCTCACGTTTACGGCCGAGAGGCCAGGTCCCACCTTACCCGCACGGAGGTCCCGGGTGTTTGGAGGCAGGATACTGACATGGGCACCTGAATCTACCAGGAAATGGTGGCCGGAATGGCAATCACGGGCGAAGAGGTGTGCGTTGGGGCCGATTGCGTTCGCCTCTACGGACGATCGGTGGAGGCGTTTCCCGGAAACGAACAAGGCTTCGGCATCTTCAGGCTCCGAGCCCGTATCGCTGGTGGTAGTAGCACCATCTCCGTTGGCTGTAGGCCGCTGGCTGCGGCGCTTCGTCTTCGACGCTGGGCTGAGTCTCTTCCTCTCGTTGTCGGAGTGGCTGCACCGTTGACCATGGGGCGGGCGACGGCGTGTAGGTCCCGCCGTCTGAGCGCCCAGAGTTCGTCTGCTCTTTCCGCGAGCCGCTGCAGGTCACTGAAATCAGCTGTTAACATCAGCTGCACTTCGTCAGGGCATCTGCTCTAAGAACGCCTGTTCGAAAAGCAAGCAGGGTCGATGCCCGTCCATTAGGGCCAACATCTTGGCCATGATCGTCGATGGCCTTCGGTCGCCGATGCAGTCCATATGCAGCAGTCTTGCCGCCAGGTCTCTACAGGTCAGACCGTAAGCATGAAATAACAGGGCCTTCAACCCTTCGTACTTGCCGCTGGATGGAGGTTCTCTGATAAAGGGCAACAGCCTCGAGGCACAGTCCTGCGGTAACGCTCCTACTACATGGAAATACATGGTCTCATCGTGGTCGATACGATGAAGGTGGAATTGCGCTTCCACATGGGCGAACCACACTTGAGGTTGATCAGTCCAAAAGGCTGGCAGTTTGAAAGCCGGTGAGCCTTGCCTCGTGCTGGCCCATTCTGCAGAAGGACCTTCTTCCTGCATAATTCTTCTGTCTAACGACGGCTAGACAGGTCGGGGTCACCAATTTAGCGGTTTGAGAAACGACTACTGGAGTTTCAACCAAAAACTTTATTCGAAAGTAAGTTGCAGTACACAGGTTTGTCAAACACGTCTGACCACATAGGTGGTCAGCACTGAACTAACTCGCGCCAAGGGAAAACCGCGCGAAAACAACGGCCCCTCCCGGATCACGTGACCGCGGCTTCCGAACGCCGGGTTCGATATCTGCGTGCGCTAGGTGGCGCCGCTACAAATGTATAATTATTAAATAACTAGCTGATGTGTCTTTCAAAGCCCTCAATCAGTCTAACAGCTTTATATAATTTAGGAATCAGCCCAAGATAATGTGCCGCTGACTTACAAAGGAGAAACATGCATTATCTCTGGCCACCATTATATAGACAACCTCCAATGTGCTTGTTCATAAGTTAATGAATTCATAAGTGATAGGAGCAGAATTAGGCCATTTGACCCATCGTCTACACTGCCATTCAATCATGGCTGATCTATCTCTCCTTCCTAACCCCTTTCTCCTGCCTTCTACCCATAACCCCTGATACTGTAGTAATCAAGAATCTATCTATATTTGCCTTGTGCTTGCAGGTGGGTGGGTTAAAGTCCTTCGCTCCTGTGCATGGCATTGTGTCCATCAACAGAGCAGAAGCTGAGAGCTGGATATACTTTGCATCAGTCATCAGCCTTTCTCCTGAGCTATGTTTAAGTGAGGTGACATGGATTCATTTGACAAAGACTCTGAGCTGGATCATCAGGTTCCATAGCCTGCGATCTTTCTGCTGGTTGTGGGCCCATTCTGCCTGTGGGATGGCTCTGGCAGCCTGGCTGTGAATTGCATTATAAATGCAGAGCTACAAATGGTGGGTTTAGCCATGGGAGTCATACCATGAGACAATGGTGGGTGGAAGGCCACACTGAACACAAACCATCCCAAAGTCCCTATTATCTCAAATATCAACAGGTCATAAATAGACACAATTTGCTGGAGTATCTCAGCGGGACAGGCAGCATCACTGGAGAGAAGGAATGGGTGACATTTTGGGTCAAGACCCTTCTTCAGACAGAAGGGTCTAAAGAAGTGTTTGGTCCGCGATGTTAAAAATTCCCCACTGCACCGCCGCTGAAGCTCTGGGCCCTTGATGTTAAAGTCCCCACTGCCCCGCCGCTGAAGCTCTAGGCCCTTGATGTTAAAGTCCCCACTGCGCCACCGCTGAAGCTCTGGGCCCGACTCCGGGAAAGGCCGCACCAAACCAGCTGTAAGAAGGGGGGGCGAAGAAGCGACAAGGAAGAAAGTCGCCTCTCCTTCGAGGTAGGTGCCTGAAAATGGTTTCCCCCTATCCCCCCACCATCTCCATTACACAAGACATACAGAGAAACACTAAAATATACCTTTGCCCATACTAAAAAAAAAACCAAATGTCGAAACAATGAACCCGCTGCAGGCGAGGCAGCCGACCCACAGCGCCACCGGTTAAATACTTGAAGCAATAGTCCATCAGACAAGTAGGCTGCTCTTCACTGATCATATTGAGCTCCTTAAGCATTTTCAGAGTTGTACTCATCTACGCCAGCGAAGAGTATGCTGTAACCATCTAACTAGAACCTTGTAGATGGCAGAAAGCCTTTAGAGTATTAAGAATTAAACACACACTGAAAAATACCAGGATTCCAACTCAGTTTCTGGGCAAAGATGACCCTAAGTTGTTGATGGTTCAGGTAATTGAAAGTTAAGGGTAGCTGGTTTGACTTGTTTAAAATGGCCATTTGTGGCACGAATATACTATACTGTAACTGACACCGATCAGCCCGCATCTGCATGTTGGCTACGCCATTGCCACAGAACTGTGCCGCAATCAAATGAGGAAGATGAACATATTATTTTAGAAACTTTATCTGCGATCAAACATATCCTGCACAAATGTCTTGTTTTTTGCTGTGTTCTTCTTTTAATTGCCTTGCCGAATTTTGTGTAATTTATGTCTAATTTATATATAGCCTGTTTGTGTGTATTGTCTGAGTCTATGCACTTATTACACAACTACTACCAAGATTTGAATAGTACCTGTACCTCACTCCACTTATGCATCAAACAATAAACTCGACTTGACTAGACTTGACTGCACTCTTCTTAGCATATTCCAAGGTTGTCAAAATGTTTCGGGTATCAAGAATTAATTCAACTGAAGACACTGACAGTTACGCTAGGTTAAACTGTCTACTTTCTTCATTGGTGGTATGTCAAAAAGAATGACCATCAAATTACCAGGCCTTTGAGAGATAACAGTAATTACACAGAAATGCTACAAAGCTTCATAAAAGAGCCATGAAATGAATATGATGTACATCTCAGCACACAGAGGGTAAAAGGAGCTAAAATACTTAATTTCAGAAATTAGATGAGAGTAAATATAAGGTCAAGAAGTGCTGAGTGTATGTTTTTGTACTTGTGTGTTCGAGTGTGTATTTGTGTGTGTGTATCTTTGCACGTATCGGTCAAGCTTAAATATGTCATTAGCAAATAAAGATTGAATTAAAGGCTGTTGAATGTGTGATTCGGAAGGACTGTACTGTACATTCAGAATCATTTGAATTAGATAATGACATAAGTTCTGTGTGAAGTTCCCCTCCAAGAAAGGATTCATCATATTCATTTGTCCTGTTCCGAGCAACTATTTTTCTTTTTCTTTTAATTTCTATGGAGACAATAGACAAAAGACAATGGACAATAGGTGCAGGAGTAGGCCATTCGGCCCTTCGAGCCAGCACCGCCATTCAATGTGATCACGGCTGATTATCCACAATCAGTACCCCGTTCCTGCCTTCTCCCCATATCCCTTAACTCCACTATCCCTAAGAGCTCTAAATAGAAAGAGAAGGAAGATAGATGAATAACTGATGTGTAAGAAAGAACTGTAGATGCTGGTTTAAATCGAAGATAGACAAAGAATATTGGAGTAACTCAGTGGAACAGGCAGCATCTCTGGAGAGAAGGAATGGGTGACGTTTCGGGTCAAGACCCTTCTGAAGTGTTTTGTGTCTATCTTAAATGAATAACTGAGGCAGAAATACCTTTTCACCTGATTTTGAGAACATTCTTGACAATTACATACATAATTGGCATTATTTCGCCATGATCAGTGCTCCCACAATATTTCCCAACATGAATGAAATGCTAAAGTTGCTGTCAACTATCTGCTGTGTTTTCTAAGAATTGTCTCCAATGCTAGACTACATTAAATTTATTCATTAATGTGCGGATCAACAATTAGCTGGTACTTTCAATGGGCTGGGCCATCATCTAGCCCATTGCAAGTGCAAGTATCCAGCATGTTAAATCTGGCACAAGAATTGCATCTTCATGTGAATGGTGAGAATTGCTGCAAGTTACACTTTGTTTTTTTAAAAATATTAAATAGTTTTATCTGTTCCAAAGACCAATGAAGTTTTTTGGTTTTTAATATTTTCAACCTTTTGTTATGTTTTAATTGTTTGTGAAGTCTTTTGAGTGATGCTGAATATTTCCTTTTGCATGCACCTAATTTAATCTAGGATTCTGAACAAAGATCATTGATATGAAGTGTTAACTGATTCATTCTCAACATATGCTGCTGGACCTGCTGAGCCTTTCCAAAATTTTTGTTTTTATCTCCATTCACGGAGCGAGACTGGCGGTTAAAATGATGGATACACAGGAACTATGGTGCTGGAGCTGCTCAAAGGGTAAAGGCAGCATCTCTGGAGAACATAGGTAGACTGGAGGAAAAGAATGGTGTAGACCATCAAAGCTGCCTGTCTATCCAACCCAGGGTTAGACAGGCAACAATCTTTATTCTAGTCCTCTTGAGGAGCTAAGGGATTGAAAAAGCGTATCTATGTTCCGAGCTTGGCCGAGGCAGTGTAATTAATTCCAGATTGAAAATTAATATTGGTCTTTTACCCAGAGGTGTTATAAATAGTTTGATACAAATACAAGCACTGCTACTGTATTTTCTTAAAGGCAAGTATTTCATTTATTTGGTCTGATTGAGCTTGAGATACGATGTTTTATTTGTTTCATTCCTTCAAATAGTTTAGAATAGTGTATCTGAAGTTTGTTTTCCCACAGGAAGTATTCATTCCAAGTTACCAGAGTCAGGACAGTCAAGAGCCTCTCTTGGTTAATTAACTGTAGTGTGCAATATTATTCACTCATGGTGCTTCCGAAGTTTGGAATAAGGACAGGCAGTGTACATGCATTCAAAATTCCAAGAGGAAATAATAAAATCTACATTTATTGTCGTTCCAAATTCTCAGATATTACCAGTTTACTATTAAAACAAAGTGATGAATAACTCATAACCCCAGCTGAGGTCTCAAAATGAGATGAAAGCATGTGGTGTATCCACAGTCAGAGAGTACAATAACATGGTTCTCTGATGGACCCCTTGGTGAGATTACCTATATATTTTAACCTCTGGGTAATGGGCAGTAAGTGTTTGCTTACTGAATGAGACTTAATCTATTGAAATTGGCTTGAGTAAATTTACAAAAGTATTTGCAAAAATAAAACTGTTGGAGCAACTGAGGGCCAGGCAGCTTCTGTGGAGGGAAATGGGCAGTTGTGTTCAGATGATGGGTCAACTGCCCCTTTCCCACCACGTATGCTGCCTGGCTCACAGTCTTCTTCCAGAAGTCTTTCCTTTGTTCTAGATTCCAGCATCTGCATTCTCTTATGTCTCTGAAAGGACGTACGCAGACTTTGAAGCCAGAAACTATACAAGTTGGCATGTTCAGAAGTGGATTCATCCATAGGGAAAGAAAACTATGTATATGCAATCAAAATATATTGTTTTAGTGCAGTGGAACATGACCAGCAAGAGTGTAAATAGGCCTGATCAACAATGTCTTCCATAACCATTTTATGTTTCTTTGCAATTAAGTCACTTTAGAGGAAAATCAGGTGAGGTGTCCAAAGTGCCCAATCTATCACCATTCTTTTCGGACATCCATCAGAATTGAATTGTTTCCTCTTTATTTTTTCAATTCCTTTGTTATCTTACCTATTTCATGCTGTTTTAAGTTGGAGGAAATAATTTTCCAGTGTACTTTATTGAAGAAAATCATACATACTTATCTGTATGAGCATTCAGTTAGGTTAGGTTAGGTTGTCTATTCCCTGAGCAGACCCGATGCTTTTGTGAAATATCGTTGTTAGAGTGGTTTCTGTGTGTTCTGTGACGAACCTCTATTCACTTGGTGATTAGCTATCAGGCCTTCGTGACAAGGCCTGAGCTAGAACGTGCTACTGCCCTGAAATAAGAGAAGCGAGGGTATATTTTTGACCTAAACATTTTTCCCACGGACTTGACTTTTCCTTTGATATATCTTCATTGTGCTTCAGCTGATGAGAATTTGCTTCAGGGTATTGATATTTATGGAGTTGATATGACTTGACTAAATAGAAATTCTGCATGTATTGAACATGATTGTTTTCAACATCGAACAATTTTTCCATTTGATTGCCATTTACAAAAAACATAAAAAGTACTATAGTTCGAGATAATCGCAGGGAATTCGTTTTTAAAACAGTCTGTCGGGCATATAGTGCAAATTTTTGAATATGACAACTGAAGTAGTCCTCGATTAATAAAAAATTAACTGCAGATATTGGTTTATACCAAAGAGAGACAACAAAGAGGACCCAAAATATCACGTATCCATTTTCTCCAAAATCTAAGTCAACGTTTATTTTATTCGTCATGTGCACCCGAAGGTGCAGTGAAATTAATTTGCCAGCAACGATACACTTAAAAAAAGAACACACAATACACAACAGAATTTAACACAAACATCCACCATGGCATTGATAACTGTGTAGGAAGGCAACAAAGTTCAGTCAGTCCTCCTCCTTTGTTCATCCATGGTCGGGGCCATAAACCCTCCATAGTTGCTGCTACGGACAGTCCGATGTACAGGCCCTCTCGTCGGGATGATAAAAACTCCGACGTCGGGACGGTCAAACACACTCCGCTGCTTGGAGTGCCCGAACCGGCACTTTCCTACCAGAGACCGCGGCTTCAGGATGTTATAGGCCGCAGGCCGGTGGTCGGAGCTCTTCTCCAGTGATCCCCGGCAAGGGGTCCCAGGCTTCGGATGGTAAGTCCATTCTCCTCCCATGGCTAGAAGCTCCACAGACCACAGCCCCATGATGCCAAAGTTACCAGGCCAGCGATCGGAGCACTCCTCTCTGGCGACCCCCGGCAAGGATTCGCCCGCTCCGCGATGGAAAAGTCCACACTGCGCCCGCTGCTGAAGCTTCGGGACCAACTCCGGGAAAGGCTGCTCCAATCTATGCTGTTAGGCCGCGAAGGGAGGCGACATGGAAAAAGTATCCTCTCCGTCGCAGATGCGACCAAAAGCGGTTCCCCCTTAGAGGAGCTGCTTAACCCGCTCAGCATTTTGTATCTTATCTTTAGTCCTCTATTAAGTAGTACAGTTTGGTGGGGAAGAGGGTGGTTCAGTTCTTGGACCTTACTCAAGAGCTGTGCTAACATTACTAAATCAGTGTGAAAGTGACCTGCCTGTCAGCTCCTGCAGTCAGAGCTCCAGCATAAATCTGTGCATGGACTATTAGTCTGAGCTGCTCCTATAACAGCAGTGCTGTCTTTTTCTTATTGCAAGCATTGCAATGAAAATCATTTTCAGTTGGAAAATCAAGAATTACAAAAGTTGGACATAGTCAAGGCTATTTTTAAAGCGAACCTGATTATAAAAACCATGCATCTTTGAAATCAATGCCCAATTGAACTAATGAATGGCACCTTTTTACAAAAGGGAAAGGTGCAATCTGGAATAAAAATAGAAAATATAGAAGTATTCAGGAGGTCAGGTGACATCTGTGGAGTGAGAATCAGATAACTTTATAGGTTGATGCTCCTTTCACAACAATGGTCTGATTTTTTTTTTAAGTCATTGACCTGAAATGCTGTTTCTTCATCTGCAGTTGCTTACTGAAGAGAGAGTCAAGAGGGGGTCAAGAATGTTTTATTGTCACATGTCCCAGATAGGACAATGAAATTCTTACTTGCAGCAGCACAACAGAATATGTAAGCATAGTAAATATTAAACAATATAATAAACTGGAAAAAAAGGTTAGATAGGTTTGAGTTGAAACTTGACGAATACAATTCTCAAAGCTGGTCCAATTTGGAGCACAATTTGCACTTCTGCATCCAAGTGGAAAGTCTCTCATTTCAAAGTGAGTTAAATTCAGGGCTTCTGTCCCAGATGCCAGACCAATACCGGGTGGCGCCACCAGCAGTGGCTGCCTCGCCAACAGTCTGTCTGTCCTTTCTTCTTTTATGCTATTATTAGTATGTGTTAAAAAAAGTATGTTTTGGTGTTCCTTGGTTTGTTTTATGTGGGGGGCTGGGGGAAATTTTTTTTCAATCTCTTACCTCGACGGAGATATGCGATTTTTTTCCGTATCATATCTCCGTCCGCACTGTGGCCTAACATCGTGGAGTTCGCGGTCTTTCCTAGAGACCGACAGGCGTTAAAGTCTGCGGAACTTTAACATCGTGGAGCTTACGATCCTTTTGCCAGGGGATTTTAGACTTTGGCCTGTGGACTTTAACATCGTGAAGCCCCGCGGTAAGAAGAGGCCGACTCGGGAGCTCCATGCCCCGGAGAGAGTTTCAACTACCCCGACGCGGGAGTTTCGATCACCCCGATGGGGGCTTTGATCGTCGGCTGCGGGGGCTTTGATAGCCCCGATTGCGGATGGTTTGACTGCTCCAACTGCAGGAGAACAAAGAGGAAGAAGTTGAACTTTATTGCCTTCCATCACAGTGAGGAATGTGAAATCCACTCTGGTGGATGTTTATGTTAACTTTTATGTGGTTGTGTGTCTTGTTGCTTTTCATTTAGTATGGCTGTATGGTAACTCAAATTTCCCTGTACCTTAACTGGTACATGTGACAATAAACTGACCTTGAAACCTTGAATATCTGTTGAACAAAGCAACCCTTGACATTTAGGAATGAGAATCAACAAAAGCCTGAGAATTATTAAACTTTTCTTACTTGTTTTTAAAGGGAATCATGACAGAAGCCTCCTCGTGGCGATCCCTGGAAACGACGACGCGATGCACTCTGTGACGCGTCGGGCGACAATTCTGTCAACATGTTGGAAGACGACAGAAGCCAACAGCGAGCTACATTGCCTGACACACGAGCGAACAAATTGTTTTTATAAAACACACACACACACACACACACACACACACACACACACACACACACACACACACACACACACACACACACACACACACACACACACACACACACACACACACACACACACACATATATATATATATATATATATATATATATATATATATATATATATATATATATATATATATACAGTGGCTTGCAAAAGTATTCATACCCCTTGAACTTTTCCACATTTTGTCACGTTACAACCACAAACGTAAATGTATTTTATTGGGATTTTATGTGATAGACCAACACAAAGTGGCGCATAATTGTGAAGTGGAAGGAAAATGATACATGGTTTTCAAATTTTTTTACAAATAAAAAACTGAAAAGTGTCACGTGGAAACGTATTCAGCCCCCTTTACTCTGATACCCCTAAATAAAATCCAGTGCAACCAATTGCCTTCAGAAGTCACCTAATTAGTAAATAGAGTCCACTTGTGTGTAATCTAATCTCAGTATAAATACAGCTGTTCTGCGAAGGCCTCAGAGGTTTGTTAGAGAACATTAGTGAACATACAGCATCATGAAGCCCAAGGAACACACCAGACAGGTCAGGGATAAAGTTGTGGAGAAGTTTAAAGCAGGGTTAGGTTATAAACAAATATCCCAAGCTTTGAACATCTCACGGAGCACTGTTCAATCCATCATCCGAAAATGGAAAGAGTATGGCACAACTGCAAACCTACCAAGACATGGCCGTCCACCTAAACTGACAGGCTGGGCAAGGAGAGCATTGATCAGAGAAGCAGCCAAGAGGCCCATGGTAACTCTGGAGGAGCTGCAGAGATCCACAGCTCAGGTGGGAGAATCTGTCCACAGGACAACTATTAGTCGTGCACTCCACAAATCGGGCCTTTATGGAAGAGTGGCAAGAAGAAAGCCATTGTTGAAAAAAAGCCATAAGAAGTCCCGTTTGCAGTTTGCCACAAGCCATGTGGGGGACACAGCAAACATGTGGAGGAAGGTGCTCTGGTCAGATGAGACCAAAATTGAAGTTTTTGGCCTAAATGCAAAACGCTATGTGTGGCGGAAACCTAACACTGCACATCACCCTGAACACACCATCCCCACTGTGAAACATGGTGGTGGCAGCATCATGCTGTGGGGATGCTTTTCTTCAGCAGGGACAGGGAAGCTGGTCAGAGTTGATGGGAAGATGGATGGAGCCAAATACAGGGCAATCTTGGAAGAAAACCTGTTAGAGTCTGCAAAAGACTTGAGACTGGAGCGGAGGTTCACCTTCCAGCAGGACAACGACCCTAAACATACAGCCAGAGCTACAATGGAATGGTTTAGATCAAAGCATATTCATGTGTTAGAATGGCCCAGTCAAAGTCCAGACCTAAATCCAATTGAGAATCTCTGGCAAGACTTGAAAATTGCTGTTCACAGACGCTCTCCATCCAATCTGACTGAGCTTGAGCTATTTTGCAAAGAAGAATGGGCAAAAATTTCAGTCTCTAGATGTGCAAAGCTGGTAGAGATATACCCCAAAAGACTTGCAGCTGTAATTGCAGCGAAAGGTGGTTCTACAAAGTATTGACTCAGGGGGGCTGAATACTTTTGCACGCGACACTTTTCAGTTTTTTAGTTGTAAAAAAATTTGAAAACCATGTATCATTTTCCTTCCACTTCACAATTATGCACCACTTTGTGTTGGTCTATCACATAAAATCCCAATAAAATACATTTACGTTTGTGGTTGTAACATAACAAAATGTGTAAAAGTTCAAGGGGTATGAAAACTTTTGCAAGCCACTGTATATACACAACCGTTCCCTACCCGTAGCCCCCATGGGAGGTGTGGTCCTCCAAATCATGCCGTTCCCGAGCGTAAGATTCCAGCACTCCCTTGCCTCCCTTAGCAGTGATCTTTAAAAAAAATCCAATTGCACTTGCCCTGCATGTTGCAATAGCAAGTCGCCCTCCCCCTGCTAGTCTATCCATTGTGACATCATCAGTTGAAGCTGCCATTGTGATGTCATCAGTTGAAGCTGGTCTGTTAGAAATTGAAGGTAGTTTGATTTTTTTTAACTTTGATCAGTAATAAGTTGAGAAATAAAGCATAAAATGTTCAGTGAAAGTGATCTCTGCCTAGAGGGGGGAAATGTGTATCTGAATATGTAAACATCTTGTGAAAGTTGGCATTTCTAAAGCTTTAATTGCGAATAACGTGTCAAATAAAGGATGAAATCCTCACTGAGGCACAGCACTGCTAGCTGAGCCTTTGTGACATCATCATTTGAAGCTGGTTGTTTTAATTTCAACGTCTTTTGACTCTTTCAGTAATGAATCGAGAATAAGTCGAGAAATAAAGCATGAAATGTTCGAATAAGGTGATCCCGGCCTCAACGGGAAAAATGTCAACCGGAATATGTAAAATTGTAATCGTTACCGCATAGTGTTTTTGCAAAGATGTAAAGACAACCACAAGGCTTGGTGCTGGGACCGCAGCTATTTACAATATACATTAATGATTTAGATGAAGGGATTAAAAGTAACATTAGCAGATTTGCAGATGACACAAAGCTAGGTGGCAGTGTGAACTGTGGGGAGGATGCTATGAGGATGCAAGGTGACTTAAACAGGTTGGGTGAGTGGGCAGATGCATGGCAGATGCAGTTTAATGTGGATAAATGTGAGGTTATCCACTTTGGTGGCAAGAACAGGAAGGCAGATTATTATCTGAATGGTGTCAAATTAGGAAAAGGGGAAGTACAACAAGATCTGGGTGTCCTTGTACATTAGTCACTGAAAGTAAGCATGAAAGAACAGCAGGCTGTGAAGAAAGCTAATGGCATGTTGTCCTTCATAACAAGATGAGTTGAGTATTGGAGCAAAGAGGTCCTTCTGCAGTTGTACAGGGCCCTAGTGAGACCACACCTGGAGTATTGTGTGCAGTTTTGGTCTCCAAATTTGAGGAAGGAGATCACGCGGTTCTTGGGGTGGAGAGGGGTGATAGCGATATAAAGGGGAGGGTAGTGTCTTGTGTTCTGTGTCTTGTGTCTACTGTTTGTGGGTAAGGGTGTCTGTTTAGTGTTCAGCCATGAGCGAATGGCGGTGCGGGCTCGATGGGCCTGGTGGTCTACTCTCGCACCTACTTTCTATGTTTCTATGTTTCTATGTTTCTAAGGACATTCTTGCTATTGATGGTGTGCAGCGTAGGTTCACGAGGTTAATTCCTGGAATGGCTGGAGACACATTTGTTGAAAGAATGGAGCAGCTGGGCTTGTATACACTGGAATTTAGAAGGATGAGAGGGGATCTTATTGAAACATATACGATTATTAAGGGATTGGACAAGCTAGATGCAGGAAGCATGTTCCCGATGTTGGGAGAGTGCAGAACCAGAGGCTACAGTTTAAGAATAAGGCGTAGACCATTTAGAACTGAGATGAAGTAAACTTTTTCACGTCTTTAATTGGAAGATGTCAGTTTCCGTGACGATGAATCATTTATTCTGTTACTCCACAAAAAAACAACCTTCAATAATGCTGCTTATGAATACATTTTCTGACCTATGTATGATGACTGACAGCAATTCGTAATTACAATTTCTGTTCACGTAACACCATTACCATGATAAAATGACTCAAGGAGCTTAAAAACTCATCACCTCATCATTTGTACATGTCGTAAATCATGAAGGTCCACCTTCACAGTTCCAAAAATGTCACAAATAATTTTCAATGAAAACAACTTTTAACAAGAAAACATAAATCTCTACAACGGAATTGATAACAGAGGCTCAGGGAGAGAAGGGAAGAAAATAAGTTGACAACATTTACTGTCAGGGACTGTGTACACAAAACTAAGTAGATTTAAGAATAGGCTGCTTCAAATACATTATATGACTGTTTAACTTGAATGGGCACGTTCTGATCTTTGCTTGCACACCAGTGAGCTGCAGTTCTCTACAGACTGTCAGGTTCCTTTAATTGAACTGAAATGTTGGTCCTGCAGGCATTCACGGATTCCAAGCTGTAAAGAAAAATTCAATGTGTATGTGATATGAATACCGAATGCAGATAAAGATCGTGTGTACTAAATATAGCCTAGCTGAAGACATGCCTCACATTCAGGACAAATTCTATCAATCCAATTTCTTCATTTCCAACCAGTTAAAAGGCACTGTAATATTTTTTGAAACAGAAGTCTTTTTGCCCATCAAAATATTTAGATTTAGCTTATTTAACATCCTCAAATACACATGAGAATTTTGCAAGCTGTAGGAGTTAAAATTGCTACAGAATCTGGAAATTTAGATTTTAAAAGCGGGACCCAGTTGAGTTGTCATGAAATTGTCATAAGTATCCTGCTGGGTTGTGAATCAGTTTTAAAGAAGTAACCTCGCAAATCCCTCATCAATCATAGTTGACAATTTTAATTTGAAATAATCTAGCTAGCGTTCGATTATGTGAACACAATTCTACCAGCGCAGTAGGAGCTTATTTGGCCCACTATCTTCTCGGGAGCTGCAATTGATGGGCAATAAATTTTTTTTTTATTTTTTTTTTTTTTTTTTATTTTTTTATTTTTTAGAAGTACGGTAGATTACAGTAATGTACAACACGTATATATTAATACATTTTTTGTACCGCTTCATTTTTTTAAACTTTAAGAGAGAAAAAGAAAGAAGTAAGAAAAGTGAAGAAAGTGCGCAAAGGTTGTGAAGTGCAAAAGAGTGTTGGGAAAAGAAAGCCCCTTAGAAAAGAGGTTAGAGAAGGAAGTAAAGTTAGAAAATAGACCCTAGAAAAAAAAAGAGAAAGAAAGAAGGAACAATCGCTCTATTATAACTCTTATACCATACTTCATAGAGAAGGAACTACCAACCAAGTCTGTTTTTATTTTACCTCCCATTACCAGGTCCAGATACCTTTTATTTATTTATTTGTTTTTCTAAATTACTATTGCACCTCATGCTTGTAATAGGTCCAAAAACGTAGACCACGTCTTTTGAAATTGATCTACTTTACCTACTAGGAGGAATCTCATCTCTTCCAGATGTAATGTTTCCAACATATTTGATGTCCACATTTTTATTGTTGGTGTGGGCGCATTTTTCCAGAATTTAAGTATAAGCTTTTTTCCCATTATTAGCCCATAATTGAGTAAATTCTTCTGATACACGTTTAATTCAGGAATACCTTCCGATATTCCAAAAATAATCCATTCTGGTTTTGGTACCAGTTTTATTTTGATTAATTTTGAAAAAATATCAAATATTTCAAACCAGAATTTTTGGATTTTTGTACAAAAAACAAAAGAATGTGCTATGGTAGCTTCTTGACATATACATTTATCACAGATTGGTGAGACGTTAGGAAAGATTTTATTTAGTTTGGTTTTTGAATAATATAATCTATGTAATGTTTTAAATTGGATAAGCGTATGTCGTACGTTGATCGAGCATTTATGCACCTGTAATAAATGATTATCCCAACTCTCTTTTGAAATTTTTATACCTAGATCTTGTTCCCAATCTCTTCTAATTCCATCTGTTGTGGGTATTTCTATATTTAAGATGATATTATATAAGTATGATATTAAATTAACTGATTCCGCCTTTGTCTTCATTGCTTCATCTAGTAAGTCGGAAGGCATATTATAATAATCTTTTGTGTGTGTTTTCAAATAGTCACAGATTTGTATATATTTAAAATATTGATTATTTTTCAAATTATATTTCAGTTGTAGTTGTTGGAATGATAGTAATTTTTCTAATTCATACAGATCTTCGAGCGTTTTAATTCCCATTCTTTCCCATTGTATAAATGCTTTATCTATGATTGAAGGTTTAAACGATGGGTTATTGACTATTGGTATTAAGAGAGATAGGTTTCTTAATTTTAGATTCTGTTTTATTTGCTTCCATGTTCTAATAGTGCTATATATAATTGGATTTTTATTATAATTTTTATTATTCAAATTTATTGGAGAGAGAATAATCGCTCCTATATTATTCGGGGAGCAATCCCCTTTTTCCATTATAATCCAGTCCACCTGCTGGGCAGAATTGTCCAGCAGGTGAATCATATTTTTAATATTTACTGCCCAGTTATAATACATAAAGTTAGGGAGCGCTAGACCCCCCAACTCTTTTCGTTTGTTAAGGTGTGTTCTTTGTATTCTGTGGGATTTGTAATCCCATATAAAATTTGTAATGTCTGAGTCCAGTTTTTTGAAAAACTTTTTTGGGAGATATATAGGTATTGATTGAAATAGGTAAAGGATTTGTGGTAAGAAAATCATTTTTATAGCATTTATCCTACCTATTAAGGACATCGGAAGTGTTTTCCAAAATTTAATCAGATTATTTAATTTCTTAAGTAGGGGATTATAATTAGCTTTAAACATATCATGGTAATTTCTAGTAATCTCAATTCCTAAATATTTGAATTTTTCCATAGCTATTTTAAAAGGGAATTTCCTGAGATGTGTTGAGTCTTTTGGTTTAATCGACATAATTTCACTTTTGTTCCAATTTATTCTATATCCTGAAAAGGATCCAAAGTCCTCAATTAAGTTTAATATATTTGGTATACTAATTTGTGGTTTTGTGATGTACAGTAGTACATCATCAGCATATAGGGATAGTTTGTTGTTTGAATATTTTGTGTTATAACCGTGAATATTCGAGTGTGTTCTTATTTTTTCAGCAAGGGGTTCAATTACCAAAGCAAATAACAGCGGTGATAGTGAACATCCTTGTCTGTTGCCCCTAGATAATTCGAATTTTGAAGATAATATATTATTAGTTAGTATTCTAGCCGTAGGTTTGTTATATAGTAGTTTTATCCATGCAATAAAGTTTTCTCCCAATTGGAATTTTTGCAATACTTTGATCATATAGTCCCATTCTACTTGATCAAACGCTTTTTCTGCGTCCAGTGAGATGATAGCTAACTCTTCGTCATAAGATTTATGTGAATGCATTATGTTAAGCAAACGTCTCAAATTATTAAATGAGTGTCTCTTAGGTATAAATCCTGTTTGATCCTCATGTATTAGTCTACTAACATACTTGCTTAATCTATTGGCTAATGTTTTTGCTATTATTTTCTGATCCGTATTTAACAAAGCAATAGCTCTATATGATCCTGGTTCTTCTATATTTTTATCTTTTTTAAGTATTAATATGATCGTTGATTCCGCTAGTGTTTCAGGTAGGTTTTGCTCTTTATAAGCATATGTATACATTTTTTGTAATCGTGGAGTAACTGGGCAATAAATAACAATCTTTTCACCAATGTTCTCATCATGAGAATGAAAAAAGCAAATAGATGCTGGACAGGAGTTCATGGGTTAAGAGGGTGGGGGGAGGAGGGAGGGGGGGGGGGAGAGAGAGAAAATCAAGAGATAGAATAATTAGTCAGGGATGATCTTCAAAGAGTTCTCAAACTCAGGAAAATGGGCCTGTGATCATTTTAGCAAAGTCACATGCTAGCATTTCTTTACAAGTACTATTTTTTTGTGTTGTTTCCATCTAATTCTGTTGTGATTTATGAAGAACAGGGCTAGCCTGTTGTGGCCCTTCAAGTAATCCTCTAAGTGCCGTTCATTGCATCACTCACCGGACTTGTTTCTTGCAGATAATGGAGAATCTATTGGTAAGTCACTTATCACTTGCTATCCATCTTCTTGAACTGGCTTCAATTATGTTTCTAGTTCATGATTACTCTTACATAATCATTTGCCTGGCACACATTTGGCTTTTGCAACTTAACACTAAGTTTAAGTGCTACCCAGTAGAAACAAGGAACTGCAGATGTTTGTTTACCAAGGAAAGACACAAAATGCCTGGAGTAACTCAGCGGGTCAGGCAGCATCCTTGGCGAACATAGAAAGGTCACTTTTCAGGTTAGGACTCTTCTTCCAACAAGGGTCACAACCCGAAACATCGCCTATCCGTGTTTTCCAAGGATGCTGCCTGACCCGCTGAGTTACTCCAGCATTTTGTGTGTTTCCGAAATGGGACCCAATTATTTTTGCACTGCGCTTGTGAATAGAACTTAAAATTGCGCAATTATCATTAAACATTCCTACCTCTGATATCATGGGCAGAATCTTCCTTCTTATCTACTAAATTAGCTGAGTGTAGCCAACTTTGCTGAGTTAACAATTTGTAAGGAGGACACAAAGCAAAGAGAGATTAGTTAAGAAGCTCATGGATGGAGCATAATATGGGAAAAGGTGAGGTTACCCACTTTGGAAGCCAGAATGAAAAATACAAATTGCTTATTTATTAAGAAATAGAAGGAAAATATTCTGCCCATTAGGCCATGCTGCATCCTAACAGAGTAATCCAATTTCATCTCTCCTCATTCCATACAGTTTTTATGGGGAAAATGAGGATTGTTTCCTCATGAAGGACCTGTTTCCATGATGTCTCCAGTGTATTCTCTTTCCCTGACCCCCTGGTGTTTTTTTTGTTTTTTTGCCACTTATCTACACCCAGGGACAATTTACAGTAGCTAATTTACCTGTCACCACATCTTTAAGTTGTGGGAGTCATGACAGAGTCATAGGAAAAACATACAAATTCCACACAGACTGCAACCGAGGCTGGGTCCCCGATGCTGTGCAGCAGAAACACTAATTGCTGTACCATTGCACTGTCATTATTTTTTAAACAGAATGAGACTACAAATGTATTGCAAGTCAGGGAGATTAACAATAGGGAAGTTTTGATGCATGTTTGGAAGCTGTTGCTGAGACTGTATCTGCAGTCCTGAGTTTTGTTCCTGAGATTAAAAGAATGATAGACTTGCAATGGAGGCAATGTAGAGAAGGTTAAGTACTGTAGATGGATTCCTAGAATGAACAGGTTAATGTATGACGAGGATTTGCAGGTTGAGTCTATATCTATTGGAATTTAAAAGAAAGAAGGATAATCTTATTAAAATGTAATGATTCCGACAGGTGCTGATTTCTTCTCTAAGAAGGCTGTGAATCTTTCTCCACCCCAGAAAGCTGCAGAGGCAGATCCATCAAATATGTCAAGGCTAACACAAGCTAACAAAAAGCCATAGGACGGCCGTTATGTTTAAAAGACTGACACTGATCACTGTTAAAAGGAACACCAATGTTGTAAATGTTCTGTGGTGTTAAACTGCCTTTTGTGGAAATTTGCATTTAAAACAACCAGGATTTGAAGACTTCCTAATTTTTTACCTCAGAGCTTCAGTTCTTTTTAAGTCTGTTGATTACCTCCACAGATGCTGCCTGACGCACTGTGTTCCTCCAGCACTTTATGTTTTGATCAAGATTCTGGCATCTGCAGTTTAGTTTAGTTTAGAGATAAAGCACGGAAACTGGCCCTACAGCCCACCGAGTCCACGCCAACCAGCAATCCCCGCAAACTTACATTATCCAACACACACTAAGTACAATTTACACTTACACCAAGCCAATTAACCTACAAACCTGTATGTCTTTGGAGTGTGGGAGAAAACCAAAGATCTTAGAGAAAATCCACGCCGGTCACAAGGAGAACGTACTACCTCCATGCAGACAGCACCCATAAGTCAGGAACAAACCCAGGTCTCTGATGCTGTAAGACAGTAGCTCTACTGCTATGTGACCATGCCACTCGCTGCCTAAACTTTCTGAATCACTCAGACTTTTGTAATGATAAAATACCTACTAATTCTGCTTTGTAATTTATCTGTGAGGTACCATGATCAACATAGACAGCTTCCTGCATCTTCTAAGAGTCCTGCCATTCCATTTAAACCCATGTTAGACACCCAAAATGTAATGTCTCATGCTTTGTCTTTTCACAGGATCAAAAGGCAGGCTACCTCTCCAGCTCATCATCAGATGCAGGGCAGTGTGTAATTAAACCAATTTGTGACCCGTGTTATCTGCTCGCATAAGAGCAACCAAGCAATTAAGTTGCAGCCTCCAATTCACTCTCTGACATGCCTTTGTTCAAAAATATTGTCTTTCAAAGGGATAATTGAAATGCTGAATGTCTGTTGTCCCCACTGGTTTGAAGACAAGATAAAAGGAACCGAGAGTAAAACATTATTGTCGAACGGTCCAGCAGGAGATTGTGGAAAGTATAGCCAGAGGCTTAACGACAACATGTTGTCAGAGAAAGTGTATATGAGAACACTCTAATTCACAAAGGAGATAATTGTTCATTGATTTAATATGATCAAGAATGAACTTAGCCTTGCTTGAGGGTAGTGTGTTCAGCATGGCCATCTAGGAGATCACACCACTGACCCCTTTCATTTCAGTCATCCTGGTCTGATATTGGATACATATGAGGAGGGATGCTCTGAGGCTCTATTGCAGAAGGGTGTAGAAGCCGTCAACAGATATTTTTAAGGCAGATTGAATGGCGGAGTAGACTTATGGGCCAAATAGACGAATTCTGCTCCTATAACTTATGAACATATGAACTATTGGAAATGTTCTGTTGCCACTGGAAACCAAAGGCCTTTACTCTGTCTAAAATCTTTTTAAAACTTTCATTGATGCAGTTTTTCAGGATAAGATGTAGTGACAATATATTGGAAGGGAATGTATTGAATTGTTTAGTGTAGTGAATGAAGATAATGATATTTCCCAAATGTACTCATTGTATCTATTACGAACAAAATATATTTTTTGCACAAACATTCTATAGAGTGTAGCATGTTGTGCAATACTCAGATATGCATCAGCAGCAATTGAGACGGATAGGGCCATATTGTTCCACCCGATATTGGGCTTCCTAAAAGAAATAGGAACCATGGGTGGAAAGCAAGTTGCACTAAAATCACCTGATGGTGAGTCTCTCATTTCATATGCAGATAAGGCAATAACTGTAATGATTTTATGAGAAGCACAGTTGCAAATCCTCCACTTGAATGCTTACCACTAGGGAAATAAAGATGATGCGTTGGTCCTGCAGCATTTAAGATACACTTGCAGATTTGCTCTCAGGTCTAGATGATGTATTGGAGAAAGGGCTACCCACTGAGACATAGCTAATGACATTCTGGTACAGGAACAACAGTTCACCTCTTGACTGCAGTGAAAGTAGCTTAATTCTATTTACCAGTACCATCAGATTACACACATTGCTGATTGAACCCATTTGCCTTGTTTACATTTGCTATGTTCTTCCTTCTATTGACCCTTCCATCTTCTTTCACCTCTGCTTCATGAGAGATATAAGTTTGCACATGTAAACATGCAGCAAGTAATGGAGAGGAAAGTGAGGTTTCCATTGCTTGGATCTGGTACATTGCTGGACTCAAATGCAACTGCTTCACAGCTTAGAATCGACCACAATACAATGCATGGATGTGCAATATATGAGAGGATTTGGATTTGCAACAGCGGAGTATATCAGGATGGATATGGAGAATGTCAAAAGTGAATCTGGATGTTAAGTTGCCATGCACAGCATTGGGTAAGGAGAAGGCAGAGACTGCCAGGGTGTAAATCCTGGCCAAAATAGAGCCAGAGTAGAACCAAAATAAAGTACAGAATCCATGCATTCACAAGGCCTGATGGTTAATTCTGCAGAAGAAGCCACAAGCTGCTGACTGGTGCCAGGAAGTCTAGGTCCCAGATCAGTGTTTCAGATAAGAAATGTATAAGTATCTCTTCAATTGTCAGTATGAATGAGATTCTTGAAGAGGACATCCAAGGTATTGTGAATGCATGAGTTTGATTCGATTGCCGCAAAAGAATTGTAATGCCCCTGTCCCACTTAGGAAACCTGAACGGAAACCTCTGGTGACCTTGCGCCCCACCCAAGGTTTCCATGAGGTTCCTGGAGGTTTTGGTCACTCTCCCTAATGGTCGAAAGTGGTTTCCGCGTGATCGAGGGTTCTTCTATGTTCCTTCGATTATTTCAACAAAATCAAAACCGGCCTCGACTAAAAATATGGTCGAAGCCAGTGGAGTGGGGTCGCTATTTACTTACAGGCAGTCGAAGGCCATCTCCTTCGCTGACCGGCCATTTGGATTGGCTCATTGGAGTTATCAGGACCTAGAAGATCCGCCGGAAGGTAAAATGCCCGCTAACTTTATTAAACTTCTTAAAACTGTCTCCACTCCTTCTCACCCCTTCTCTCCACTTCTCCCCCCTTCTCTCCCCCTTCTCCCCCCTTCTCTCTCCCCTTCTCTCTCCTCTCCCCCCCACGCTCTCTAAAGGACTTACCGTGCTCTGTGGCAGCCGTTTACCTTCCTCTTCATCGCGCAGACAGTGCTCCTCCATTGTACCTGGCCCCCACCTTCGGGGTGGGTGGGGGGTGGGGGGGGGGGATGTGTGTGTGTGTGTGTGTGTGTGTGTGTGTGTGTGTGTTTTTTTGTGTGTGTGTGTGTGTGTGTGTGTGTGTGTGTGTGTGTGTGTGTGTGTGTGTGTGTGTGTGTGTGTGTGTGTGTGTGTGTGTGTGTGTGTGTGTGTGTGTGTGTGTGTGTGTGTGTGTGTGTGTGCGCGTGCGCGTGTTTGTTTGTTTGGTAGCAAAGATCCTGTAGGATCTTTGGTCAGTAGATGCAGCTCACGCTTCGGTCGAGGCTTTCCAGGCGAGTGACCAAAACCTTTGGCGACTCATGGAAACCTTGGGTGGGGCGCAAGGTCACCAGAGGTTTCCGTTCAGGTTTCCTAAGTGGGACAGGGGCATTAAAAAGAGAGAGAGGGAGAGGGAGAGAGAGGGCGAGAGAGAGAAAGAGAAAGAAAAATTAAAGATGTGAAGAAACAATCTGGACAAAATTCCAGATTGGAATCAAGATTTGACCAGCGCAGTAAGTGTAAATAATCCCCGCTCCATAGATGTCCATACTCCGTGGAAGCCCCGTGAAATAATAGCAGTGTTAAATAAAATCACCTGCTTCCTTTGTACATTACATATGAACCACAATGCGTGTATATCATGCAGACTCCCGAGATCTATGGGCGACGATACAACAAATATTTACTCCAGCATAATAGACCTGATTTTTAGCAGTCCTGGGACACCCGACACATGAAGCATTGGCAAACATAATAGTGGATGATAGTGCAAGAGAAGAGGCTGTTTTAATGGCCATGGCAAACATCCTTCAGAAGCCAATTAATTTAACAAGAATTCTGGAACTAAAACCAAAAAAGGGAGAAGGAGCAGATGAATTCTTAGAACGATTCTCAAGATTTTACATGGACCAATCAGATGACTTAAATTATCAAAATGGAGTAAATTCCCCACAATATTGTGCCATCTTATTGAATTGTCTACCACTACAGTAGCTGACTCAATTAAGACTAATAACAGGGACTGGTCTGAGAATGGCGCCAGTCAAATGGCCAGAGCTGTGAGGCACCATTGGAAGGATGGTAGAAAACAGGATGATTATCCTGTAACTGGAAGAAGAACTGAATGTATGGTTAAGAAGGAGGGACCAAGCTCTGGCTCAGGACCATGGAGTCCTCAAATGTTAGCAAAGAATGGAATGGGAGAAATTAGAATCCAAGAATATCCAGATTATTATTACAATTATACTCCCATTTTAGAACCAATTCTACTGGAACCAAGGGGTAAAAGAAATCCAACAACATTACCCAATCAATGTTATACTTGTGGGGGAATGGGACATTGGAGCCGAGCCTGTCCGACAAGGGAGCGAGTGAGAAGGAGGGGTCAAGGAAAGAATTTCCAGGATCATGGGGACATTCGGGATCCTAGAGGATATAGAAACATCCAAGATCCCAGGTATTATAGAAGGTCCTTAAATTCAAGAGACTTCTGGGATCCAAGAGAACAGGGAGAGAGCTGGCCAGAATGTCAGGAACCAAGAAGACACACACCATTTACTCAAACCAACCCATTCTCCCAGTCCTGACTCACCAACCCATCCAGGATTTGTGGACATAGTAACATGACCCCTACCCTTGAACCCACTCAAGTAATTTACCAAAACGAAATAATTGGATGTACTATTATAGTGAAAACTGAAGATCATACAAGGAGAAACTGTAAGCAATTCTATAACTGTCCAAAAAAACACTTTAAAGCAAAGAACAGTGTAAATTTGGGAGCTTGTCATAACTGTAAACAATTAGGTTATTGTAATAAGGAATGCCCATCCAGAAGACAGAATATAGCAGTGGATCAAGGAGCAATAAAGAAACTAAGAAAAAAGACAAAGTAGCTGGCGTCAAAAGAAAAAGAATTCAAAGAGAATCGGATTGGCACTCGGGAAGGGAGAGTAGTATTCTATTATGCAGGAGGTGTAGGAATGAGGAAGAGGAGCAATCGTAAACTCATCTAATAACCTATTGTTGAGTTGTTGTGCCTTCAGGACAGTGTTGCCTATAACATACCATTATCTGGGGAGTAAGGTAAAACAGCATGTGGACCCTCAAGAATGGGCGGAAGACCCAGCTCAGGTAGGATGTGTAACCATCATTTCCATCCAAGTAGCTCCCCAGAGAGAAAGAAGTAATACTATCCTGTCCCTTTAACGGTCACAATCTAGGAAAAGTCAAAAGACAAGAAAGGTTGCTCATCATAGTGGTATTCCTACTCCTGCATATTTGACATCCAGAGGAAAAAGAAGATCTATATACCCTACACATACTCTAGCGCCCCACCTAAATATAATATTTGACACCAGTGAAAAAGGAAGAACAACGTCTCAGGAACCTGAAGAAGTATAGACAGCCTCTAGTCAAGTCAAGTCACATTTATTTATATAGCACATTTAAAAAACAACTCTCTTTGGCCAAAGTGCTTTACATTTGTTATAAGAATAGCACAAACAAAACAAACTACATACATATATACATGTAGCCCTCACTCAGAGGACGTCAGGAAAGGCTTGGGAGTATAGATAAGTCTTTAGTCTTGACTTAAAAGAGTCGATGGAGGGGGCAGTTCTGATGGGAAAGGGGATGCTGTTCCACAGTCTAGGGGCTGCAACCGCAAAGGCGCGGTCGCCCCTGAGCTTATGCCTAGACCGTGGGATATTCAGCAACCCCAAGTCGGCCGATCTGAGGGGCCTGGAGGTGGAGTGGTGGGTGAGAAGACTTTTTATGTAGGTGGGGGCAAGCCCATTGAGGGCTTTGTAGACATGGAGGAGGATCTTGAAGTTTATACGGAACCGCACAGGGAGCCAGTGGAGAGAGGCCAGGATCGGGGTGATGTGGTCCCTTTTTCGGGTGCCCGTCAGGAGTCTCGCTGCGGCGTTTTGGACCAGTTGCAGGCGGGACAGGGAAGATTGGCTGATGCCAGTGTAAAGGGAGTTGCAGTAATCTAGGCGGGAGGAGATGATTGTGTGGATGATCTTTTCGAGGTCATCAAACTGGAGGAATTGTTAGCTATCGTCCGAAGCTGAAAGAAGCTAGCTTTTACCACGGCATTGACTTGTTTGTCAAATTTCAGTGCTGAGTCAAATATCACGCCAAGGTTTTTGACGTGAGGTTTGAGTAGTGGGGTAAGACTTCCAAGGCTGCCTGCTATCATTTTGATTGAGTCCGAGGGGCCGAGAAGGATGACCTCAGACTTACTCTCGTTTAGTTGGAGGAAGTTCTGGGCCATCCAACACTTTATATCCTCGAGGCAGTGGGTAAGGTTAAACAGATTTGATTGGTTTTTGGGCTTCAGGGGGAGATAGAGTTGTGTATCGTCAGCGTAGCAATGGAAGGAAATGCCGTGCCTTTCAATGACTTGGCCTAAGGGGAGCATATACAGGGAGAAGAGAATGGGGCCAATGATGGAACCTTGTGGAACCCCACAGCAGAGATTAGCTGGGGAGGAGAAAGAGTTGCCTATATTAGTCGAGAAACTCCTACCTTTGAGGTAGGAGATGAACCAGCTCAGGGCAGTGCCATCAATACCAACCCCATACCGGAGACGGACAACTAGGATGGTGTGGTCGACAGTATCAAATGCTGCGCTGAGGTCAAAAAGGAGCAGAATTGCACAGTCACCGGAGTCAACGGTGAGCAGTAGGTCATTGTGTACCTTCAACAAGGCAGACTCTGTGCTATGGTGAGCCCTGAAACCTGATTGGAAAGTTTCCAAGATAGTGTCTAGAGACCATGAGGCAAGCTCCAACTTAAACTAACTATATATGGAAACCTAGGAATGAACACCCCTCTGTGGTTCGGGGACACCTACTTTGCATCTAAATTTTGATTAATATATATATAACTAAAAGTCTCATCTTGACCACTTCCTGTCTGCACCTTATATTGATTTTAGAAAAAAACGCTACCATATATCGCTATGATTTTTGGCCATCTTACTCACAGTCCTCCTCCGCTGAGGCAGCCCCGAGGATTTTTCCGATTGATGAAAAATAAAAAAGTTATGAATGTTTTTAAAATCTTGAGATCAGCTGATTGGTCCTCTTGCCTGTCAATCACCATGATGAAGGTAACGCCCCTTCCGGGGGGAGCAGGACTATAAAACCCCGGATGCCTGGACATGAGTCAGTCACTCTGGAAGATCGCGAGGGAGGGGCTACAACTGATTCTGCTGTGAGTCTACTGAACTGTGAATCTACTGAGCTGTGAGTCTACCCTTTATGTGCTTTATGTGGTTTATGTACTTTATGTGGTTATGTGCTTTATGTGGTTAACCCTTCATGTGCTTGCAATAAATGATTTGTAGGCCAGCAATGTGCTTGCAATGAATGATGATTTGTTAACCCTTAATGTGCTTGCAATAAATGATTTGTTAGCCAGCAATGTGCTTGCAATGAATGATGATTTGTTGCCCCTTAATGTGCTTGCAATAAATGAATTGTTAGCCCTTAATGAAATTAAATGAGTTTGGCTCGCCTGCGCCAACCACTGGAAAGACGTGATATAGAAGATGGCCGGACACGAGGAAGAAGAAGTGTTTGGCCTGCCCTGTGCTTTTGCTTTTGCTTTGCTTGACCTCACCTGAAATGAAAGCAAATGGATTGTATTGTTGGCTGGCCCCGCCTGTCCTGTGCTTGACTTGACTTGAAATGGAGGCGGCGCCACTCACGTTGCAGCGGCCCCTACAGCCTGTCTGTCTTTTTTTATTTTTTGTCTAGTTAAATGTAGTTGTTCGTGTTTTTTAATACTGTTTTTAACTGTGTATATGTGGGGGGCAGGGAGGGGGGGAGGGGGAAACTTTTAAAAATCTCTTCCCTGCACGGGAGACCTGACCTTTTTCCTGTCGGGTCTCCGTTGTCGTTGGGGCCTAGCAGCATGGAGCGGCCTCCAACCGGAACGACCTGGGGCTCCACTCACAGAGTCTGCGGAGCTGCGGACTCACCATTGTGGGGCTGGCTGGCCTCGGAGCGTGGGGAGTGGTGGTGGCTCGCTGCTCACTCCGGAGCTCGGAGGCTTCAGCTGCAGACCGGTGGACTGGGAAATCGGGAGCTCGTGGGTCCGGGTGGAGACCGCTTTTTGGAGCTCCCGCAACGCAACTTCTCCGGCCCGTGTCACGGGGTTGGAACGACCCGGAGTGGGGCCGTACATCACCCGGCGCGGCTTTAATGTTAAAGCCGCGGGACATTCCAACGCCCGCCGGGGGCTCCAACTTTGTGACTTTTGGGCCTGGAGCGGGGCCGTTCATCGCCCGGCGTGGCCTTAAATGGCCGTGGGACTTACCATCGCCCGCCTGGGGCTTCGACATCGGGAGAGAAATGGTGCAGGGGAGAGAAAAGACTTTGCCTTCCATCACAGTGAGGAGGAGATTCACTGTGATGGATGTTTGTGTAAATTGAATTGTTTGTATGTTTTGTAGGAATTGTCTTTGTTTGTATGGCTGTTGGAACTGAGTTTTGTTTGAGCCTCACTGAGGTTCAAATGACATGTAATAAATATTGTATTGTATTGTATTGGATTGACTTGACATGAAATGGATTGTTGGCCCTACACTCACTGTGCTTGACTTGACGACCCACAACACCCATGCTAGCACTCCAGACCCCTCCCACCCACTGGCCACCAATATTGGAATTGGTGGAGAGGTGGAATATTGTGTTGGGGGACCAGCGCTCCTGTGTGAAGCTGGGACCCAACGGGTCCCACTTAGTCTAGTACATAATAAATTGACCAGTTCTCAATTAGATCCCTCAAACTGTATAGTAATGTATTGGAAGGACTTTAACAATTTGGTATTTGAAAATGGTTTATGGGATATAGTTTAAAAATAATTGGAAATTTGATTATTGACCTGGTATATTTTCTTGTCTCACCCATAAGAGAACAATCAGAGATGGGACGGGACTTTTTAGTGACTATCCAGAAAATGACAGACACTAGTAGATATCAGAAGTTACGGTGTGGATTTAATAATGGAAGAAATGCCCTGGGAACGTAAGGTGGTGGTGTAGAATGATGAGGTAGACTGAAAGTTTAAATAACGAGTTCCCCTCGGAAAGGTCGATACTAACCATCCAGAAAGTAATTAATTGGTAGGAGGAGACTAGTTATAAGGAAGAATCCCTATTGTCTGTGAGTCTGTTCAACATACTAGAAAAATAATTACTTTGGGTTAGAAGAAGTACCAGGGGAGTGGGTACTTGTTGTCAGAGTCAATGTATTTGACCGATGGATCGAAATGTATCCAACCCATGATAATAAAGCAGCTACTATTATCAAGGAGTAAAGAAATTTGTCCTTAGATTCGGCATCCCTATTTGGCTTGATTTAAATAATGGTCCACAACATATTGAATAGATTGATGAAAATTATGTAAACAGCTGGGTATTCCACAGCAATTGAATTGTGCTTATTGACCACAAGCTATGGATTGAAAAGGGGTAAGACAGACCCTGAAACTCAAATTAGTTAAATTAAAGGCTGAGACTGAATTAGGCTGGATGGAAGCATTCCCCATGGTTATTTTAAATAAGAGTCACGCCTGTAGGGAAATCTGGACTGAACCCAGCTGAAATTCATATGAGGAACCTTCATTAAGAGTGCATTGGAAATAAAGCATTTTTCACCATGTGACTGCAGAGATAACTGACTACATTCTAGCTTTGATCGTAGGGTTAAAAGAATTGTACCGGGGAGTAGGGGCAGTATACAGAGAGAGGCCTTCTGTTGAAAGTGGATGGAAGCATGGGTACATCTCCACCACTGTAAGAGTATCAGTGGAAGTATTTACTGCTAACTTACTTTATCCCAGGTTCTTTTCGGAACTTCATACACTACTACGGATCAAGCACAGATGAATCAACAACATGGATGGAGGGGATTCGTGCCCACGAAAACTCGGGAGGTGAAGACTCATCTGACGGGAATCATGAAGCTACGCCCACGAAAACTCGGGAAGCTTGATGAGATTCTGGGAAATTACATCAGCATCTTGTTGTTAATATGTTTGTTAGGATGGAACAGTCATCAATGTACAACTAGTTATCATTGATGATGGGTTATCATATGATAAAAGGGAGGAATGTAAATCCTGGCAAAAATAGAGCCTGATTAGAACCAAAATAAAGTACAGAATCCATGCATTCACAAGGCCTGATGGTTAATTCTGCAGAAGAAGCCACAAGCTGCTGACTGGTGCCAGGAAGTCTAGGTCCCAGATCAATGTTTCAGATAAGAAATGTATAAGTATCTCTTCAATTGTCAGTATGAATGAGATTCTTGCAGAGGACCTACAAAGTATTGTGAATGCATGAGTTTGATTGGATTACCGCAAAAGAATTGTAAATAATGTTGCAAGACAGTTACCCTGCTGTTTGTTGATTGGCCAAAGTGTTAAGCCCTGGCAGGATTAATTTGAGTTCCAGGGTAAATGTTGCATTATTCAGTTAGTTAGCTTTCTTCCAGAAGCTTTTGCCAGAAACATTGTATGGAAGACTCTGTAATTGGTTTGGGGAACTGTCAATAATGTATTGATGTAATTAATATGTTTGATTGGACTGTAAAGCGACCGCCCCTATGTAGTTCGGCCGCTCAAGGTTCGTGGACCTATAAAAGGTAGCTTCATTTTAGATCGATGTCAATCTTCTGGAGGAGCGCTTGGGACTGTGTAACCTTTTGGAGTGTGTCTGCTTGCACGAGGCTGAAGGGCTTATCCAGGCAGAGACAAGGATCGAACCCGCGGTGGTTTAGGTATCGTATAGGGGAATTTGCTGTTCAATCTAAAAATAAAGTTTAGTTGGTCCAGTGCTTGAGTCAGTGTTTTTTACTGAACTAGACTAGGGGGGAAGATTTAGAAGAGCGTATTTACAAAGGCAGCAAAGTAACAGTTATGGCTAGTGCCTTTAACTACTAACTAATAATGAGATCAGAAGCAATATCAGAATTATGGCTGAACTGGATAAGGGCAAAGACCTGTCCTCGCAATGAAAAATTGAATATTTAGGATCAAAGATGTACAAATTATGTATTTGTATGCTTTTCCCTAAATAGTGCTAGTGAATCATTGTCATGTTTCTCAAAATAATCATGGTAACTATCCCTCCACTATTGTAAAGAATGACATCAAACGAAAATGTTAAGATCTGTTAATTAATTTACATCCATTCACTTGAACTAATGACAACTCTCATTCTTATTACAAATAAAAGTGAACAATCTAATCACAAGGATTGCCAGACACTAGAGCAGTTTAAACAAGAAGCATTTGGTGACTAGAGAAAGGGTTGGGAGTGGTAATATTCTATGCTGATTTGTCCAAATGTTTCCGGGTGTTTCACCTTCTTTATCACTTTACAGGTACAGGTTGGCCCAACGTTACAAAAGTGTTGCCTTTTCATAGTTGGCCGTGAGCCAATTTTATCCATGTCAGAAAATACATAAGAATCACTTGATATTGTAACTGTGCCACCACAGTCTTGTAATGAATGGCATTAAATGTACATTGATTTTAAAAAAAAGAGCAATTACTTAAAGAGGAGAGATAAGGGAAACAAGTTCTGCTGTTAGTGGGAACAAATGTATATGTGTGCATCTGACCTTTGAACTTAAGAATATCATAGGAGCTCCTGCATATTTGTTTCTCTCTTTTTCCTCTTTCTCTCTCTCTTTCTTTCCTAGGGTCTATTTCTTAACTCTTTTTCTTTTGTTTTTAATTTTGCTCTTATAGGGTCTTCGTCCTTTTTTGTTATCACATTTCCTACACTTTCACTTTTTCCTTCACTTTCTTCTTTCTTTCAATCTTTTCCTTTCCTAGTGTAAAAAATAAATGGTAAAAAATATATATATATATATATATATATATATATATATATATATATATATATATATATATATAACAAAAAAAAACAACAACAATTTTTTTTTAAAAACAAACGAACTTAAGAATATCATAGGAGCTCCTGCATATCTAGTGGTGTCCTTTAGTCAAGCACTTGTAACTGTACTGTGAAAAGGTCTTTTTCCCAACGTTCAAGGGATCTGAATCGTTTAATACAGGATAAAGGAAAAGGAAATTACAATAGCAGTTATACTTTAACATTTATCCCCTCAAAAGCACAGATAAATGCAATAAATGGTAAATTAACTTGATGGCGACCCGCGACTCCTGGTCCTCCGTGAAGTCTAACTATGGAAATCCTCAGCTTTGCTTTACCCCATGTGCACATGCAGGTTGTGCTATAGTCTGGTTGGTTAAACTGTCGTGGCTTCTTCTTATCGATCAGTCCTTGGTCATGTTATGCCTGAACCAATGCTATTCCGCTATTTGCAAGCATAACCTATACCCAACAGATGACCTTAATCATGCTTTAACTAATCACGTCGCTATTTTCTCAGAAAAGCATGCTAGACAGTCTATGAGTAGCAATGTTACAAAATTTTGAGATTTAAAAAATAAAGTCTGCAATTTATCCCATCAGATAAAGCATAAAAATAAGTTTAATTTGACACCTAATTCACTTTCATATCTTCAGTATTAAAGAAGTTATGGCCATTTTCATACTCGGAAATTAGCATCTTGTTCCCTATTGGTTTTCCATTGACTTAACACAAAAGCTGTGATCGAGGACAGTTAAAAGCCCATAACTTTCTTAAAAATTAAGATAACTGAAAGAAATGTTCAGTTATTATAGATTGAAGCATTCTGAAACAAATATTAAACAATCTTACTTAGAAGACATGAAAGTAAAGCATATAATTAGTTAGTTACCTAATTGTAGCTAATTACAAAATTCAATTACTAGATCTAAACATCTATCAATTTCTTAAGAATAGATTAACATTTTTAAATAGCCTAAGTGTCCAAATAACATTCACACAATAATTCACAATATAACATAATTTTTAAATCTCATTTTCATGAATTTACAGGCCAAATGGAAGGAATTGAATGTTTAATACCTGTAAATTAATGGGGATTTAAATCATCTTGTGAGTGAGGATTTCTGGAATGCGATCTTTTGGAACGTTCATTTGCGGTGAATTTAACCCCGTATTGGCATGAAAAATACTGCCGTTAATTCGGGGGATAAAATCACCGTGTCGCATGAAAAAATGTGAATTAAAGGCTTCTTAAGAAGCACTTTTATACATTTAAAGAAACCACTTTCGTTTACCTGTCCCGCGTGTGAAATCCGTCCCCGTTATCGGCGTTGACGCTTCAGGAGCTGATTTTCAAATTACTCTAGCGCTGACATTGACGATTTAATAAAAATAAAAAATACACAAAAGGCCACTAGGAACGATTTGTCAGCCAACGCTTGTACTCCAACAAAATATTAACCAGGACAAGGGAGGAGAAACCCGCGTTTTAACCCCGCCCCCCCTTAAAGGCGCCAAAACCGCGCACACGGCCAGTGGCAGAATTACAGCGCGACTGAAGGTAAGTTTTGTAACATACCTACTATGAGGTTTGAGGGAATCGTTACATAATTCTTTGCCTAAAATTAACTCTTTCACCACAGTAACCCGACGAGTCAAGATTCCATAATGTTTTATTGTCATATGTCGTGAAATGGAACAATGAAATTCTTGCATGCATCAGCACAACAGATATGTATACATAGTACGTACGCTGCAAACACCATAATAAATAACAAAGTCCAGTATATATATATAGCTTAGTTGGATGTTGTAGTGTTTAATAGCCGGATGGTTGAAGGGAAGAAGCTGCTCCTTCATCCCGATGGCAGGAGTGAAATGAGAGCATACCCAGGGTGATGTGGGTGACTGATAATGCTGATTGCCTTTTTCAGACAGTGACTCCAGTAGAACCCTTCGATGGTGAGGAGATCACTGCCGTGATGGACTGGGCAGTGTTCGTTTCTTTTTGGAATCTTCTTTGTTCCTGGGCATTCTATTTCTCGTATGGTTAAAGTGCTTGCTCTGATTCTATTTTGTCAGTAGCAATAGAAGGCTAGGGTTGTGTTGGTTTGGCTGGCACACTTCATCTGGATATAGGGAGTGTGCAAACCTCAGGTTTCAGTGAGATGAACTCACTGAAGCTACTTGTGATCTGCAGCACAGACGGTCTCATATGTGCAAACCTGGTGCAGATCGATAGACTGGAGTCACAAACCACATCAGTGAGCCAATGTACCGTATGGCACACCTCATCTTGTGAGCTGTGAACGATCTGACTGAGATCATCCATCTTGGTAACAAGTGTTTCATTTTGAAAAATAAGCTAGTGTATTTTACCTGACATCTTTTCTGTGCTCATCACGTGCTGAGCCTCTGCCACTGCTCCCACAACTCCTCCATTTTTGCATATCTTCCACACTATTGACACCCGCTCTCTATTAAAACTGGAAATGATTCTTGTGGGATATGCAGCGATATAATTGTCTTCATAGCTCCCCCATCACAATGTACTTAGTGGCAGGGCCTTCCTACACATGTGCAATGGGGCACTTAATGGATAACCTCCACAACCACACTGCTGCCCTCAAACTTTTTCTCATCCGTTTGTCCGTTTTCAGGATCTAGGCTTGCAAACGACATTTATTAACCATCCTTAATAGCCTTTCAGAAGTTGGTGGTGAATCACCTTCCTGACCCTCTGTAGACTTCCCCTTTGAGCTCTTATGCAGGTTTCTGGGATTAAAGCAACTATAAAACAAATTTCCATGTGTAGGTTAAACTGCAGGTGCTGGATTAAACTGAAGATAGACACAAAAAGCTGGAGTAACTCAGTGGGACAGGCAGCATCTCTAAAGAGAAGGAACATTCTTCATATATTTCCATGTCAGGATACTGAGCAGTTTGGAGGAGAATCTGCAGACGGTGTTGCTCCCACATTGGATGTTTCCTCTAGTGGGAGAGTACAGGACCAGAGCGCACTGCCTCAAAATAAAAAGACGTACCTTTAGAAAATGAGATGAGGAGGAATTTCTTTAGTCAGAAGGTGGTGAATCTGAGGAAGTCAGTGCCACAGACTGTTGTGGAGGCCAAGTCATTACATATTTATTTGGATATTGACAAGTCCTCGATTAGTAAGGTTGTCAAATGTTATGGGGAGAAGGCAGGGGAAAGGAGTTGAGAGGGAAAGATAGATCAGCCATGAATGAATGGCGGAGTAGACTTGTAGAATGGCCTAATTCTGTTCCTATGACATGAATTTATATGCTCGGTACCCTTATCCTCCTTGAATGTAGGGATTGTAGGCTTGTGAAGTCTGACGACTATGGGTGAGTAACAGCAGTGCATTTTGTAGATGGTAAACATTACAGCCTTGTGCACCTGTAGTGGTCGGAATTCATGTTTAAGTGGTTGACAAGGTTGACAGCTTGCTTATCAAGCGGCTTACTTTGTCCTAGATGATCTTTAGTTGAGCTGCACGATCAATGGACCAGGTATTGGGAAAATTAAACATTTCTGTGTAACTGACTGATTCAGTCACAATATTGAGTCAGGCCTTAGCAGCTTTATGCTGTGTGCAACACTTTAGGCTTAAACCAATGTTCTCCTGTGTATTGTGCATGCAACTACAAAGACTCAACTGATTCTGTGATCTCTCCTTAACCTTTAACAGTTCCTTGATAAGCAGCATGCCTGTCTTGTACCATGTCTTGTACCTCTCCTGAGCATTGTCCGTTACTTTGGACTAGACACAAGTGGAAAAAGGAAATTTGCAGGCGTTATCAAACGTTCAGAAGTTGAGAGCATGCAAGGGAGAGAAAATACTTTGATAGTTTCCACCTGGTCCGATTGCACCCTCAGTAACCTGCCTCCATGTCACTGTTCGAACTTTTCTGGATGCTTTGATGTTGATGAAGGGTAAAACGAAGTAGCAAGTTGTTGACTTCAGCAAATGGGATGAAGTACACACCAGTCTGCAACAATGGTGTTGAAGTGGAGGCGGTTGAGAAGGTGGAGGAGGTCCTCGGTGTAAATATTGGCAACAATTAGTCCTGGTTCAACCACATTGCCACCACAGTGAAGAAAACACAAAAACGCCTCACTGACTCACAAGTCTAAATAATTTCAGTATGTTTCCGATGATTCTTAACAATTTCTACAGATAGACCAATTTCTACATATTGTCATATGACAGGTTGGTTTGGTAACAGCTCTGCACAAAACTGCAAGAAATTGCAGACTTATGGATGCAGCCCAGTCCATCACGCAAACCAGCCTTCCCCACCCATTGACCCTATCTTTATTTCATGGTGCTTCAGGGAAGCAGCCAACCTAAGCAAGGACCACTCAAACCTTGACCATTCCATCTTCTCCCCTCTCCCATCAGGCCAAAGCTACAAAAGCTTGAATATATGCCCCAACAGATTCTTTCCCACTTTTATCAGACTCTTGAATGGACCTCTCATAATCTAAGGATTTATTTCCAATCTCTCAATCTCCCTCATTTTGGACCTTGCACTTTTTTACCTGCACTTTCCATGTAGCTGTAATACAATATTCTGCACTTTGTTTCCTTTCCGCACAACCTATGGTACTCATTTATGATTTAATTCTACTCAAATTATTTACCTGGAGACCATGCAAAATAAAGCTTTTCACTGTATCTCAACATATGTGACAATTATAATTAACCTATGATCGCGTTAAGTAAGCATTCTTTTCTCCTCTATGCCACCCCGATTCTTCTCAGGGAAATTCTGAATTCAGTAAATATCTACACGTGTTACTTTCCACGATATTATATAATAAAATTAAATCCTTTGATTATCACTCACAGATCAACATGTGGCATCTCAGACATTATCCCTATGTTATAAATAATCTTTAATCAGTATTTGAGTCACGCTGCAGAGATTATAGAGGTGCTGGGCATGATGTATCAAGGTGGCAACATTTTTTTGTAAAAGTTATGCACATAAAACATACATGGTACAAATTTCAGAGTTTCTTTATAAAATGCAGCTTCCAAGGGGTGGGAGATTGCGACTTTCACGTGGTCCGCCTTGTTTCAACAAATGCAATCAACCTGATGTGCACAATCAAATAAGATCAAATAGAACAAGTTGTCCTACAACTTTAGGCTGTGCATGCTATATGCAAGAAGAAGAAGAAGCAGCCTCCAGGACAATATATGAGACATTCCAATTAGAGAGAAGTGCTTCCATTCAAATAATTGTACATGTAATGACGAGTTGTTAAACTGGCTTTTCCTAGTTTAGTATTGCTTTAAATAACATAAAATATCAAATTCTTCTTAGTGTTTAGAATAAATATAGTATGGGTGAACAGAATACAATGCATAACATGGTCTATCAATTATTCTCCAATGATTGTACGACTGACCAGAAAAATGCTCAAACTCACCAACTCACAATCCTCAACATCCCTTGCATATCTTGTATTGAAATCCAGCAGCATCTTCTGCATTATTATAACTTCTATTTAAGATAATGCTTGGAACTGCATATCTCCAAATATCCTTTCAATTTCCCACTTGTTGTAGTTCTGACGCAACTAGTAGTCTCAGCACAAAATCCTTATCGTAACCCTCCTTCATGAACACCTCTTCACTATCACCAAGTGTCTGCAATGTTTGATTTATTTTAACTCTATTTTATGATTGAATTTTTTATTCTGGATACAGCTAAGTCTCTGACACATCTAGATTCTATTGTACATCAGCATTTCTATAAGGCTGTGTGCCATGCATATACAGTAGTGCCATGACATTCCGTGTATCATCAGCCACTTCTTTCTGCAGAGGTTTAATTAACCTTCTGGAGTTTAACATAATTCTTATGCAGCCTTCTTTAGGTATCTGAACATTGTCTTCCTTTGTGAGAGTTGAAATCAAAGCATCATCTTGATTACGGAGGCTGTATTTGACATCTTGCTCACTACATCCTGAAATATTTTGGTGTACTAACTTAATGCTATTCAGCAACTTCATACCTGAATAAAACCCTCATTTCTGTTGAATGTTCAATAGTGTTGACTTTCTCAATCCAGATCCTATTATGCACATGCTACTACAGGTCCAGCTACAGGTAAAGATCTAGGCTCTGCCAATTCAACATAAAGTTCCCACAAGGGATATTGTTCCGCAGAGGATATTGTTCATTGTACACAGCTCAGTTCAGGATTACATTATAATCTCTGCAAAGACGGGCATTTATTTCTGCTTTGGACACCATGGCATTCAGGGTTGCTCAAGCAGATATTTCTGACTAAAGTAAAGGTCCTCCCCTGGTTGCAACTAGGTTCTGTTCCTGAGTACAGTTCATAATCAGAACAACTTGCAAGTCGGAAATGTGGCCTCCCGACAACATAATAAAAACATGGGCAGGCCAAAGGCAATGTGTAGTTTAACCAGTTTGTTCAACTCTACTATTCAGATAATGCCACAAGCTGAGTTCCCACACACAACAGAAGATGCCCAAAGCCCCGCAGCAGCTGGCAAATCCATCCTGGTGGTTGCTCAAATACTCGTGTTGTACATAAGTTATGCATTCCTAACCTGGGGAGCACCTGTATCATGTCGTATTGTGATGTCACACCTAGTTATATAAATTACACCCAGAGATTGATGCTACTTTAAGCTATGGTTCTGTGAGTTCAGCTTTGTAAAGTTATTAGACACTAGAGGGCAGCAAGGTGGTGCAGTGGTAGAGTTGCTGCCTTGCAGCTTCAGAGACCAGGGTTCAATCCTGACTACGGGTCCTGCCTGTACAGAATTGCCGTTCTCCCTATGACCGCTGGGGTGTTCTACGGGTGTTCCGATTTCCTCCCACATTGCAAAGATGGGCAGGTTTGTAGGTTAATTGGCTTCTGTAATTTGTCCCTATTATATACGATAGAGTAGTGTAAGGGTGATCATTGGTCAGTGGGACTCAAAGGATTGAAGGCCTATTTCAACACTGTATCTCTAAATTAATCTAAAACTAAAACAAGGAACTTGATCTGCCCCCAACTCTACCCTATGTCCCGCCCCAACTCCTGCTCCACCTCTCTTCCACCCTTCCCTCCAGACAACCACAATCAGTCTGAAGAAGGGTCCCATACCAAAATGCCGCCAATCCACATCCTTAAGAGTTGCTGCCTGACTCGCTGAGTTACTCCAGCACTTTGTGTCATTTGCTTGTAAAGTTATTATTTCATTGTTCGGTGGCACAGTCCTCCCAAATTTGGCATGTCTCCAGATTAATAAAAAAGGGAACTACAGGCTGTTTCCCAATCACATTCTGTGCCAGCTCTCTCTGTTGTACTAGACTAAATGTGACCCATTAGGTCCCTGTCACACAGGAGGCCTGGTCCCCCAATGCAATATCCCACCACTCACCCAATGCATAGGCGCAGCTCATTTCCCCTCATCCCTAGCACTCTCTCCCCCTCCTCTTCACCCTCCCTCTTCTTACACCTCTTCTCCCCCTCACCTCTCTCTCCCTCTCCTTTCCCCTACCCTCACTCACTCACTCCCTCCCTCCATAACCTCTCCACTCCCTACCCCCTCCTATCCCTCTATCCCCCACCTCCCCAATCCTCACCTCCCCCTAACCCCCCCGCGCTATCCTGCCTCACCTCCCCCTGCCCTCATCTCCCTCTATTCCCCACTCCCCCCCTCCACCACTCCCCCCCTCCACCACTCCCCCCCTCCACCACTCCCCCCTCCTCCACTCACCCCCTCCACTCCCTCTATCCCCTCTCCTCCCCCACTCTCCCTCCCCAGGATCTCGAGGTTGCCGCTCTTCTCCCTTCTTGCTGGAGGAGCATCAACGTCGGCACGGATCCTCGGCTCGGCCCGGAAGCACCAGCAGCTATGGCCGCGCCGGTGTGTTTATGGGGGGGGGGTGAGGGAGCTCGTAGAAAGGATGGGGGGAGAGAGGGGTATCACGGAGGAGGGAGACAGGAACTAGCGAGTGGTCCAGAGGGGAAGGGGCTGGAGCTGCGGGGCGTTGCGATGGCAGGCCGTTTGGGACTCACAGCGGGCACTGGATGCTTTCCACTGCCAGGATCAGATTCTCCGCTTTCCGTTTGGCGACATCTACGACTCCGCGCTGCTCCGCGTCCAGCCCCTCCGAAAATTGTGTCGGGTTGGAGACCTACGCTGGCCACCCACAGCGTCCCTCAGCTCCAGAAAAGACGCGGTGGCGCAGGAAAAGGCGGACCGTCCGGGGAGTTACAGGAGAAGAGACCAATCCGCATGTCACTGACTGGCAGGAGAGGAGATTGATCTGTGTACTGGCGGATTTTAAGATTTTTAAACCTTACAAATTTTTACAATATACCACTGATCGGAACGAAACTTGGTGCACTCGCAGCACAGGAGAACGGTGTGTGAGCTGGCGAGGGAAATCGTAGCGCTAACACGTACTGTTTTTGCGCAAATAGAAACACCGTGCAAACTGGAAGAGCACAATATCAGAGTTTTAGTGACGTATAGATAGAAGATAGATAGATTATCATTGTTCATAGTGGCAGTTTGATAAAACTGAGTTAACGACAAGGCCATTTCAGACGGCAATTTCAACTCAGAAATGTTGCTGTGGGACTGCAGTCACATGATGGACAAAATGAGCAGGAACAGAACATCTCCTTCCTTCCAGTATAATAGATGGGGTTTTAAAATAATTTCAAAAATTTAACAACGAGTATTACAGGTGCAAACATTATTCTTTTCAGATTTATTCCATAGCTGAATTTTAATTCCCCTGATGTAAACTCATTTCCGTGGATAATCAGCAGAGGTTAATTGAAATCCATTAAAATAACCACAATGCTAACATTCCCCAAATGTTATTCCTTATTAATAAAATATATGGGTTGCAGTGTCACTTTATCACAATCCACCTATTTATACTGGCATTGTCACAACCAAATATTTTCAGACACATTTAGCCAGGGCAAGTATTATATCAATTTATGGTGTATGCTTTGTAGATTTCACAGGGATTCAAAGGATCAAATGTTGGGTTGAAGCATTGGAGAATCTAGCATTGTGGATCAGGAATTCAAGGGACTGGAAACCATGGAACAGGACATCATGTGAAATTTGGTATCGAAGATGGGGATCAAGGAAAATAACAACAAACATTGGGAGAAAGAAGAATAAGATCGAGAATGTCTCTTCGCCTGTACAGAGTTTGCACGTTCTCCCTATGACTGCAGCGGTTTTCGACAATAGACAATAGGTGCAGGAGTAGGCCATTCGGCCCTTCGAGCCAGGTTAATTCCCCAGATGGCGGGACTGTCATATGCTGAGAGAATGGAGATTGTGGCTGATCATCCACAATCAGTACCCCGTTCCAGCCCTCCTCATATCCCTGACTCTGCTATCTTTAAGAGCCCTATCTAGCTCTCTCTTGAAAGTATCCAGAGAACTGCCCTCTAAGGCAGAGAATTTCACAGACTCAAAACTCCCTGTTTGAAAAAGTGTTTCCTTATCTCTGTTATAAATGGCTTACCCCTTATTCTTAAACTGTGGCCCCTGGTTCTGGACTCCCCCAACATCAGGAACATGTTTCCTGCTTCTAGCGTATCCAAACCCTTAATAATCTTATATGTTTCAATAAGATCCCTTTTTATCCTTCTAAATTCCAGAGTATACAAGACCAGCTGCTCCATTCTCTCAGCATATGACAGTCCCGCCATCTGGGGAATTAACCTTGTAAACCTATGCTGCATTCCCTCAATAGCAAGAATGTCCTTCCTCAAATTTGGAGACCAAAACTGCACACAATACTCCAGGTGTGGTCCAATGCTGTCTCATTCAGCAAGGATACAGAGCAATGATTCTTTATTTAGAAACATATAAAAGGAAAACTAGGAAAAGCAGATAGTCATTCAGATCTTCCAGTCTGGTTTTCTATTCAGTATAACTATAGTTATTCTGTTATCCATTACTATATTCCCCCTCTCTCCCCAATCTCTTTGATCAAGAGTTTATTGTTTGATTTGTACGGGTGTCAGAGATTATGGGAAAAGGCAGGAGAATAGGGTTAGGAGGGAGAGATACATCAGCCATGATTGAATGGCAGAGTAGACTTGATGGGCCGAATGGCCTAATTCTACTCCTATCACTTATGAATTGATATACCTCCTTAAATATATTCAGTGATTGAACTTCCATAAACTTCCGTGGCAAGGGATTCCATAGGTTTACCATTCTTTTTTCCTCTTCTGAGTCTTAAATGTCTCACCCCGTATACTGAGACTATGACCCCTGGGTCTGGAACCTATTTTCTGGAGTAGCCTCCTCCCTGCATCCAGCACATTGGGACATGTCAGAAATTTGTATATATCTCAGTGAAATCTCCTTTTATTATTCTAATCCCTGGTGAGTACAGACTTCATCAATCCCACCTCATACACCAGTCCCTCCATTCCACAAATCAGTCAGATGAACCTTCATTACACACCCTGAATGGAAAATATATATTTCCTTTGATATGTACCCCCAGGAGGCACAATAGACTGCAGATGCTGGAAAGGAGAGATGCTGGTGGAACTTAATATGTAAGGAAGCATGGAGAGAAATAGACATGTTCCAGGTTGAGACCATTCATTTGAAATCCAAGTAAGGTTTTAGGCTCTGTATACTTTATAATAGAACATCCTTACTCCTGTAAACAAAGCCTCTTGCATTGAAGTTATATGTATTATTTGCCTTTTAACTGTTTGTTCCTTCTACTTATTTCTAGTGACTGCTCTACTTGGACACCCTTTGTACATCAACATTCCTCAATCTATTGCCATTCAAGTAACAATCTGGCTTTCTGTTTATCTTAAGTGAATAACCTCACATCTGCCAAGTATTTGCCCATGGACTCATCTAGTTTAAATCATCTTGAAGTCTCTTTGTAGCCTTCTCACAACTCACAATCCCACTTTGTCTCATTTTGTTGGCCGATTGCAAGATGGCACTGGAGACAGGCAGCTCTTTGCATGCTGGTCCCAGAAGAGGATCTGCTATTACACATTTTAATCGCTCCACTATTATAAATCTTTATTTCCTTATCAATACACTGTGGATGGCTTGATTGTAATCATGTATAGTCTTTTCTTTTACTGGCTAGCACGCAACAAAAAACCTGTTCACTGTACCTTGTTACGTGATGATAATAGATAAACTTAGAAATATTAGCTCAGTTCCCTCATCCAAACCATTGATCTAGGATATGAATAGCTGGCTTCTGAATACTTATCTCTTTGGTAACGTGCTAGTCAAAGCCTGCCAATCCTAAGAACACAAATTTATTCCTAATCTCTGTAACACAACTGACAACAGAAAATCCATGCTAGTATAATATCCCTAATGCTATGTTCTTTAGTTTTATAAACTCAGCATTATATGAACATTATTGAAGGCCTTCTAAAAAAGCAAATACACAACTATTACTGATCCTCTCGTATCTATTTACACCTTAAAAATCCCAGTAGGTTTGTCAAACACATTTTCCATTTGATAAATTTAGCATTGATATTTTCAAACTATTCCTTTATCATGTTTTTAATCATTTTTCCTACTACTGATGTTAGGCTAACCAATTTATAGTTCCTTCCTATCTATCTCCCTCTTTATTAAAATAATGAAGTTTTGTTTGTCAGTATCCAGTCTACAGTGACCCTTCCGTTGTCTTTATTATTTTCATGATGAAAATCACTGCATCTACTGTTTTCGTGGCTATCTCTTTTGGTAGATTATCAAGCTTTGGGGATTTATTGGATTTCAGTCCCTTTAATTTTTCCAAAATATTTTTATTAATTTCCTTGAATTATTTTTCATTAGTTCTTTAGTTCCTTTGAGTTTGTGGGAATTCTTTGTTTCCTCTTCCATGACCAGACCCCTCTAAACCTTTCCTATTCAATTGCTGTGTCTTCACTGCCATTGTCTATTCACTGCCGTGCTTTTCATGAAGCTCCCCTGTATATCCAAGCCAAATCTCTCCTCACACATTTGTTGTTAAATTTAGGAACCTACTTTCAGAACAATTGCTTCACTTTCCATCTTAATGAAGAATTATTTGTGATATCATTACTTAAGCATTAAGAATGAATTAAATGCGCTAAAGGATTAATAGCAACAACTAATGTGAATTTGAATTAGAATTCTTTGGTCTATGTAACTCAGTGGGTATTGATTTGTTTTGCTGGATCAAAGAACAATGTCTCTAACTACTAATTTGTTTAAGACTGTGATTCTCTGCTGCTGTAGGTATAATCAATTGGTGACTTCCAACTAGGGTTACCAACTTTCTCACTCCCAAATAAGGGACAAAATCAAAATAAGCAACAAATTCCCGATGGCATAAAGTACAGAAGGCCTTCGTCGAGTCACCGCTGACGGGCTTACTCCACGTCTTTTTTGCTTCCCATTGGTTGATAGAGCTTCACAGTCTTTTCTTTTGTGCAGGTTTATTCATATTTGCACATGCCAAACCGACCGAACAACACCAGACATTACGGAAACGTTTTGTCAAATTATAGCGTACAACTGATGTGCATAAGGGGGCCTGTGATTGGTGACAGGCGAATCACTCGTGCATGGTGTCAACAGCACATGCAACACACACGCACGCTGTTGTATCAGATCTAGGATCTGTCTGTAAGCGTGCCCTCTGGTGATTACCGAGTACAGATGCTCCTCGACTTGCGATGCTTCGACTTACGAAATTATGACTTTACGATGGTGCAAAAGTGATACACTTTCAGTAGAAACTGTATTTCACTAGCCTGGCCTCATGGCAATGTTGGGCTGGGTTGATAATTTAAGCGGTAATGCTTTACTTGTTTAATTAAAATTGCTTTCCTGTGGTATATATATATTTACGCCTGCTCTGTTGAGCAGACGCACTCGCTCACCTGAGCTGGCTTGTTAGTATCTAACGCTAGCCTGTGCACTTTCTCTCCTATTCATCTTGATGTAAGGTCGATTGAGTCAGCTATTTTGTATACGAGGAGAGAGAGGGAGAGAGAGAGAGAGAGAGAGTGCAGTGGACACAGACGAGGCGAGCTTCAAGACCGAAGAAGAGTCTGGCATGCGGCGAGTAGGTATGTTACAAAACTTATCTTCAGCGGCGCTGCAGTTCTGTCACTGCCCGTGTGCGCGACTTTGGCGCCTTTGAGAGGGGGGCGGGTTTAAAATGCGGTATTTCTCCAGCCTATTCAAATCGATTTTGAACAGGCTGTTTAGAAGCTGAAGAAAAATCGCTTCGACATCGGTTTTATTACATTTATTTTAAACCGCACTGGACAATTTCAGCGCTGGAGTAAATTAAAAAACATCTTCTAAAGCCGTCAAGGCCGACAACGGGGACGGATTTCACGCACGGGACAGGTAAAAGAAAGCCGTTTATTTTTACATATAAACGTGCTTCTTAGGATGCCTTTAATCAAAAATTTACGTTGCGAAAAGGTGACTATGTAAATATGCGAACCGGCAGTATATTTCCTGCCGATATGGGGTTTAAATTCACCGCAAATGCAACGTTCCAATCGATCACGTTCCACAAAAACCCACTCGCAAGATGATTTAAATGGCCATTAATTTACGGGATTTAACACTAAATTCCTTCCATTTGGCCTATAAATTCATGACAATGAGATTTAAAAATCATGTTATATTGTGAATTCTTGTGTGAATGTTATTTGGACACTTAGGCTATTTAAAAATGTTAATCTTTTCTTAAGAAATTGATAGATGTTTAGATCTAGTAGTTGAATTTTGTAATTAGCTACAATTAGGTAACTAACTAATTATATGCTTTAATTTCAGGTCATCCAAGTAAGATTGTTTCATATTTGTTTCAGAATGCTCCAATCTATAATAACTGAAAATTCCATTCAGTTCTCTTAATTCTTAAGAAAGTTATGGGCTTTTGACTGTCCTCGATCACAGCTTTTGAGTTAAGTCAATGGAAAAGCAATAGGGAACAAGATGCTAATTTCCGAGTATGAAAATGGCCATAACTTTTTTAATACTGAAGATATGAAAGTGAATTAGGTGTCAAATTAAACTTCTTTTTATGCTTTATCTGATGGGATAAATTGCAGACTTGATTTTTTTAATCTAAAAATTTTGTAACATTGCTACGGCGAGATTCTGCAGGGAGATAAGAGAACCGTGTTAGCCTTTCCGTGGGAGGAAGCGACGATGGAGGGACTTGTGAGGAATCTTGCAGGAGGCGAGATGGACATTGAACGGCAACAGATATGATGAGCCGGTTGATAAAATCTCAGAGCTGCAGCGACAATTCGGCATGTGTTTGCTCCTGCGGGGGCTGGCACTCGGGAGATTTAAGGGGCGTCGGTGCTCAGGGAATTGTTGAGCACTCTGACAGAACAGGGGCGGTGGTGGGTGTGGGGGTGGGGTGGGGTGGGGTGGGGTGGGCAGTTGAGAGATGCTAAAGAGATTTCATAATTAAAACATGGAAATTAAAAACACTGCTACAGGCAGAGGACTGAAGAGGAGAGAGAGAGAGGGGGGAAACTAACCCAGAAAATGAAAACCCACAAGCGCCTGAACAAGTCCAACCCTGAACACTCTGGTGATGGTAGGTTAGGTGAATTAAATGCATTTTCGACTGACGATATTTTCGATTTACGCTGGGTTTATCGGAATGTAATCCCATCGTAAGTTGAGGAGCACCTGCTGGCAGCAGTCAAATACGGGACAAGGACAGTCCTTGTCCCGTATGGGACAAACCAATTTAGCCCAATATACGGGATGTCCTGGCTAATACGAGACAGTTCGCGACCCTACTTCTAACTTAGGGTCAATATACCGAATCTTTATCAATGCAGCAAGCCAGGCTCCAGCAACTCATTGCCACTTGCAAGATAACATTCAGGAAGACAGTTTTCATGATTTAATTCTAGATATTTGTCTCAGGTTCAGGATTTTAGACTACTCGCATAACGATGCTGATCATTTTTTCATTTGCTGAATGGTTTGGTAGTTTATAATCAGCCAGCAGCAATCTTGCAGTGCTAATTTTTTAACTGCCGGAGCTGTCAAACAGGGTCGCCATTTCAGGTTTTGCTTGGGGGCGGGCCAAGAGGTGCAAACAAGATTATAGCCTATCACTACAGTAATCATGTATTTTGCCAATTTACAAATAATTAACTACTTACCAAATGCCACCAATGAGAAGTTACACAATAATTTCCACAAAGGGTCAGGTGTAATATGTGTTCAGGGGTCTGAAACAACTCTTGTCCTGATTTCTTCTGCTGATCTGTGGTGCGGCAGCATGATGTGGCGTACGGCTCAGGATTCCACTGAACCAGAGGAGGTCCATGTAGTTTTACAAACATAAGTGCTGATACATGATTTATAAGAATTTTTTAGTCTGTTGGTGTTATTATCAAGTTCATGTGTTTGAATCCCCTCTCACACTCAGCAGTACTAATAGGAATAACGTGAACAGCTCAGTTATGGGCGTATATCTAGGGGGATGCGGCGTACACGACCCTCCACATAATCTCTGAAGGCATTTATTATAGAGGAAGAAGAAAGCTTAAACCTCACAGAGAGATGATATTGCAGCTTCTCCATAATTAAGTGGTACTAGAATAAGTGGGACCCCGTTGGGTCCCATGTTCACACGGGAGGGCTGGTCCCTCAAAGCAATATTCAACCTCTCCACCAATTCCAATATTGGTGGCCAGTGGGGATGGGGGGGGGCTTTCTGGAGCGCTAGTATGGGTGTTGTGGGCTGAAGGGACTGGTTTCCAGAGGGCTAGTATGGACATTGCGAGCCGAATGGATTCTTGGGGTGGCAGCTGTCACTCAAGCCTGATGTGCTGGCAGCTCACTTACGGCTGGTGGGCTGGCAGTTGACTGACGGCTATTCCTTGAAATTCCATTTCAAGCAGGGTGCAAGGCCACCAAATACAAATGCAGTTTCCTACCATTTCAAGCAGGGTGCAAGGCCACCAAATTCAAGTGCAGTTTCTTACCACTTCAAGCAGGGTGCAAGGCCACCAAATTCAAGTGCAGTTTCATACCACTTCAAGCAGGGTGCAAGGTCACCAAATTCAGGTGCAGTTTCCTACCACTTCAAGCAGGGTGCAAGGCCACCGAATTCAAGTGCAGTTTCCTACAACTTCAAGCAGGGTGCAAGGCCAACGAATTCAAGTGCAGTTTCATACCACTTCAAGCAGGGTGCAAGGCCACCAAATTCAAGCGCAGTTTCATACCACTTCAAGCAGGGTGCAAAGCCACCAAATTCAAGTGCAGTTTCATACCACTTCAAGCAGGGTGCAAGGCCACCAAATTCAAGTGCAGTTTCATACCACTTCATGCAGGGTGCGAGTCCACCAAATTTGAGTGCAGTTTCATACCACATCAAGCAGGGTGCAAGTCCACCAAACTCAAGTGCAGTTTCATACCACTTCAAGCAGGATCCAAGTCCACCAAACTCAAGTGCAGTTTCATACCACTTCCAGCAGGGTTCAAGGCCACCAAATTCAAGTGCAGTTTCCGACCACTTCAAGCAGGGTGCAAGGCCACCAAACTAAAGTGCAGTTTCCGACCACTTCAAGCAGGGTGCAGGGCCACCAAATTCAAGTGCAGTTTCATGCCACTTCAAGCAGGGTGCAAGACCACCAAAATCAAGTGCAGTTTCATGCCACCAAGCAGGGTACAAGGCCACCAAATTCAAGTGCAGTTTCATGCCACTTCAAGCAGGGTGCAAGGCCACCAAATGCAAGTGCAGTTTCATGCTATTTCAAGCAGGGTGCAAGGCCACCAAATTCAAGTGCAGTTTCATACCATTTCATGCAGGGTGCAAGGCCACCACATTCAAATGCAGTTTCATACCATTTCAAGCAGGGTGAAACCACCATAAAATCACACAAAACACCACAAAACACCACACTCGCAGTTCAGTAGACATTCAGTGTGTTCAGTTGATTCACAGCTCAGACAGAGTCATGACCACACCCTCCCCCATCTTGCAGAGACTGAGCCACACCCACACTTCCGGATTTTATAATCCCTCCCCCTCCCACCGGAAGGGGCGTGGCCTTCATGGCGTGATTGACAGGAGAGAGATTCTCAATATTTTTAAAATACTAATAACACTTTTATTTATCATTGATGGGAAGAATCCTTTGCAGCTGATCAGTGGAGGGGGACTGAGTAAGATTGCCAAAAATTACAGCCGTAAGTGGTAGCATTTTATAATGAATATACAGTGCAAACAGGAAGTTGTCAAGTTTAGACTTTTAATCATGTGCTTTATTTCAAACCAACCACCACCAACCATTTGCTGTGCTTTATTTCAAACCAACCACCACCAACCATTTGCTGTGCTTTTTTTTCAAACCAACCACCACCAACCATTTGCTGTGCTTTTTCAAACCAACCACATTTTCATTTTCAAACCAACATGGCCTTCAGGAGAGAGAATCTCAACATTTTTTAAACACTAATAACTCTTTTATTTTTCATTGATGGGTAAAATCCTCTTGTCCTGCGCAGCGGAGGGGGACTCTGAGTAAGATGGCCACAAATCACAGCAGTAAGTGGCAGCGTTTTTTCTAAAATCAATATACAGAACAACAGGAAGTGGTCAAGATCAGACTTTTAGTAATATAGATTTCAGCAGGCCAACAGCATTTATCAAGGACACAATTCATTTAGCAGGGATTTATACGTACTATGAGGTTCAGAAGAATGAGAACCTTTCAAGGGTGTTATCGTGAACATACGGTGCTGCAAATTGTTTATAAGACTAGTAAGAAACTGTTGATAATTAATGGAGATGATTTTGTTGTTGCTTGTTCAGGTAATTTCTCCAAACTTCCCCTTTTCAACTGCCTCTTGAGCTTCTAGAGTTTTTGTACCAGGTTGCTCTTTGAGTCCATGCTGTGATCTTATGCTTCGTTGGATCAGTTTGTCTGCATAAACAATCGTGGTAGTGCGTTTCTGTAAACACTCTGACATGCAACGTGTCACACATTAGAGCTAAATCCAATAGAAACTGTTCTGAAGAGAGACTTGTCAACAGACCTTCAGCGGTTTTTCTGTCATTCCCCGATCTTGCTTCATCCTTCATTGCTTTTTCAAAATGAAGACAGTGCTTCATAATTTTGCCACACTGCTGAAACTGTTCAAAACGAGCTAACTATCCAACTGGTGCCCAGAACACGGCATATTTTTCAAATTTGTTGTTTTAGTTGAGACACATTCAGAAAGTTCCTTTTGATTTAGAGGTGATCTTACTGTAAACAGAGTACAATTATCCATAAATGATTGAAAATGATTAATTCCATGAACTTCTCTCACCAAATCACCTACTGCAAGTTCTAATCTGTGATCAAGACTGTGCCAATTATCACATCAGGGTAATGTTCCTTGAGAATTGTAGCAACACCAGATTTGACACCAAGCATTATGCTCGCCCCATCACTAGCAAATGCTGCAAGGTTCTGTTTCAAGTAAGAGTCATCAAACCCATGGTTACTGAGACAGTTCAATAGATGCTTAGCAATAGTTGCAGCTTTCTGATCAGGTAGTTCAATTAGATCTAGAAACATTAAATGGAGATCACCTTCGTTATCACTTTCACATTTCAAATAAACTATTAGGGCGGTCCTGATGCTCAGGCTTGTTGTTTCATCAATGAGAACATAGATTTTGCCATTTATCTGCTTGATATGCTGGCAAATCTTATTTTTCATATTAATGACTATGTGGTTAACGATCTCTGTAGCACTAGTGCGGGAATGCAGTCCAATTCCAATGTCAATAACATTTTTGTTTTGAAGTTCCAGTAAGCCAAAGTGATCAGAGTATATGGTCTGTCAATCTTTTTTGGGGGGGGGAATTTATTTTATTAGAAGCAATTGTACAAGAATAAAGCAATCGACATGAAAGTTATACAATTTTCATACAGCTTCATTTTGAACACTAATACATAAATTTAAAAAAAAGAGATAGAAATATAGAACCATAGAAACGTAGAAAATAGTTGCACGAGGAGGCCATTCGGCCCTTCGAGCCAGCACCGCCATTCATTGTGATCATGGCTGATCGTCCCCTATCAATAACCCGTGCCTGCCTTCTCCCCATATCCCTTGACTCCACTAGCCCCTAGAGCTCTATCTAACTCTCTCTTAAATCCATCCAGTGATTTAGCCTCCACTGCCCTCTGTGGCGGGGAATTCCATAAATTCACAACTCTCTGGGTGAAAACATTTTTTCTCACCTCAGTCTTAAATGACCTCCCCTTTATTCTAAGACTGTGGCCCCTGGTTCTGGACTCGCCCAACATTGGGAACATTTTTCCTGCATCTAGCTTGTCCAGTCCTTTTATAATTTTATATGTTTCTATAAGATGCCCCCTCATCCTTCTAAACTCCAGTGAATACAAGCCTAGTCTTTTCAATCTTTCCTCATATGACAGTCCCGCCATCCCACGGATCAATCTCGTGAACCTATGCTGCACTGCCTCAATCACAAGGATGTCCTTCCTCAAATTAGGAGACCAAAACTGTACACAATACTCCAGATGTGGTCTCACCAGAGCCCTATACAACTGCAGAAGAACCTCTTTACTCCTATACTGAAATCCTCTTGTTATGAAGGCCAACAATCCATTAGCTTTCTTCACTGCCTGCTGTACCTGCACGGCAACTTTCAGTGACCGGTGTACAAGAACACCCAGGAAAGAATGAAGAAAAAGAAGAAAAATGCAAAAGAGAGAGAAGAAAAGACCCCTAAACTACCAAAGAAGTGCGAGAAGAAAAAAGAGAAATTAGAAAAAAGATGGAGATATGCCCCACTGTCCTTTCCACCCCCCCTCCCCCCCCCCCCCACCCCCCGCTCACCCATCCCTAGCATCGGTTTTAAATTTGTGTTCAACCATTCTGTTGTTGAAGAAATTCAGTGAAAGGAGACCATGTTTTGAAGAATTGGTATGATTTATCAGCCAAAACAAGCCTAATGCTTTCTAAATGTAGTGTCTCGGACATGCCAGTAATCCACATCTTCACTGTGGGAACTGTTATCTTTTTCCAGTATTTAAGTATGAGCTTTTTCGCAGTTATTAGGCCATAGTCCAGGAAGCGTCTTTGAAATATCGTTAACTTGGAACAGGCCTCTGACATACCTAAAGTTATTAGTTTTGCATCTGATTCCAGTTTAATTTTAAGTGTTTTAGAGAAGATATCGAATATTCCCATCCAGACGTTTTGTATCTTTATACAGGATGCAAAGGAATGGGTTAAGGTCGCTTCTTGGAGGGTCTGTCATTCTGAGCTAAATAATATGCAGAAGGGAAAATTGAACAGGTTGCCTTTAGATGCGAAGCTTTCATGGCGTCACATAACTTTCCAAGAGCATCTTCACAAGCTTTATTTCCAACACTTAGAGCAACAGTGTGAGCTTTTGATAGTTTGTGATCAACAATTTTTTTTCTGAGAAAAGGCCACAAATATCACAGAATATTAGTATCAAAAGCGGCAGGTTGGCAACTCTGCCTCGTTCCGTTTCTCTTGCAGAAATGTTTGGACAGGAAGTGTACTTGTCGATACTCATAATATCCTCACATGTGGGGTATTACATGGTTAGTAGACCAACACAAATCCTGTTTAGTTTTTAGATATATAAGAAGTTAAAGAAGGTTGAATCGTTACATAAATTATTATCTTATCATCCTGCAGCGGGCCGCCCTTGTGGAGGGTGTATAGTGTTAAAAGGCCGAAACACCCAGTGATGCAAGGGTACACTACTGATGATGTGTCCTGTGCCCAACTGTCCTGAAGGTTACCCCCCCCCCCACCCCCCCCCCCCCGATGTTGAGCGTCTACCACTCTCAACAATCAACGAATGTCGTGAAATGCTCCCCACCTATTGGCACAAGGGACTTCTTAACATCTTGTCCTGTGTATTTGATTCTGATATCCTCACATGTGGGGTATTACATGGTTAGTAGACCAACACAAATCCTGTTTAGTTTTTAGATATATAAGAAGTTAAAGAAGGTTGAATCGTTACATAAATTATTATCTTATCTACCCCACCCTTAACTTGTGTAAAATCCCTTTTATTTAATATGCGACCGCTGTTAAATTCCCCGCTAGTTAAAATTCCCCACTGTTTATTTTGGCTTTTTTTTACAGAGGTGCCAGAGTGGCGCTCCGGTGAGCTCCGGCAGCACTGCACCTGTGGCCAGCAGTCAAATAGAAAATGATGGGTCATTGCATTTCTGTTTACTGAGTCACATGTACTCACAACAAATCTGCAAATCTGGAACTCAGAAGAATACCATCTGTGTTTAAAATCTTGGTTTGGACAGGATGCAAGCTTTGTGCAGGATGAAATATGTGCAGCACAAATATTTAGGGATGCAAGTAAAAGTGCTCATTAATTTGATACATGAAAACAAAAGTTGTGCATAGAAATTGAAAGGCACTTATTCAAGGGCCTGTCCCACTTTTCCAAGGGCCTGTGCCACTTGGCCGTCATTTACGCGACAGGCCAGCAGTGACTGACGCGCGACGGTCACGCGCGTCATCATGCGTCCACACAGCCGTCTGGAGCGTGTGATGTCATTTGAAGATAGACACAAAATGCTGGAGTAACTCAGCGGGCCCGGCAGCATCTCCGGAGAGAAGGAATGGATGATGTTTCAGGTCGAGACTCTTCTTCAGTCTTAAGAAGGGTCTTGACCCGAAACGTCACTCATTGCTTCTCTCCAGAAATACTGCCGGTCCCGCTGATTTACTCCAGCATTTTGTGTCTATCTCCAATCGTCTTGGCCCCACTCTGGGAGTAGGAGTGGAGGCGGATCCAGATCCGTAATGGCCGTGAGCCCCAGGCCAAGCTCGGCAATCGTTTGCCTGCTTCTGCTGCTAATGGAGGTGAGACGTTGAGCCCAGGGTCTTGGGCCTGTCCCATTTTGGCCGTCAATTACGTGACAGGCCGGTGGCGCGCGAAGATTTCGTGCAGGATGAAGTCCACACTCCTCCACGCTCCTCCACACCACTCCATGCGCCCGTCCCGCGCTACCCACATGCTACCCACGTGCTACCCACGCGCTACCCACACACTACCCACACGCAAGCAGGTCGCGTAAATGGCGCGCGAATGACGGCTAAGTGGGACAGGCCCTTTAACCTGCCCCTGTGAATCATCCTAAGATTGTTTTAGCCATGAGCACACAAAGCCAACAGAGTTGTGAGCTACTCAAAAGGCAGGAAATCAAATTAGTCCCTGACTATAAGGAAAGGATAGACACAAGATGCTGGAATAACTCAGCTGGTCAGGCAGCATCTCCGGAGACAAAGAATGGGCGATGTTTTGGGTCGGGATGCTGCTTCAGACTGGAGAAGGGTCCTGACCCAAAATATCACCCATCCTTTTTCTCCATTGAGGCTGCCTGTCCCACTGAGTTAGTACAGCACCTTGAGTCTATCTTTGATATAAACCTACATATGCAGTTCCTTGTTTCTATAAGGAAAGGTGGTGTTTGATATAGAAGAGTGAAGTATAATGGGGGAAAGGTTCCAGGGGTTGGCAGAGGTAGGCGTTCAAGCCAGCGATCGTAAGGGACAGCAGTGATCAGAAGGCAGACTGATGCTAGTTGGTAGGATGGTAGAGGAATTGTTAATGAGACCTGGCTGAGATGTGACTGTGGAGCTTGTATCTTCAATGGCCAGCCACTGTGCTTTGGACTTCTCTTTGTGTCCCTCTCAGACCATCCATCTTTTCATAGGAAAGGTTTAGAGGGATATGGCCAAATGTGGGCAGATGGGACTAGTTTAGATGAGGCACCTTGGTCAGCATGGGCAAGTTATGCCAAAGGGCATGTTATTGTGCTGTATGACTATGTCCATGACTCTATGACCTTCTGCTTCTTTGAAGACTCTCCTTCTTCCTTTCTGATATCTCATTGGGACTATTTACCATATTCACGAGAGTTGGACTATATGAGGTATTTGAGTAATCAGCTTGCCTTTCTTAAAGTCTTATACTAAAATTTGAAGCCTATGATAATTAATTTTAACTGGGCCTTCAGTAGAACTAGAACCAGAATAGAATAGAAGAATAGAATGCCTTTTATTGTCATTCAAACAGCTTGGTTTGAACGAAATTGCATTTTCTACAGTCTTACATTACAAAAAAAAACAAGACCCACACTTAACACAGTTTACACAAACATCCATCACAGTGAATCTCCAACACCTCCTCACTGTGATGGAAGGCAAAAGTCTTATCTCTTCCCTTTGTTCTTCTCCCGCGGTCCAGCAGTCCAACTGCAGTGTCGAGGCGAACTTGGGCTCCCAATGTTAAAGCCCCCGGCGGGCGATGGTAAGTCCCGTGGCCGTTTCAGCCGCGCGGGGCGATGTTAGGCCCCGCTCCGAGTCCTTTAATCCCCGCGATTCCAAAAAGCGGTCTCCCACCAGGGACCTGCGAGCTACCGATGTTACCGTCCACCGGGCCTGCGGCCGGAGCCTCTGAAGCTCCGAAGTTGGGTCATAGGGCATCCATACTAGCATGAGAGGTCACCTGTGATCCCTGATCCTAACTATCTGGCTGTTGTGATTTTCTGGATCATTAATGCATTTATTTACTGTCACTTTTACCGACAGACAAACAAACACCTTCTGTATTTCAGATATAATCACTTCAGGATATCTCCATTGCAATGGACACTTGTGCAAGAGAAATAATCTTCAGTTGATTTATTTTGTAGTTAAGTTTCTTTTTAAATTATACTTTATTTTTGAATGGATTCCAATTGCTGGAATATATTTATCTGGCTGCCATTGTAAGTCCCTGATCCTCAAAAGTCTTTATGTTTATGGTTTTGGTTTTTGTACTAATATATATTTTTTTTTATTGAACTTTTTTCTGCCGATTATGATGTTATCCAGGAGTACTGTGTTTGCAGACGTGTTATGCTGCTGCAAGTAAATAGTTCATTGTTCTGGTGTCACTACATATGTCAGTACATACACACTCCACCCCCTTCCTTGTATCCTGCCAGATGGGTAATATACCAGGAAATGATGGAAAGTACAGGCATAATAAACAATAATTCAAACTATTTGTTGCTGGTATTAAGATTGTATTTCAGTATATCCTGAGTTAGTCTATATCAAAATATATTTAGCAAATAATTTTAATACCATTATATGTTTTGCCATTGTGAATTGAATTGAATAAATTGTATTAGTCAAGTATGTATACATACAAGGAATTTGCTTTGGTGTTTTGTTTGCAAGTAAAAACATGATATACAGTAGACAATTAAAAATAAAACATTATAATTTAAACATGTCCTTGGGTCTTTTTCAGAATGGCAGGCAGTGACTAGTGGGGTACCGCAAGGCTCAGTGCTGGGACCCCAGCTATTTACAATATATATTAACGATTTGGACGAGGGATTTGAATGCAACATCTCCAAGTTTGCGGATGACACGAAGCTGGGGGGCAGTGTTAGCTGTGAGGAGGATGCTAGGAGGCTGCAAGATGACTTGGATAGGCTGGGTGAGTGGGCAAATGCATGGCAGATGCAGTATAATGTGGATAAATGTGAGGTTATCCACTTTGGTGGCAAAAACAGGAAAGTAGACTATTATCTGAATGGTGGCCGATTAGGAAAAGGGGAGATGCAACGAGACCTGGGTGTCATGGTACACCAGTCATTGAAAGTAGGCATGCAGGTGCAGCAGGCAGTGAAAGCGAATGGTATGTTAGCATTCATAGCAAAAGGATTTGAGTATAGGAGCAGGGAGGTTCTACTGCAGTTGTACAGGGTCTTGGTGAGACCACACCTGGAGTATTGCGTACAGTTTTGGTCTCCTAATCTGAGGAAGGACATTCTTGCCATAGAGGGAGTACAGAGAAGGTTCACCAGACTGATTCCTGGGATGTCAGGACTTTCATATGAGGAAAGACTGGATAGACTCGGCTTGTACTCGCTGGAATTTAGAAGATTGAGGGGGGATCTTATCGAAACTTACAAAATTCTTAAGGGGTTGGACAGGCTAGATGCAGGAAGATTGTTCCCGATGTTGGGGAAGTCCAGAACAAGGGGTCACAGTTTAAGGATAAAGGGGAAATCTTTTAGGACTGAGATGAGAAAAACATTTTTTACACAGAGAGTGGAGAATCTCTGGAATTCTCTGCCACAGAATGTAGTTGAGGCCAGTTCATTGGCTATATTTAAGAGGGAGTTAGATGTGGCCCTTGTGGCAAAAGGGATCAGGGGGTATGGAGAGAAAGCAGGTACAGGATACTGAGTTGGATGATCAGCCATGATCATATTGAATGGTGGTGCAGGCTCGAAGGGCCGAATGGCCTACTCCTGCACCTATTTTCTATGTTTCTATGTTTCTATGTGAAGAATGAAATAAAATACCAGAGCAAAAGTAGGCTACAGACTTTTGGCTATTGAGTAGAGCTGCTGCTCGTGGAAAAATGCTGTTTTTATGTCTGGCTGTGGCAGCACAGTGCCACTTTATTTCGCATTTTAAGCTGTGGCACACAGATGAAACAAAGAATATTTTCTGAAAATATTAAAATAAAACAATAACATCTGGAATAAACCTGTGAGTCACAGACTTGTGTTCTGTGGTTTTCCACTTACACATTTTGTTAACATAAGTCACTATATTTTGCTTGTTGGCATTGCTCCATTATTAGGGTATGTGGATCATTTCCCATTTTAACAACAATGCGCCCTGCCTCGGAAGTTTTCCGGAAAGCAGTAAATCAATTAATATGTCAAATTAAACTGATCCTCAATCGATTATAATTTAATTTGTTAAGATGATCATATGAAATTTGCTCAATAAAATTTAGGATTAAAGTTTACTTAAATTATAAATAGGTTAAAGCGTACCCACCTCTTGACCTCCATTTTTTAATCTAATAACCTACCTATATGTATACACTGGATATGTTTCGTATGAGTATTGGGCTTGTAATAAATGTGCATTCAATCCTTTCCAATAATACTTCTCTGACAAAGAAAATGTAACCATATGAAACTTTAAAAGCTAAATCATTATTCATCACTCGGGGCTGATTCACAATGGAAATAGTTTTGAGGAAGTTTAATTTTTTTTCCAAAGAAGTGCAATTTACACAAAGCTCCTCATAATTTGTCACAAATTACAAATCTAACCAGCTTTAAAGATTAGCTGATTATGGAGATCGCAAGATGCATAAAAGTAGGAAGGGTATTTGAAATATTCTGACTAATCCATGCCAGGGAATTCTATTAGACTCCTGTCTCACTATGAAATCAAATGGTTACTTAACACAACTTTTGTATTCAAAATTGCTTCTGCAATTATGTGCACAAATAGAACTCTTACGTCCCTTAATGTGACCTGAGGCGAGAATTGCCCTCAATGAGAGTTATATCCACTTCATCTGTTGCTCAAGAAACAACATATTGGGGTTGAATATAAAACAAGAGATTGCTGAAAAATTGAAGTTAGATATGAAATCAAGGATGGAAGTCTGTGATGGGACTAAAGGGTTAAGAAGTCTTGTTGCTAATGCACAAGACTTTTGAGAGACCAGAATGAGTCAAGTCAATTCATGAGTCAAGAAAGTCAGGAGTGTTAATTGTCATATATACCAAAATGGAACAATTTGGTATATATTTGATCCCCTACTTAACAAATTTTGATCCCCTACTTAATAAATTAAACACACTAATTAAATTCTGGAAAACGCTCCCGATGTCTTTAATAGGCCGAATAAATGCAATAAAAATGATCTTTCTACCACAAATTTTATACCTATTTCAATCGATTCCTATATACTTACCAAAGAAGTTTTTTTTTAAACTCGACTCAGATATCACTAATTTTATATGGGACTATAAATCACATAGAATACAAAAAACTCATCTGAATACACCTAAAGTATTAGGGGGTTTAGCACTACCTAATTTTATGTATTATTATTGGTCAGTAAATATTAAAAATATGATTCAACTGATGGATAACTCCGCCCAGCAAGTGGACTGGATTGTAATGGAGAAAGAGGATTGCTCCTCTGGAAACATTGGAGCGATCCTCCTCTCTCCAATGAAACTGAATAATATAAATTATAATAAGAACCCAATTATTCATAGTACAATCCGAATTTGGAAACAAATAAAACAAAATTTAAAATTAAGAAATTTATCACTTTTATTACCCGTAGTTAATAACCCTTCGTTTAATCCCTCTATTATAGATAAAGCTTTTACACATTGGGATAGACTAGGAATTAAAACACTTGGTGACTTGTATGAAACTGGAAAATTACTTTCATTTCAACAATTACAAATAACATATAAACTCGGAAATAATCAATATTTTAAATATTTTCAAATATGCGACTATTTGAAAAAATATACAAAAGATCACTATAATAACCCAGCAGATGTATTGGATGAGGCAATGCAGATAAAAGCTGAATCAGCAAACTTAATATCATATTTGTATAATATTATCTTAAATGTACAAATACCATCTACGGAGGGTATCAGAAGAGACTGGGAACAAGAGTTAGCTATTAAAATTTCAAAGGAAAGTTGGAATGAACACTTATTAAACGTGCATAAATGTTCGATTAATGTAAGACACACTCTAATACAATTTAAAATTTTACATAGATTATATTATTCGAAAACTAAAATTCATAAAATTTTCCCAAATGTATCATCTATTTGTGATAAATGTCAATCCCAAGAAGCTACTATAGCGCACTCATTCATTTTCTGTACAAAAATTCAAACATTTTGGAATGAAATTTTCGAAATCTTTACAAAATTATTAAAAATAAGATTGATACCCAAAGCAGAATGGATTATCTTCGGAATAACGGAAGATGGTCCAGAACTAAATGTGTTTCAAAAGAAACTAATAGACTATGGGTTAATAACTGGAAAAAAGCTAATTCTAAAATTTTGGAAGAAGGCTCCAATACCAACTATAAACATGTGGATTTCAAATATGTTCGAAACATTACACCTAGAAGAGATAAGACTCCTCCTAGCAGGTAAACCAGATCACTTCCACCTGACATGGTCTGCATTTATAGAATTATTACAAATATAGGGTGCAAAGGTACCTTAAAAAAAAATTGAGGTCAGGTAAGGGGGGATGATAGTTGAAGAGTTGGTATGTCCCATTTGATTAATGCTCATAAAAAATATTTGTTTCTCTTTTTTTCCTCTTTCTCTTTCTCTTTCTTTTCTAGGGTCTATTTCTTAACTCTTTTTCTTTTGTTTTTAATTTTGTTCTTATAGGGTCTTCGTCCTCTTTTGTTGTCACATTCTCTACACTCTCACTTTTTCCTTCACTTTCTTCTTTCTTTCAATCTTTTCCTTTTACTAGTGTAAAAAATAAATGGAGTACATTAATTGTAAGAAGACATAAGTGACGAGTACTAATGTATGTGGTTGTAATGTAATGTACTTCTAATAAATAAAAAATAAAAAATAAAAAAAATAAAAAAGAAAGTCAGGAGTGTTAATTGTCATATATACCAAAATGGAACAATGAAATTCTTACTTGTAGCAGCATGACAGATCTGTAAACACAGTATGCTGTGATAACGTACATAGCATAGATAACGTAATAAAATAAGCAAAAAAGCGGTTCAATACATAAAATATACAATATTAGTGCAAAAAAAAGCCTGTAGTGCATAGAGCAACCAAGACAGTTCGTAGTTCAACATTTAGTGGGTGTTTATAGTGCTCAATAAATAGCCTGATGGTTATTGGGAAGAAGTTGTTCCTGAACCTGGATGTCACAGTTTTGAGACCCCTATTCCGTCTTCCCCATAGCAAGAATGATATTAGCACATGGTCAGGGTTATATGGGTCCTTGATGATGCTGGCTGCCTTTTTGAGGCAATGCTTCCTATAGATCCCTTTGTTGGTGGGGAGGCCAGTACCCAAGATGGACCAGGCAGTGTCTACCACCTTTTGTAATTTCATTCATTCCAGGGTGCTCCAGACGCCAAACAAGGCCGTGATGCAACTAGTTAATGTGCTCTCTATCATACACTTGTAGACGTTCAAGAAAATACTCATCGTTATACCAAATCTCCTCAATCTTCTAAGGGTGTAGAGGCATTGATGGGCTTTCAAGAAAACTGTAGAGAAGAATACAGTGTAGTAAAAGTTCACAAGATTAGTTACTGGGATGAGGGGAATGTCTTTGTCCAATGAATGTGAAGTGTGGATTTCTGCACCCTGGTGTTCAGAAGAATGAAGACAATCTCATTGACATATTTGATTCTGACATGCTTTAATATATTAAATGCTGTCAGGATGCTTCCTATGTTGTCAGAGCCTAGAACTAGTACAGACACAGGATAACAGACCAATCTATGAAAAATCAGACAAGAAAACATTTTCTGTCCTTCCCCATAGAGTTGTAGATGTTGAACTGTTGGAAATTCAACATTGAGATAGATTTCTGGGCTAGCAGATAATCAAGGAACCATGCAAGAGGTTTAGGTTTATTAATGTCACATGTACCAAGGGGGGAATGGATTGGGGATGACGCTCAATTCAGCAATGCCCACACCGACACTCGCAGGAGGGTGAACTCACGTATATTTTATTTGTAGGGGTAAGAAAGTCCAAGACCACACAGGGGCGCTGCCCTCACCATAAGGGCGCAGGTGCGGTGACCTTGTTGATCTCAGGCTTGTCCCGACAGCTCAGTTCTGGTCTCAAAGGAGTTCACCTTTGCCTCGAGAGGAGGTGTGGCGGTCTCATATTTATCCTGGCGTCTCGGCTTCGGGCTTGAATAGGTAGTGCTGGCGGTTTCTGGGTTATCCTGGTAGCTCAGTCTTTGCCTCAGTGTGTGCGCGGGCGCAGTCCCTCTTTATCTGTGGGCAGGAAGAGGTATTGGCATCTCAGGCTTGCCCCGGCCGCTCAGTCTCAGCTTCAATAGAGGTGCTTGCTCTCTTGGGGTAGTTCCCAATAGCCCAGACATGACCACACGGTGGCACTGATGGTCCCGGGTGTGGCCCAATGGCTCAATCTTCCTCGAAACTGTAACGGGAAACTCTGCTAGCAGGGAAGCATCCCACTTTCTTTCTATTCCTCTCCTTTCTCCTTCCACCTTCCTCCTTCTTCTTTCCTCCTTCCTCCTGTCGTCTTTTCTCTCCTGCTTCATCACTCACCCGCTCCCTTCTTTCCGCTGGCTGGCCTGCCAGGGTTTTATAGGGGGGAGGCTGACAAGGTTCAAGTGGCCAAACCAATATCAGTTAACTGGACCCAGCACTACCTGTGATGCTGAGGATGGACCTTTCCTGACCTGTCAGCCAGTGATAAGGATCATAGCAGCACCCGAGGGAGGGGGTGCTGTCGCACAAACTACAGTTAAAAATGCATTTGTTTCCATGCTCTCCAACCAAATCAGATAATACCATGCATGAATATAATCAAGCCAAACACATACAAAAGGGAGAGCGAAGAGAGAATTAAATTGATGCCAAAGATCGAGTTGGCCATGATCTTATTAAATGGCAGGCCAGATTAAAGGCAGCTACTTTGAGCTTTTTCCTATGTTCTTATGCTCTTGCTGTCTTCAATAAATCTATTTGATTATCTCCCTCACAGGCACAAAGATATGTTCTTTAGCTGAGATGAAACTAGGCACTTCCAATTCAATCAGAAATTTAATACATGTTTTCCATATATTGAAATGCATTTTAATGGATGTCGTAATTTAGTTTTTCCATGCAGACTTGTGAGGCAAATCCTTCTGCCTCGTTTCCTCAGTCTCCTATTTTCCACCAGTAGCCCTGCTTTTCCTGTTTCCCCATTTTAAACCAGTTCTGATGTTCTTTGTTTTCATCCCCAGATTGGTGGCATTCCCTTCCCAACTCAGGTTCATCACTTTGCTTTTGAATTGGCTGGGCAGCTCAGTAACGTCGCAATGGAGCTGCTGTCTTACAGCGCCAGAGACCCGGGATCCATCCTGAATACGGATGCTGTCTGTACGGAGTTTGTATGTTTTCCCTGTGACCACGTGGATTTCTCCGGGTGCTCTTGTTTCCTCCCACACGCCAAAGTCGTACAGGTTTGTAGGTTAAATAGCTTTGGTAACATTGTAAATTGTCCCTAGTGTGTAGGATAGTGCTAGTGTACGGGGTGATCACTGGTCAGTTCGGACTCAGAGGGCCGAAGAGCCTGTTTCCATGCTGTATCTCTAAAGTCTAAAGTCTAAAGTCTGTTCATCTGTGAATGCTATTTTAATCCTGTTCAAATCACTACTTTTTAGGTTTGATGCCGCTGAGGATTTCCATAATCAATCCGAAATAGTTTGCAAGTTACCCAAGTAAGAAGACAGGACTCCAGAGATCCCATCACAGAGCTGTAAATGGTGTTCTGCCGTCGAACATCATCAAAATCCACATATCGCATCTGTTACAACAGTGGATAGTCTTTCACTAAATCTTTTGTGGCTGTAAACGGTTATGACTCTCCTAGGATCATAGATGTAATGCTTACCTGAACTCAGTACACATTTAGCACGCTGAACAAATCTATGACATGCTCTGCTATTATTGCAGCTGCCTTCAGAATGAGTTTCTATTTTCTCATCCGGCACTTTCAGAGAATAAGAAATAGCCATATGGAGGATCACTTGTTGATCTCTGAAAATTGCCATTGGCTTTAACTCAAGGGCACAATTATACATGCACAGTGTAGGTAGCATATGTCTAGATTTGGCTGTGATCCATCCAGAATGCCTTTTATAATCCTGTTACTGACTGCCAAGTAATGTAGGTTGACAACAATATTCTTGAGGCCAGTTTCCACACTCAATTAAACATAAATAAATACAAATATAGTAAACATATAGTTGCATGTACAGACAATAGTATTTCTGAAAACAGTACCATCATCTTAGATGTGTAGGAAGGAACTGCAGATGCTGGTTTAAATCGAAGATAGACACAAAAAGCTGGAGTAACTCAGCGGGACAGGCAGCATCTCTGGAGAGAAGGAATGGGTGACATTTCGGGTCGAGACCCTTCTTCAGACTGATCATCTTAGATGCTTATGTAGAGGAAACTACGGTGCAAATATAGTAAGTGTCGGTAGCATCCCAAATTAAGAGAAAATATTCAAAACCAATATTAGTAGGAGATACTGTAGTAGAAATAATGAACTGCAAAAGGACTTAAAGTGCTGGGGTAACTCAGCCGGTCTGGCACATCTCTGAAGAACATGGATAGGTGAAGTTACAGGTTGAGACTCTTTTTCATACTGATTGTGGGGGGTGTTTGTGGGGAAGAAAGCTCGAAGATGGGAGAAGCAGGACAAAGCTTGGCAGCTGGAACATTGTCATTGAGCGGTGAGCAGCAGGAATCATAAAGGGGGAGCAAAGAGGGTCTCACAAAACTCCCGTTGGAAAGGGGAAGAGAACTTCTTCAAAGTAGACATACCTTGAGGAGATTTTGTAGTGGAGAAGTCAAAATGTAGAAACAAGGAACTGCAGATGCAGCATGTAAAAAATGTAATTTCTCATTACCTCTGTTGATCAGACAATTTAGATTGTGACTTAACAGTGGACCATTAGTGGATAGCGCTATGGGCTACATTGTTCAATATCGGTTCCAACACGTTAAGTTTAACAGTCTATCTCTAAAGGCTGATTACTATATTGGCAATTATTTATTTTTAATTGAGTATGGAAACTACTTTCAAGAAGAATAGGATAAATCATTTCCTCCAGAATATGTTGGATGCATAACTCTATTATTATCAGCCATATTAATTTACATCTTTTCAACAGCTACCAAAAATGACTGTTCTTACCAAGTCTGCATGTACTTAACTTCAGACCCACTGTAATGTGCTTGGTCCTTAATTGCTCTCTGAAATGACCTAGTTAATCAGTTTTACGCAACTGACAAAACAAAGCACAATAACAATAAAACCGAATGAACCAAGCTCTGATATAAGCCTTAAATGCAGACATGATAAATGTATACTCAGAAAAACCATGAACATGTCTCTTCCCTGTCATTTGTTGATGTGTATCTATATTACGCAAGAGATTAATGCCCTGGCACAGTCTTTCCCAAGTAGAAACAAGGATCTGCAGATGCTGGTTCTCAAAAGAAGACACAAAGTGCTGGAGTAACACAACAGGTCAAGCAGCATCTCAGGAGAACATGGATCGGTGATGTTGTGGTGGGGGGGGGGGATGCTAAAAGAGAGGAGGGGCAGGACAAAGCCTGGCAGATAATAGGTTGATATACTGTCAGTAAGGACTGTCTTTCCCAAAGAATCCCAAAGGCTTTCACTTCTCTACTGCAATTTGAAAATAGACAAGAAAAGGTCTGGCTGTGCTTAATGATATAAACTTAAATTCAAGTAGTATATTAAGAAAAGTGAGTTGAAGGCAATTAGGGACAGTAACAGAGGAAAAAGTATGCTAACAGGTAAAATTGTTACAGAAATGGTTCAGAAATGTTGGCTTGGCATTCATGGTTATGTGGTTTAAGGTAATATAGAAAGGAGAAATTAAAAAAAGTAGGTGAAAAGCAACATAGATTATATAAAACGTCACCACAGTGAGGAGGGATATATGTTAAAAGATCATCAAATTACCTTACACAGGATGCAGATCAAAATAGGACAATCACACAATGGGCATGTACCATTGATCTTCAAATAGTCCAAAAGAGATCAAAAGCAAATATGCAGACAAATTTCTGACAAATATGGTCGTAATAGTTAGGGATTTCAAGCTCCGTAATATTATCTGCATAGCAGGCAGCGTAAAAGAAATAGAAAGTAGAGAATTCCTCAAGAGATGTTTTCAAAGCGAATAACAAGCATAGTGTGGGTGAAGACATGGAAGGGCACAAGTTGTGAAGCTGGGGCCAATTCTGAATTTAGCTCTAGGGAACGGACCTGCGGAGATGGAATGATATCAGCGAGCGGACAATTTTGCAGCAGTGATTATCCTCATCGTTGAATCAAAATCCAAGAACTGTATCTGACAGCACAATGAAAGAACTTCAAGACAAGGCATTAAAAGATAATACAAAATTACCCTCTCAAGAGCAATTAGCATTAGCATCGGCAATTCCAAAATTGTATAGTAATTTTATTTTTAATATTTTTGTAATTGGAACTCGGGTTTGGTCCATTTAGTGCATGCAGGTTTATCTGGCTCACAGTTTTGATGGGTGAATGGAAATGATCAAAGATACTTTTTTCACAATGTGTAAAACTATTAGTGATAGTTGAGAGATCTTTTTCTTATCTTAATTGATGCAAGAAAGAAAGGTTTTTAATATGCTAATTAAATAAACATGTTAATTATTCCTATCAGTAACTGCAGACAGCCTGCTCTCTGGAGATGCTGAACTTTCACATTTCTTTCTCAAAGTGTAAAAGTCAGCCAGCATCCATTTTCTCTGCAACAATTTATAGATGGTTATTTCAATTTCATGGCTGTCCACAGTGGCTTGTATGGAATGTTTTTTCGATCTCTTGGTTGGATTTATAGACAACAGGATCACGGAGTAAAACCTAATTCCAGAGAATTCTAAATTCTTGCTACCTTTGTGAGTACTACAGAGACTAATATTCTCTCATTGATTCTCCCTCATCTTCACACATTTATTGCTATTGATATTAGTTAGTTATATATTTTTCTTTCTAAAGGGTCTGACATACTAACCACGCACTTAGCCCTTTCCCCACCTACAACCAACCACCCAACCCTCCTCCCGATCTCTGTGATATTCTCTCCATATTCAGCAGCAGCTTTGTGTTAATATGCAGGATGCATATTAGTGCTTGCCAAATATGTCTCACATGTTATAAATGCAAACAAAAGTGTTGCATACATAAGGGTGCTGGCTCAAAGGGCCGAATGGCCTATTCCTGCACCTATTTCTATTGGTACAAACAATGACTTTGCATCAAGTTGGTGAGTGACTTGGAGGGAAATTGAATTGATTGATTGAAAGATACGGCATAGAAATAGGCCCTTTGGCCTAACAACTGTATGCCGACCATCGATCACCTATCACACTAGTTCTATATTATCCCACACCCTGCACACTGAGGGCAATTTACAGAGGCCAATTAACCTACAAACCCGCACGTCTTAGGGATGTGGAGGGAAACTGGAGCACCCAGAAGAAACCCAGGCGGTCACAGGGAGAATGTGTAAATTCCACACAGACAGTGCCTGAATTCAGGATCAAATCCGGGTCTCTGGCACTGTAAGGTAGCAGATCTACAGGTTGCGCCACTGTGTTAGTGGTAATGGTAGTGTTCTTATGTACCTCCTGCCCTTACATATTTGAATGGTAGAGGTTGTGGGTTTGTGAGGCACTGCGGGAGTAATCTGGTGAATAAATAATTTGGATTTTCTAAATGGTACAGCCATAGAGCTGTAGAGTATGCTTAGAGTTATGGCTGGTGGATGGGGTAACAATATACGCAGTCCCTTTGTTTCCTGAGTGATGCAAGATATGGACGTGGTGAGCTGGGAAGCCTTTGAATATCTACTATTGGCATGTATCTTATAGAGCAGCATGCCTGTTGCAGTCCGTGTCCTAACATTTAGGAGACTGATGAGCCTCAGACAGGGAAGAGTTTGTTGGAGAATTCTTGTGATGATACACAGGAACCATGTACATCATCACAGGAATTTTCCTAACATTTTCCTTTAGTCTCTTACTAAATTTTGTGTTAGCTGCACTATATTATTGTGGTACACAGCACTCTCCACAGCATCACAAATGTTATGCTGAGATCTGAAGGATGATGTTTACATACCCCTCCTGGAGCCTGATAATTTGCTGAGAAGGTTAGAATCTTAACCTTTACTGCTATCTTGCTCAATGACTTCTGTGGGTCAGTATTTGGTCAGGAATGATGCCAATATAAATTGGATATGTATTACGTATTAATTTTTGTTCATGTATGTCCATATGTCCATGCATTTAGATGTGGGAAGACCATTTATTCATCGGCATGCATTTGGGCTTGGAACTGAGGAAATCCTATGGCAATTTCCTGGACATGGGATGACTGCAACCATAACCATCCACCTTGGTGCAAATGATGACACTAGCCAACTTGGACTATTCCCACGATTTATTTTTAATTTAACCAGAACTGCTTGATGACAGACTCAAACTATTATTACTTTGTCAAGGGTTGGCTATCACATGTTGCCTTTAGCTGTCAGCTCCTTTATCTAGTTTTGGTCCTAACATGTATTCAAACCTGATGCTGAATGATCCTTATAGAACCAAAAATAAACATGGCTTCTAAAGGACAAAGGACAAAGGACAAAGGACATTTATTGTCACATACACCAATTGGTGTAGTGAAATTTGACTTGCCATGCAGCACACAAATAAAGATAAGACTCAACATTAAATAATTTAACAATAAACATAAAAACATCCCCCCACAATGGTTCCCACTGTGGGGGAAGGCAGCAAAGTCCAGTCCCATCCCCAGTTCACCCATAGTTGGGGCCTATTGAGGCCTCTGCAGTCGCCGATACGGCAGCCTGATGCTTCAGGCCCTCTCGCCGGATGATGAAGCTCTGGCGTCGGGTGAACACTCTCAGCGGCCCGGAGTGTCTGGAGCGGCCGCTTCCTCCCAGGAGACCGCGGCTCCCGAAGTCCACGAGCCGCGCTGGTCGATGGTCCGACTCTGGCGACCTCGTCGTGAGATCCCAGGCTCCGCGGTGTTTAAGGTTCAGCGCCACCCGCGGCTAGAAGCTCCACGGACCGCAGACCGCAGCTCCGCGATGTTGGAGTCGGCGGTCACAGCACTCCGGAGCTTACTGCACGGCGACCCGGGTAAGGCATCGCCCGCTCCGCGATTGTGCTTCAGCGCTGTGCCGCCGCCGAAGCTGAAGTCCTGTCCGGTCCCGGCAGGAAAACGCCGCTCCAGTCTGCCCGTAGGCCGCGAGGAAGGGGCAAAGATACGGCTCGGAGAAAAGCCGCATTTCCGACCAGGTAGGTACTGAGAAAATAGTTTCCCCCTTTCCCCCCCCCCCCACCCCCCCCACATAAAAAGACTAAATGACCTCCAAAACAAACACTTTTAACTAACTAAAAATAAAAAAGGGTGAAAAGACTAACAGCTGCTGGCAGGGCAGCCATACTCGACGGCGCCCCAGATGGGTTCTAAGGTTATCAATGAAAGTGCAAGGGTGCTGCCTGCTAGCAAGATTAATGACAACTCCATCAAGGATATAGCCAACTTAGTCACACAAGCACATGTCAATAAGAAGTAGGAACCAGACTAGAGATTTGTGGAACCAAGAGGTAAATGGTTAATATTGGTGACAAAATCAGATAGATTCATGTGAATCAAATATTATCTACTATGAATCAAATGTTGGTGTAGGTTGATCAAAACCTGTGCCAAGTTGGATCTAATGATAAGTTCAAGAAGTGAATATTGTAAAAAAAAAATAACTAGTCAAAGAAATAGTACCTTTTGGAGTTAAAATCCAGAACCACAGTTCAAATATTAATTCAAAACTATGAGAAGTTCTGCAAACCTTTCAAACCAATCACTTGATTAAATTTGTGTATGTTGCTTATTAAATGTCTATATTGATTGTAATATGTTCTTAATCCATGAAACATGGTGTTTTTGCAAGGCATGTGGTATTTTAATCATATTGGATAGCAGAGGCAAATGGTGAGCCTACTTCTCAAGCAATGTCACAGAAGCTCAATATTGTAGACACCCTAGATAGACACAAAAAGAGGAGGATTTATCCAGAGATGCTGCCTGTCCCGCTGAGTTACTCCAGCATTTTGTGTCTTCGGTGTAAACCAGCATCTGCAGTTCCTTCCTACATACTGTAGACACACTAGTTGAGTTTGGAAAAGTATACGGGTAAAAGCGTGGAGTGGTGGAGTTTGAGGGGAGACCTAATAAAAGGTTATAAAATTATGAGCGGCACAGAGTAGACAATGAGAGCCTTTTTCCAAGAATGGAAATGTCAAAGACAAGAGAGAGGAGGAAAGTTTAAAGGAGACAGACGTGGCAGATTTTTTATAGTGTGTGTAAAAGGTGCTAGGAACGAGCTGGCAGGGATGATGGTGAAGCAGATACAATGGAGGTGTTTAGGAGTATTTTATATAGGCACATGAATATGCAGGGAATAGAGGGGTATGGATCACATGTAGGCAGAAGGGATTAGTTTAATTTGGTATCATGTGCAGTACAGATATTGTGGGCCAAAGAGCTGTTCTGTGCTGTATTATTCTATGTTCTAAGGTTAAAAAGGAATGTTGCAAGTAAAATTAAGGAAAATTCAAAGATGCTTTAAAGGCCTGTCTTACGAGTCTGCGGTCATTGGCGGTGAAACAGGAAGTATCTGCAGCTCGTGGACCGCCAGAGACCGCGGGTTCGGTCAAACGCACACTGCCAGGGCCGTGCGGCGTTGGTCCCAACACCGCACGGTGCTCACAAAAAGTCAACAATGTCTAAAAATATTTTCCTGCCGCACAGCCGCCGCCAGTGAGGCACGAGTGCGGCACGGTCACCGCCACAGCCGCCGCCAGTGCGGCACGAGCGCCGTGAGTCGAACTTTCACCGCCACAGCCGCCGCCAGTGAGGCACGTGTGTGGCACGGCCGCCGCCACAGCCCCGCGATCCGAAAGACGTCATCGCGTAGCGCGTCGCGTTGCGCGATGATGTCATCACCCGACGCCGCAAGCTCGTGGAACCGGCCGTACGGAGATCACTCGGCCCCCGCGCAGCATCCGTGCAGTGCTCTCGTGGTTGCCGTGCGGTCCCCTCTTCCGGCGACGCCGCGCTTCACCGCCAATGACCGCAAACACGTGGGACAGAGCCTATATATGAACATGCAAGAAAAGGCATAACTAAGGGAAGAGTAGGGAAAAATGTCCCAAAGTTGGGGAGTCCAGAACCAGAGGCCACAATCAAAGAATGAAGGGGATGCCAATTAAAACTGAGATGAGAAAAAACGTTTTCACCCAGAGAGTTGTGAATTTGTGGAATTCTCTGCCACAGAAGGCAGTAGAGGCCAATTCACTGGATGAATTTTAAAAAGATTTAGATAGAGCTCTATGGGCTAGCGGAATCAAGGGATATCAGGAGAAGGCAGGCACGGGTTACTGATTGTGGATGATCAGCCATGCTCACAATGAATGGCGGTGCATGCTTGAAGGGCCAAATGGCCTCCTCCTGCACCTATTTTCTATGTTTCTATGTGTCTAGTAGGGCCTTTAAGAGACCAAAAACATGTTTGCCTGTTTGCAAGTGTAAGGTGTTCTGAATGAATACTTTACATTTGTTTTCACAAAACATTGGGATGAGGCACACAATGTAATTAAGGTGAAATCTGAAATATTGGATAGAACAGACATTGAAAAGAGGAAATATTAGGGAATAAACAATGAAAGCAGATAAATTCACATTTTGAATAAAAGTTGTTTGCGAATAAAAGAAACAAAGGAAGAAATGACAGAGTCTCGAATCATCATTCTCCCGTATTTGGCTGCAGATATAGTGCTCAAGTGCTGAAAATGTTGAATCATTGTTTAAGAGAGAAGGTACTGTAATTGATTAATCTCACCGGTGTCAAATTATTAAGAACAAATAGTGAGTGACAATTTTCATTATTGCTGTGAAATGTATTGTTTAATCAAAAATACAGTCACTAGAACAGATTTATTAAGGGAAGATTGTGTCTTAAAAACTAACTTGAATTTTTTGATGAGTCGACTAGGTGAGAATGTTATCTGGATGGATTTCAACGATGCATAGGAGAAAATCCCACAAAACAGACAGAGATCCAAGGCAAGGTGGCATGCAGTATTCGAAAATGCCTCAGCAATAGGAAACAAGGTGGTTTTGTTACTAGAAAGTTATGTCCAATGCATTGCATTGACTTGAATATGACCATTATGCTTTTTATTGTGTACTTTTGAAGGTTTAGACTGAAATACACGGCATTGAGAAGATTGCGGATGATATAAAAATATGGATGTGGTTCATATGGAGAAACAAAGTAGGAGGCTGCAAGTATACTGATTGAGTGTGCAAAAGTGGTGGGAGATTGCAACCTTCACGTGCTCTGCCCTGTTTTGACGAATGATGAGTCAAAGTATAGGAGGGAGATTGTGAATATGATTGAATAGTGCCAGAACAACAACCTTGTCAACAAGACCAATGAGCTGATTGTTGACTTTAGAAGGGGAAAACAAGGATTTTGAACCTGCCTTCATCAACGGGTTGGCGGTGGAGAGAGTTAACAACTTCCTGGGCATGCATATCTCTGAAGATCTATCTTGGACCCAGCACATTGATGCAATCATAAAATCATTTAAAAAAGGTGCATCAACACCTCCACTTCCTTAGAAGATTGAGTTTTCAGTATGTCAATGAATACTCACTTGAACTTCTACAGGTGTATGGTAGAGAGCATATTGATCAGTTGCATCACAGCTTGGTTTGGCAACTTGAATGCCCAGGAGCAAAGCCGATTAGAAAACGTGGTCAACACTGCCTGGTCCATCACAGGTACTGACCTTCCCACCATCAAATGGATCTGTTGGAGGTGCTGCCTCAAAAAGGCAGCCAACATTATCATAGACCCACACCATCCTGGCCATGCTCTCATTTCACTCCTACTATTGGGAGGAACATAAAATAGTCTGAAAATCATGACCATCACGTACAAGAATATCTTCTTCCTAACAATCATCGGGCACTTGAACACCCTACAACACTAACCGATGAACTATGGGTTGCACTTATGATTTCTACTTTTTTTTTGCACTCATATTGAGGTTATTTATTTGTTGACTTTTTTTTTGTTTATGATAAACTGTGTTACAGGCCTATTATGCTGCTGCAAGTTAGAATTTCATTGTTCCATTGTCGGTGTGTATGACAATTAAATACTCTTGAGTCTTAACTCTTGACATTAACCACATTTACTGTCCTCCAGTTATCTGGATTTGGATGAGGACATACATGGCAAGATTCGCAAGTTTGCAGGTGATACAAAAGTGGGTGGTTTTGCAGATGGTGAAGATGGTTATGAAAAGTTGCAGCAGGATCTTGATCGATTGGCCAGGTGGGCTGAGGTATGGTTGCTAGAATTTAATACAGAGAAATGTGAGGCATTGCATTTTGGGAAGTCTAACATGGGCAGGTCCTACACAGCTCTGGGCAGTGTTGTAGAGCAGAGGGATCTAGAAGAGCAGGTGCATGTTTCCTTGAAGGTGGAATTGCAGGTACAGTAGATAAGGTGATCAAAAAGACTTTTGGCACATTGGCCTTCATCAGTCAGACTATTGAGTGTAGAAGTTGGGAGGTCATGTTGCAGTTGTATACAATGTTGGTGAGGCCACATTTAGAGTATTGTATTCAGTTCTGGGCACCATGTTATAGGAAAGATGTTATCAAGCTGGAAAGGGTACAGAGAAGATTTACGAGGATGTTGTCACAACTAGAGGGTCTGAGGTATAGGGAGAGGTTGAGTAGGTTGCTCCTCCTTGGAGCACAGAAGGATGTGATCTTAAGGATGTGCATCAAATCATGAGAGAATAGATCAGGTAGATGCAGAGAGTCTCTTGCCCACAGTAAGTGAATCAAGGACCAGAGGACATAGGTTTAACGTGAAGGGGAAAAGATTTAATAGGAATCTGAGGGTTATCTTTTTCACACAAAAGGTGGTGGGTGTATGGGTAAAGCTGCCAGAAGAAGTAGAGGAGGTAGTTGAGGCAGAGACTATCCCAACACTTAAGAAACAGTTAGACAGGTACATGGATAGGACAGGTTTGAAGTGATATGGGCCAAGTGCGGGCAGGTGGGACAGGTGTAGCTGGGACATTTTGGCCGGTGTGGGCAAGTTGGGTCAAAGGGCCTGTTTCTAAGCTGTATGACTCTAAGGCTCTATCTGATACTTGTGGCCAGTAAAGATTTAAGAAATCTCAGTCAGAGCTCGAGCAATCTCTTTCTTTGCCTCCCATAGCAGCCTGAAATAAATCTCTTCTGGCCTTGGGGATTCATCTAACTTTAAGCTTGCTAAGACATGAAGTACCTTCTTTATTAATGGAGACCTGCACTAGAATTTTATCATCCCCATTGCAAAATTATTCACCTCTAAAGTCTGTTTTCTTTTGTGAATATAGATAAAAAAGTATTCATATAGGAACTCAACTATTCCTTCTACCTCCACTGAGAGATCACCCCTGTTTTCCATAATGAGCGCTATTCTTTCCCTGGTTGTTCTTTTGTCACTAATGTACCAACAAAATGGCCTTGTAATTACCTTAATGCTGCCCACCAGTGATATTTTGTGATCTTCCTTGTCTCCTTGAACCACTGCAACTTTTGGGTGAAGATACATCACAGGGCTATGTGCAAGGGAGTTCCAGGATTTTGATCCGGAGCTAATGAAGAACTGTGACATACTGTACATCCAAATCCACATGAGGTGCGGCCTGGAGGGGAAGTCCCCGTGAAGACTCATCAGTCCACAGCTTCAGTAGTATGCTCTGGTGAAGGATCTCATATCTGAATGTTAACTCTTTTACTTTCTACAGATGCCGCCTGATCTGTTGAGTGTTTTCAGCATTTTCTGTTTTTATTTCAGATTTCCAGAAGATTTCCAATTTCCCAAATTATTTTCATATTTAGTCTTGTGTTATGAAATGGTTAACGTGGTCACAATTATCTATGAACCACTGAGGTTTAGTTAATTGTAAATGGCTTATTATCACAAATATATTGAGAAGTAAAGTGTGTGTGCTAAAACAATCATAGAATATAAAACAGTACAGCACAGCAACTGGCCCTTTGGATCGCAATGCCTGGGCCAACCGTGATGCCAGAAAAAATGCTTACAGATATCACAAGCATTTCAGCTGAGACTTGATTTTTCATTCTCATTGAATACTTTGAATGTGCAAAAAAACTCATGATTACCATTCTCCTGTGAGGATTCTTATAATAGTAAAATGTCCCATGATCCCAGCATTTATCTGATCGTTTGTAGAGTACTGAGCCATGAAAATGTATGAAGTTTAAGTACTGGAACTTATTTTTTTAATAGGTTCCAGCACTTAAACGTCATACATTTTAAAATGATTTTGTTTAGAAGTAAAGGTTGCATTTGGACATTGACTTTCATGATCTTTGAAAACATCAAAGCAATTGAATGATTTTTTTTTAAATTGTTACAATCTTGGAAATGTGACAGAATATTTAATGCAGAATAAAATTCCACAAATGTTATTTAAATAATGTTCAGATAGTCTGTTTTCTATTCCTGGTTGTATAATAGATATTGGCCCAAATAGTGGGGAGAATTAATTCTTCCAAGTGGTGCCATAGGATCTTTATGATCTTTTATGCCAAGAAAAGGGAGGCTTTCAGTTTAATGTTTCATTAGAACCATAGCATCAACAACTGTGTAGAACTCCCTCAATAAAACAAAAAAAAACAGCGATAAATTAGCTGAAGTTCCAGGCTCAAATCTCTGGACTGGGAATTAAATTGACAATCTTCTGACATGTGAAAAAATACTATCGCTAAGCAACAATTAACATATAGTTTCACATGGCCATGCATAGCCTTGTCATGCATTACATGAAAGAAATAATCCAGTACCTTCACATAGTCCATATCATACTTACTAATGTGTTTTACACCTAATAGTCAGGTAATCTGTTATAATGCTATCAATTAAGAGACGACTACTGGCCAAGATGACCACTCACTATTTGCTCTACTACTCTATGTAGAAGATGATGTTTGCTGATGATTGCATAATATTCAATAACATGTGTAACTTTTTCACACATGAAAGAATCAGGCCTTACCTGCATGCCGCAAGATATGAACAACACTAAGAAAATTCCTTTCTTCTTCTAAGAAATAGTGCTATTTGGATGAAGAGACAATCACAATTTTACCTCTCATGCAAAATGTACCAGTTCTCACAGTGTAGTATTTGCTCTATTATTGCAGTACAACAGAAACACCACAAAACTACTGGAGCTAAATTCCAGAGGTGAGGAGAGAATGGCCAAGATTGGTATCCAGGCAGCATTTGATTAAGTGCGGCATCAAAGGGCTCGGGTAAATTGAAGTCAGAGGGTATTAAGGAGACACACTCCTGTGATTGGAATCATACCTTACATTAAGGAAGATGATACTGATTGCCGAGGTCAGACAACCTTGCTCCAAGATATTACATTGAGTTACTACAGAGTTGTTGAGGCCAATGTCTTAGAATCATGCATCATCAACCCTATCTGCTCTATCAATGACCTCCCTTCCATCATGAGGTCAGAATCTTCAATCCAGAGTCTATTTCCCAGGATGGAAATGTCATATTGACCTATTAGGAGACAATGCTAGGCTAAAAAGACAGGAGTAGACAGGCAGATGGGGCTCGTCAACCTGGGAAGGCAGTACATCTAGGAGAGGGAAAACTCTGATTCAAAACCTCCACTGACTTGTCGCCATATCCAGGCATGGAAAAGGCTCCTGGAGTAAACCTCAAGAAAATCCGGAGTCGGAGCCCCTAAGGCAGTTCGTCGTTGTCTACAACCTTGCTCTGGCAGCTCCTGCGACAGCGCTGGTGCCAAACTGTAATGGCCCTGCTGTTCCTTTGGATCGATCAGCGACGTGGAGGGGGGGGACGTGCTGCATGGGCAACAGCTTGTCCTCCATATGACATCGCCCAGGCTTGCATCCGACCACACATCACCTGCAAACTAGGATGCATCACCCATGGTCAGTCATGACCGAGGGGGGCCTCCTGCTGGTTTATTCTAATCTCTAGCTGTTGTGTACAAATCCTACTTTGGAAGCCACATGGATGGTCTCGAAATGATTCACCAAGGTGCAACCAGGGATAAAAAAGCATAAATAAGGACAGTGTGAAGAAGCACAAACATTCTCACCTGAATGAAGTAGCTAAGTTATATTACTTGCAGAATTATTTAAAACCTTGCCGAGAATAATAAATAATTATTATTCCCACCACATTAACCCCCAGAGGCAAGCCATTTGGTTTTACCTGCCAGCTCCACAATTTAGCATGATACGAGTGATATTTTACCCCAATGCTACTTTACTGCACCAACTCGTATTCAAGATCTTCATCGACAAAGACTAGAGGGAGATAGTAATGTCTTCCTTAATGTGTAGGATTATCTGCATACATAATTCCCTGTCAGAAGTAGTATTGGTAATAAAATTCATACCTGTATTTCTATTGAAAAGGAAAATAGATACCTATTTCAAGAATACATGTTTAGATAAAGGGTTTTGTGATAGGATCAAAAGGCTAGTCCTATTTCAGAGCCAGAAGTAGAATGACAGGCTGGATGTGAACAATCTGCTCTCTACAATTATATGCTTCTGAAATTCTTTGTCAATCAATCCTTCTAATTTAATTTATCTTCACGAAATCTATCCAGAAGCAATTGTGGAAATTGCTCGTTTATTGTTATTAGCATTCATCACCAATCAAGTTATGTGCCTACTGTTTCATATTAGTATTACATAGTATTACATAGATACATAGATACATAGAAATTAGGTGCAGGAGTAGGCCATTCGGCCCTTCGAGCCTGCACCGCCATTCAATACGATCATGGCTGATCATCCAACTCAGTATCCCGTACCTGCCTTCTCTCCATACCCCCTGATCCCTTTAGCCACAAGGGCCACATCTAATTCCCTCTTAAATATAGCCAATGAACTGGCCTCAACTACCCTCTGTGGCAGAGAGTTCCAGAGATTCACCACTCTCTGTGTGAAAAAGTTTTTCCTCATCTCGGTCTTAATTACACAGTATTATTATTAATACAGCAGAGAAATATTGTTTAGGACAGTCACTTTTCAACTGCTCGCCTAAGTTTACCTTTTTACATATTGTTAATCTCCAACAATGTTGTCCATCAGTAACTATATTGCGTAGTTTGCATCATTTTGAAGATGGGTCCTGACCCGAATCCTCAGCTATCCATGTTCTCCAGAGATGCTGCTTGACCCGCGGAGTTACTCCAGCACTTTGTGTCTTGTCATATAAACCAACATCTACAGTTCCAGGTATCCACATTTTACTGTTCTACTGCAACATATCCTCAAGGGATGCCTACTTTGAAGAGGTTCTCCTCCAATCTCCAGCAGAAGTACTGTCACCCTTTCTTACTGTCTTACTGTGACCCCTTCTTCTGTGAATTCCTTTGAATCAGGCTGAAGGAAGCTCCCGGCCACACAAATTCACCTATCCATGCTCTCAAGAGATGCTGCCTCACCCGCTGAGTTATTACAGCACTTTGTGTCTTGCATAGAATGTCAGATAGATACCATTATTTCTTGTTGGGTGCAACATTTCCATCTGATCTCCAACCCTGTGAGGCGGTTTCACATTCTGGTATAAAACCACTCACATTCTCCAACTGGCAAATGAGGCCAGCAAATCACTTGGTATGAAGCTGATGTTATTCCCTTCAGCATCTGAAAATAGAATAGTACCAGATCAGCCATGAGCGGTATCAGATCACCAGCCTGGTCCTTTGTCCAACCCAACAAAAATGGTGACACTAGAAATTGCAGATGCTGAAATCTTGAGCAAAGCACAAAGTGCTGGAGGAACTCAAGAAGGTCAATGTTCAGCACCTATTATCCCCGATAGACTCATCACAAGGGACCTGAACCTCTGTATCTCCCTTTGCAACTGGATCTTTGACTTCCTGATTGGTGAACCTCAATCAGTGCATTTCTGTAACAACATCTCCTCCTTACTGACCATCAATGTTAATTGTTTAGTCCCCTGCTGTATGTTCTTTACATCCATGATTATTTGTCTAAGAACAGCTCCCAAGCCATTTATAATTACACTGACTGCACCACTGTGGTTGGCTGAATCATTGGTGGTGATGAATCCACAAGCAGGAAGAGGGATAAAACATCTCATGGCCGTCCGAAGGGGGGGGGGTGCGTTGGGTGTGACTGCACCCCCCTTCCCCCCCCCCCAGAGTAAGAAAAAATCCCGAGGGAAAAAAAAAATCGGAAAAGCGCCCGAAATTCTGGTTCCGGCCGCTGGATGATTTGGGAGGAAAAAATGTGACCATCCGCGCCTGCGCAGTTGGGGAAGCGACGCAAAATGACGGCGTCTCTCCGCGCATGCGCAGTGGGCCCGGGCGGGATCAGACTGCCATTTGCACTCCACACATTGAGCTCGATGCCTCGTGTCGTCTACTCCAGGTAAGTAGTGGAATATTGTGTTGCAGGAGGGGGAGTCTGTTTTTTATCCTCGGTTCAAACTACCAATGAGGTGGTCTAATCTGGCCGAGGGATAAGGGAGTGCCCATTTCTCCGGGCCGGGGGGGGTGCGGATTGCGGGGTGCGGTGTCTGACCGCCCGGTCCAGCATCTCCATCCGCGGCGTTGAAGCCTCACCAACGGCCAGCTAGGCGACCAGGAGACCGTTCTCCCGACTCCGGGCGGGAGTGGCTGAATCTGAACCCAGCGGCTGTAACCTCAACACTAGACGCCGCAGCGGCGGGGCCCGCTCCCCTCGCCTCCCCCCACCACCAGGGCCCAAGCCATCTTCCCCCCACGCCAACCCCGCTGGGCCCACGCCACCCCCGCTCGACCCCTGCTGGGCCCACGCCACCCCCGCTGGCCCGCGCCACCCCCACTGGGCCCACGCCACCCCTGCTGACCCCTGCTGGGCACACGCCACCCCCGCTGGGCCCACGCCACCTTCATCTTCACCTCCCACCAGAAAGAGGGGGGGGTTGTGGGAGGGGGAGAGAGAGAGGGGAAGGGAGGGGAGAGAGAGATGGGAGAGGGAAAGGGGGATTATCTTTAGTGAGATTGCAAAATTAAGGTAGGTTTTAGAGCTATTATATTTTCTCCTCCATATGAATAATTTTAAACAATATCAAATAATATCAAACAATTGGAACTGCTTTCTTTTCCTTGATAACAATACTGAAAAATATGAATTCCATAGTTTGTGTCATAAATATACATTTTAATGGGATCATTATATACAGATGTAACATTTCCATTTCGAGATCTGGGGAGGTGGGGGCAAATATGCGTCAAGCCGATAGCCTAATCGTTAAAGAGTTAAAAGATAGCCTAATCGATAAAGAGCTGAGAAGAGGAATCAGAGCTGCCAAGGAAAGGTACTCTGAGAAGTTGAGGAGCAAATTCTCAGCTAGAGACTCTTCTTCAGTTTGGAAGGGCATGCAATAAATCACCAGCTATAAGAGGAAAGCCCCCCCCCCCCGCTCTTTGGACAATCGTCAGCTGACGAACAACCTGAATGAGTTTTACTGCAGGTTTGAAAATCAGAAACGTAACCCTGGTACCCCCTCCCCAACAAACACAGACAGACCCCAGTCTGCAAAGAATGGACCCTGCACCCTCTCCTTCCCATTCACCACTTCACACCTCCTTAAGGCAAGAGTCCAGTATGAAAAGAGTGGACCCTTTCCCACCCCAACCAACACTTCACACCCAATTACTCATTTTTAACCAGTCCCTGCAAAGATGTACTGTCCCTGCCTGCTTCCAAGTCTCCATTGTCCCTGTACCCAAAAAGGTAAGGATTACTGGTCTTAATGACTACAGGCTTGTCGCACTGACATCTAGTCATGAAGACCGTTGATAGGCTTGTGCTGGCCAAGCTGAAAAATATCACAATCCCTCTGCTGGACCCTCTGCATTTTGCATATTGGGTCAATAGATCTGTGGATGACGCAGTTAATCTGGGCCTGCACTTCATGCACTCCAGGGGACCTATGCGAGGATTTTGTTTGTTGATTTTAGCTCTGCATTCAACACCATTGTGCCAGAGCTACTACGCTCCAAACTTTCTGAGTTGACTGTGCCTGAACCCCTCTGTCGGTGGATCACCAGCTTTCTGACAGACAGGAAGCAGCATGTGAGACGGGAAAGCATATCTCGCACCCGCAAACATTCAGCATAGGAGAACCGCAAGATGCGTACTCTCCTCTCTCCTCTACTCTCGCCACACCAATGACTGCACCTCCACAGACACCTCTGTCAAGCTTCTCAAGTTTGCAGACGACACAACCTTGATTGGACTGATCCAGCATGGGGATCTGTACTTTTTTCAGTTTGACACCTTTCCTATAACATGTAGCCCAGAACTGAACACAATATTCTAAATGCGGTCTCACCAACGTCTTATACAACTGCAACATGATCTCCCAACTTCTATACTCAATACTCTGACTGATGAAGGCCAAAGTGCCAAAATACGTTTTGACCACCTGATATACCTGCGACACGACCTTCAAGGAACCATGCAACCATCAACCATTCCTCTGCCCACCTGGCTAATTGATCCAGATCCTGCTGCAATCTTTCACAACCATCTTCACTAAATGCAAAACCACTCACTTCTGTATCATCAGCAAACTTGCTAATCTTGCCCTGTTCTGTGACGTTTCACAGAGTGCTGGAGTAACTCAGCGGGTCAGGCTGAGTATAGAGGTTGGGAGGTCATGTTGCAGTTGCATAAGAAGGTGGTGAGGCCGCATTCAGAGTATTGTATTCAGTTCTGGGCACCATGTTATAGGAAAGATGTCATCAAACTGGAAAGGGTACAGTGAAGATTTACGAGGATGTTGCCAGGACTAGAGGGCCAGAGCTATAGGGAGAGGTTGAGTAGGCTGGGACTCTATTTCATGGAGCAAAGGAGGATGAGGGATGATCTAATAGAGGTGTATAAAATCATGATTTGAATAGATATGGTTGAGTCTTTTGCCCAGAGTAGGTGAATCGAGGAGCAGAGGACATAAGTTTAAGGTGAAGGGCAAAATATTTAATAGGAATCTGAGGGGTATGTTTTTCACACAAAGGGTGGTAGGTGTACGGAACAAGCTGCCAGAGGAGGTAGTTGAGGCGGGGACTATCGCAACATTTAAGAACCAGTTAGACAGGTACATGGATAGGACATGTTCGGAGGGATATGGATCAAACGTGGGCAGGTGGGACTAGTGCAGATGGGACATGCTGGGCCGAAGGGCCTGTTTCCACACTGTATAACTCTATGACTCTATCTATCTTTCCTTCTCAAACCCATTCTCCTGCCTTTGCCCCATTACCTCTGACACCCGTATCAATCAAGAATTTATCAATCTCCTCCTGAAAAATGTCCATTAACTTGACCCCCACAGCTGTCTGTGGCAATGAATTCCACAGTTCACCACCCTCTGACTTAAGAAATTCATGCTCATCTCCTTCCTAAAGGAATGTATTTTAATTCCGATGCTGTGGCCACTGGTCCTAGACTCTCCCACTAGTGGAAACATCCTCTCCACATCCACTCCATCCAGGTTTTTACCAGGCTGGGACAGACGGCAACAGCTTCACACCGTGTCCCACAGCTTGTGTCCTGTCCTGCATCACCCAAGGCAGCAGAGACGTTATAGGAGAGGGCAAGCACCGTAACAAAGTAGCTCATGATGGTTTGGGAAACATTCAGGAATGTCTATGCATGTCACATCATGAATATTACTGAAGAACGGTCTTGACCCGAAATATAATCTATACCTTTTCTCCAGAGATGCTGCCTGACTCACTGAGTTACTCCAGCACTCTGTGAAACGTCGCCTTTTCATATTCTCCACAGATGCTGCCTGACCCACTGAGTTACTCCAGCACTTTGTGTCTATTTACCCTTCACCCATCTGCCCAAGCCCACTCTCCCCCCTCCTTTCCTATATTCCTTCCCACCCATAAACCTCTCTCTGCCTTCACATTTCACTCCTCTTTCAAATCTGCTCTACTTATCTACATGCATTTTTCTTCTTAACTTTTTAGTCATAGAATGATGCAGTGTTTAAACAGGCCCTTCAGCCCAACTTGCCCACACCGACCAACATGTCCCATCTAAACTAGTCCCACTCACACGCGTTTGGCCCATATCCATCTAAATCTGTCCTATCCATGAACGTGTCCAACGTGTCCCAGCCTTAACTACCTCCTCTGGCAGCTCGTTCCAAACACCCAGCACCCTTTGTGTGAAAAAGCTACCTCTCAGATTCCTGAAATATTGGTCATAAATTTGGTGCAAAAATGCTCAACAATAAGGCTCAGAATGCATCAGAGAGCATCTAAAACCCCAGAGCTTGGCATCGAGGGACTTCACGCTTCGCTCTCGTGATGTGCGCAGCGCGCACATTATTTCACATTAAATCTTTTGTAATCCTGTCATGCCACCCCCTGTTTTGGAAAGCTTCGTACGGGCCTGCATCTGGTTGAGTGGTGCTGCAACCATGAGCTCTTGCTCAATGTCAAGGAAAGGGGAAGTTGGGAGACCATGGAGAGAGTTAGCAGCTTCAAATTCCAGGGTGTTAAGTTCTTGGATAACTTATCTTGAGTCCAACATGCAATCATGAAGATGGCATGTTAGCACCTCTGCTTTTTTTTATAGAAATTTAAAATGTGTTTAATAATTCTGCATGGGTTTGAATATGTAAACAATATTTTAATGATGTACTTTTTCAGGGTGACTGGTTGCATCATGGTATGGTAATTCCACTGCATAGGAACGCAAGAGGCTGCAAAGATTGGAGCACTCAGCCCAGTCCATCATGGGCACAGCCCTCCCCTCCATCAAAAGCATCCACATGAGGTTTTCATGTGTCAAGAAGATGGTATACATCTTCAAAGATCACCATCATCTGAGCCATGTCCTCTTCTCACAACTACCATTTGTGCAGGAGGTACAGAAGGCTGATGTCTCATACCACCAGGTTCAGGAACAGCTACTTTCCTACAACTATCAGGTTCCCGAAACAACTTGCAATATTCTAATTTGTAGGAAGGAACTGCAGATGCTGGTTTAAACTGAAGATAGACACAAAATGCTGGAGTAACTCAACGGGAAAGGCAGCATCTCTGTGGAGAAGGAATGGGTGAGGTTTCGGATCGAGATCCTTCTTCAGACTAATCCTACCTTGACAATGAAACACTACAGCCATCCTCTTGCACTTGCTTTGTTTTCCTCTAATTATGTACTTGCATAATTATGTCTTGTTTTTGCATTCTTTCTTTTAGACGTTTATGTATATTTTATATATAATTTATGCAAAAGTTGTTTTGTTTGTTTGTCTGTGTCTATGTGCCTGTGATGCTGCAACACCTCAACTTCCCAAGAGATCGCAAATGTATTCCAAATTCATTCATAAGCAGAGCATCATTAAATCAACATCAGTATTTTAGAAAGTATTCCGTTGAGTTCTCATAAATAAAAATATTTCTCTCAGTTATTTCCCAGCTGCTCACATGGTGTTGTTAACTTGATGTTCATCTCAAATCTAGATTCAGATCACAGGATCTGGATCACGACGAGGTGTGCATTATTCTTCCTTCAATCCCTTGACTACTATACTATGCAAGAATCATCATATTGTCATTTTCTATTTTCAAAAAGTTAATTCTTGACAATGCTTTTGGCCACTTTCAAGAACCTTTAGCTTTCATAATGTTTAAGAAGGAACTGCAGATGCTGGAAAAATCGAAGGTGGATAAAAATGCTGGAGAATCGGGTGAGGGTGAGGCAGCGTCTATGGAGCGAAGGAATAGGTGACTTTTCGGGTCGAGACCCTTCTTCAGACTGATGTGGGAGTGGTGGGAGCGGGAAGAAGAAAGGAAGAGGCGGAGACAGTGGGCTGTGGGAGAGCTGGGAAGGGAAGGGGAGGGGAAAGAGGGAGAAAGCAAGGAATACCTGAAATTGGAGAAGTCAATGTTCATACCACTGGGGCGTAAACTACCCAAGTGAAATATGAGGTGCTGCTCCTCCAATTTATGGTGTGACTCACTCTGGCCATGGAGGAGGCCCAGGACAGAAAGGTCAGATTCAGAATGGGAGGGGGAGTTGAAGTGCTGAGCCACTGGGAGATCAGGTTGGTTATTGCAAACTGAGTGAAGGTGTTGGGCGAAGTGATATTGCGAACTGAGCGATAAAAATAATAAAATAATAATAATAATAATAATAATAATTAGCTTTCATAAAGTCACTTTAACAATGGAGCCGCATTATATGCAAGGAGCTCTAAAAGTGCAAGCGATTGCTCGCAATATTTAAAGGTCAAACTAAATTTGTGATATACTTAATCAAAATGTTAAGATAGCTAAAGGTTTTCCAAACCAAGGAACAATATGGAATAGAAGCGGGGCAATCAGCCCATCATGCCCATGCTTGCTCTCCGTAGGATTTCTCCTATCAGTCCCATTTCTTCTCCATAGCCCATCTAATAAGAAGATGTTTCCACTAGCGGAAGAGTCTAGGACCTGAGGCCATAGCCTCAGGAGTAAAGGATATACGAAAGGAGATGAGGTGGATTTTTTTTAGTCAGAGGGTGGCAAATCTGTGGAATTCATTGCCACAGAAGTCTGAGGAGGCCAAGTCAATGGATATTTTTAAGGCAGAGATTGATAGATTCTTGATTAGTATGGGTGTCAGGGGTTGTGGAAAGAAGGCAGGAGAAGGAGTTGAGCGGGAAAGATAAATCAGCCATGATTGAATGGCAGGTTTGACTTGATGGGCCGAATGGCTTATTTCTACTTCTATAACATACATTTATGAAATTACTTATGAACTTATGAAGATTGTTTAAATTAATGTTTACTGCTTTCCATAATAAAAGAGTGTTTGTGCCCAATTAAATATTGCAGGCAAATTTAATTACATATGCCCTCAAATCACTAAGCTATTATATAAGGGATCCAATTCAAATCCATAGTGTGCAAGGCTATGACTTAATCGAGGAGTCTGTACTAAAAGACAATTCAGAACAATTGAAACAAAAGCAACCTAGAAATAATGTATTGCGGAACATTTGATGTGCCAAATGTACAACAATGATTATTAGAACAAGCATTACAATTCAGGGAAATTTAATGAATTATTTTATGAACCCTTTTGTTCTTTGTCCCTTTGCAGCTCCATCACCGGTAATGCGATTCAATTCATGAAAACAAAAACATCCATTTTCTTTTCTAGAAAGTGTTTAAATTTGTTGACTTGGAAGTTTCAAATTGATTAGAAACTTTGAGTTCTCCAAGATTCTATCTCTGGCTCTGAAATATATCTGCTAGAGTGTTGGCCAATTTGCAGCTGCTACCTGCCACTCCAGTGGTACACCACTTGGCAAAGGGCTGCCTTGTGGTCACAGTACTGACTGTGTGATTCAACCACGAGCTTATTAAGGGCATTCGTCCATAGAGTGCCTCCAGTGAAGTAATCTCAGTAGCACTAACAAAATCAAGGTAGTAAATTTTGATTGTGCAATGGTATAAAACAAGGGACAGCAAATCACAATTGACATCTTCAAGCTTTCATTTCCAAGGTATTTTTCCTTGCTTTTAGCACACAGTCATGGAGCTTGGTAACAGGCTATTCGGCCCAACTTGCCCATAGCGACCAATGTGTCCCATCTACACTAGTCCCACCTGACTGCATTTGGCCCATATCTCTCTACACCTGTACTATCAATGTACCTGTCTAAATGTTTCTTAAAAGTTGTCTTAATTACCTCCGGCAGCTCGTTCCATACACTCACCAGCCTTTGTGTGAAAAAGTTAACCCTCAGGTTTGGATTAAATCTTTCTCCCCCTCATCTTAAACCTATGTCAAAGGTAGAAACAAAATGCTGGAGTAACTCAGCGGACCAGGCAGCATCTCTGGAGAGAAGGAATGGGTGCTGAAGAAGGGTCTCGACCCGAAACGTCACCCATTTCTTCTCTCCAGAGATGCTGCCGGTCCCATTGAGTTACTCCAGCATTTTGTGTCTACCTTCGATTTAAACAAGCTCTGCAGTTCTTTCCTACACATTAAATGCATGTCATCTGGTTTTTGATTCCCCTGCTCTGGGCAAGAGACTCTGTGTGATTACCCGATCCATTCATGTTTTTGTACAACGTTGCAGCTAAAAACTAACAAAGGAGCAGATGATTAGCAACCACAGCCAATGTGGCATGTGTCTGAATTAATCAGCACCTGGGAGAATTTCAGGGCGATTATTTGGCAATTTCCCAATAGCTGAACAACAGTTCCAGCATTGAATACTGTAACTTCTTGCAACATGGAATAAACCTTACAGGTTCCATGAACTCATCCTGCAAACTCTATGAATACCGTTTTACGTGTGCATTGACATATTACTCCGGAGAGGGCTATCTCTACTATACTTCCTCCAGCAAAAGCTACAATAAATCTTTTGAAAATGTACAAGCTTTTTTTTTTCTCTCATTGGGATAACTTAATTAACACAAATGTGTGTTCTGCTCTCATTACAATGACCGTATAACACCCCGTTAAGCGCTGTTTGGCTCGCTGGTGTTGTATTTTCTCCGGCGGCCAAATTTGCTGTACAGTGTCTATTTACATGTTTTCATTCATCCAGGAGTACAAATCAATGGGGAAGCGGGTGGATTAAATAGAACGGCAAAGCGCTCTTCTCACTGTCAGATGTGCGTGCACTGGTTTCAACATAATTGCTGCAAATCTCCAGTGGCAATGAATTAAAAATTATAAACGTTCTTATAACGTTCATCATGCTTTGAAAACGTGAAGCCAAACCAATGATGGAAGGAGGTGATCAAAAAGTAACTGTTTTCGACATTTGGTTCTTTTGGTTCTTTATTGCTTATGCTGCAACTCGGCGGACCGGGCAGCATCTCTGGGCATCAGCCCTAAATTGGTCCTATCCCACACATGCATTTCAAACCCTGCCTTTTTTTAGGGTTGTCCACCCGAATGGAAAGGACCTCAATACCAACATTATATTAATATGAGCAAAACACGTAGTGCTGGAGCAACTCAGCCGGGCAGGCAGCATGAGAAATCTATTAAGAAGGGTCCGGCCCGAAACGTCGCCTATCCATCCCCTCCATAGATGCTGCCTGACCCGCTGAGTTACTCCAGAGTCTTTTTAAGACACAAAAATGCTGGAGTAACTCAGCGGGTTGGGCAGCATTTCTGGAGAACATGGATATATGATTTTCAGTAAGACCCTTCTTCGGTTTGTGTCAAGACCCGGAGCAGGGCCTTACATCGCGGGACTTGCCATCGCCCGCCGGGGGCTTTAACATCGGGAGAAGAATGGAAAACGGGAGAGACAATGACTTTGCCTTCCATCACGGTGAGGAGGAGATTCACTGTGATGGATGTTTGTGTTAATTGTGTCTTGGTTTTTTTCTTCTTCTTGTATGACTGCAGAAACCAAATTTCATTTGAACTTAATTTGAGGGTCAAATGACAATAAACTGTACTGTATTGTATTGTATTTCCTCGGGAAACCAACACTTGTAATTCCTTGTTTGACATTTTGACTCCAGCACTTTATGCTTTGCTCAAGATTCCAGCATCTGCCGTTCTTCTGCCTCTTTATTTCAATAGACCTTCTTCACCTTGAACATAACGGTGGACAATTTGAAAGCACCAAACTCAGTTAATAATAACTCTCATCTGTAAATTGGTCATCTTAATCATTTTTCCTATAAGTGGATTTAAATTAGTTGAGAGGTTTATTTCTCATTATTCTGACGATATACGTGACACAAACACATATTATGGTAGAATCACAGCCAGTAATATCTAATTCCTTTATGCGGAAGCATGATTTATCTGAATCATTTAGTTCTGAAACGAATGGCGGTCGGCAGCCATGGACACTGGGTTACGGCTCTTGCTCTGTGCCGTGATAATTATCTCAAGTATCTTCCAGTTTATAATTCTGCGATTTCAAGGACATTTTACAACAGGTTCTTCAATTTCAGATGCTTCCACTAAGGCGTGCAGTCGGATCACTTGAGATCAGCCACTTTTCTCCAGCATTAGAGGTTTGCCATTGCCTGGCCTGCAAGTCTTTTAAAACACTTTAATTGGATGTGCACCAGAATAATTTCCAAAAATGTGTCAATTCAGCTCGGGCGCGCACTATTCCGCTCTGAGATGACCCTCCTTTACATTGTGTAATTTCATAACGGTATTGTAGTAGGAAATCTGTGAATTGAGATATTCTGTTCAGAAAATGCAGACGAAACTACATTTAGTTTTTATTTGTGAAGTTAAAATATCGCATCCTCTCATCTGACGATTTTGACCTCTGCACAGTTGTGAATGCGAAGGACTTGAAGGGTCATAATGTACCAGGGTCCAGGATGCCCTGCTTTCTAGAGATCTACAGGGCGGCAATATTCATGAAATGGAGGGCATTTTCTCTGTGGCTCCATGAAGTTTCCAGTGGTGGCCTCCATCTCTAACATTGTTCATAAGTTCATAAATTCTAGGAGCCGAATCAGGCTATTCGGCCCATCAAGTCTACTCTGCCATTCAATCGTGACTGATCTATCTTTCCCTCTCAGCCCCATTCTCCTGCCCTCTTCCCATAACCCCATATAATCTCACTAACCAAGACCCCAACAGTGGCCATACGCCTCTCGGTTATCACCACTTGTGTTTCTGATCATGCTTCCATTTAAATAGACGCATTGGCATGTGGAAGTTTCTAATAAAGTGCCGGAGGAACTCAGCAGGCAGTCAGCATCTCTGGAAGGACATGGACAGACTACGATTTGTGTTGGGACCGTTCTTCAGACTGGCTGATCAGCCTGACCAGCTAAGTTCCTCCAGCACTTGGCTTTTTTTGCTCAAGATTCCAGCATCTGCCGTTTCTTATGTCTCTATTCTATTTTTTTTTTAATTGATTGCACCTTTAATGCACTTGGGGGTTTTTCAGTAAAATTAATTTTGTATGTCACAAATTTCACTTTGCATTTTCAGATATTGATTAAAGCAACGAGGAGTAAAAGCGAGTCCACGGTTAATCATTCACACGTGTAGCACGTTAACAGCCTGCAAATGGAAACTCGATGTATTTGTTCTACCAAAGATAGATACAAAATTCTGAAGGTAGACAAAAAAGCTGAAGTAACTCAGCGGGACAGGCAGCATCTCTGGAGAGAAGGAATGGGTGACGTTTCGGGTCGAGACCCTTCTTCAGACTAGTTCTGTTCTCCGCTTTTTGTTTTCTAATTCCCTCAAGAGCTGCGACGTTTGACAACAGCAACTGCTGTCTACAGCCTTGTCCCGGCGACCAATATTCCCACAAAAACCCAGGTTGTGAATGTCACGGACAATTTGGCCACGGGAAAGGAAGGAGCAGATCTTATCACCTTTAAACTCGATGCTTCCCCTAAATGCTTGCGATATTTTTTTCTCGGCAGGATGTGAAGGAGCAATGCCGCCAGATTCTTTCTCTGAGGTATCAAACCATGCAAACCGGTTGTTTTTTACAGCGTTTAGCTGCGATCAAGTAACTTTTTGCAGATCTAAAGGGAATTGGCGACTGCACTGGACATGTTGGGCTGTATTGACAGAAGCACGTTTTCACCAAAGGCTCCAGATGAAGAACGGCTAAAATGACCGTCAGCGATTAACGTTTGGCATTGTTTCCTGAGAATCTCTTCAACTCCAATAAAGATAATTTCTCGCAAAAATAAATTGCTGGAATCGCCAAATCCGATAATAAGTTTAAAGGAAAAAATAATGCAATTTATTTATGGTGTGCACGGGAAGCAATTTCATACGGGTAATAAAGCCGGGATCATTGAGGATGCCAGCCAAGTGCGCTACTTAGTATTCTCTGCTTGTCCACATTAAGTGTCCCTAATTCTTCATCAGATGTGTGTGCGATGGCTGATACATGTTCTGTCTCTCTCTCTCTCTCCTCGGGCTCGGCTCACAGCAGTGCACAAGGCAGGCAGGCATCAAAGATCCCTTCTCGACAAGCTTAGAGAGACCGCGGAGAAAGACTCAAACAGTTTGCCCTTTCTGCCGGCGTGATTTGGTGTCGAAGGACCGCCGTGATCGCTGGCTTTCGAGAAAGTGGTAAAACAGCTCGACTTGTCTCGGACTTGTGCGCTTCATTCCGCTCTGGCGTTGAAGCTGGACAGTTGCAGAGGTAGAGGTGAGGTTGGCGAGGTTGCGGTGCTGGAGGTGGGAGAGCGGCCACGGGCCACCGACCACTGGCCTGCGGCTGCGAGCGTGACTGACGGACGGTGTTTACCACAAACCTATAGGTTGTGAGGACTCCATGGAGCAGGCAGCACAGCTCCCGCCGCTATCCACCCGCTTATACAAAGCTGCAGTCAGCTCCGGCTACTGACAGACACTTGGCTAGGTTTGACTGATTCCTGCAGATGGATATAGCAGCAAGCGTCCAGCTTTCATCCCCACCCGGCACCTTCGCCCGGTGTAGAAAACTTCCCCGTGTGCTCGCCTTCCCAGAGCGGAATATGCTGTGAGGAAATACTTTGGATTTACAGAAATAAGGTAGGACATTTAAGTTTAACGCTTCGGATTGCGAATAGGAACGAATTGAATAAAATGTATCAATGAAATAAAGTTCCTCGCCTTTTACAATCAGATTCAATTTGTCATAAACTGCTAGTCAGAATGCGTCGCTCGCTGCCTGTGGTTTGTTTATTGACTGCCTGGAGTGGGCTGCGCCCGGCTGCCGTGCACATTACAGATGGGAAACGAGTCTGATTGCAAAAACATTTCAGTGTGTCTGCATGATCAGGTGTGTTTTTGAATCAGGCTGCCTGATTCCAATTCGATGTCCTTTGATCCAGGTTTCGATCGATTATCCTGCATTTTATTACATTTTGTAAACACGTTATCAGCCTTCCTGCGCTTGGACGCAGCTTCGGCAAGTTATGGAACTGATTATTGATTAGAAGATACCTTCCTGAGCATTTCCCCCCCTCAGCCAGTTTGTTTACCACCGGAAAACGCAGGCAATGAGTGGTCACTTATTGGAACCGGTGACCAGTGTGCGAGGGGATAACGGAATGCAAAGTCAACGGTCCCGCCCTCCCTAGGAAGCATTTGCTCGATGCCTCTCCAAAATAAAACAACCAAATAAATAAAACACACACACACACACACATTGCTCTAGCTCGATGCGTTACGGAATGGAGGGAGAGGGAGACTGCGGGGATGTGGTGAGCAGGAACGCGGAAACTGCCTGTGGAAACTCAGCCGGGTTGCGAAGATGTGAGATTTGCAATCTGCTCACTGAAATCACTCAACAGTGGAACAGTTTACAGCCGAACGTGCGCGGTGAAACCAAGCGATGTAACATACAGGGAAACATAAAGGAGAACCGCTTTACCCCGCTCACTAGTGCAGTGTAATCCCATTTGCAATAATGCTTTAAATTCACAACATCAATTGCAGATTTTTGTTGTTGTTATTCATCGTGGAGCCCTTATGCTGCACACGGGTCAGTAAACAATGTAGAGAAGCCAATTTGTTGGCGTGATTACCAGCGGCCAGAGATAAAAGGTCATTTCATTAATTCACCCAAACAAATCTGGCATTTCACCGTCCACTAGTCGTCTTCCGATCCGAGGTCACGGTCTTCACGCTACCTATCATTCTGACCCGTGCTATTTATGAAGCGCTGAGACCGCCGTCGCCGCTTTAAAATATCAGAGTCCTGGTGAATAGTGATCGTTTGTCGTTGAGTCCATGCCGCCTGATCTGTGACATACATTGCTCTGATTGCAGCAAACACATCCTCCTAAATATTAATATTACTGCCAGCACTTGCAAGACGTTGCTCAATTACAGACTATATAAATAAATTATTATTATAATCATTATTGATTATTATAATCAATGTGACACTTTTAAAACTAGAACATATCATAGCTGGGACGAAATATTTAGATCATTCGGCATCCAGTCTTCTTTCGTCAGCAAAGTTTGTTTTATTTTAGGTTGGCACCGAGAAACATAAGCACTTTTAAGATTGGAAACACTCGGCTGGTCAGGCAGCGTCTGGCCTGACCAGTGTTTCCAGTATTTTTTGCTTTTATTTCAGATTTGCAGTATCTGGCGTTTTCTGATTTTAAGACTAGTTTACATTAATAATATTGAGAGAGCGAGGATGTAATATATACATACACTGATAACGTTTGTAATACATTGCAAGTGGTTTACAGGGTTGTTGGTACAGCATCTCTATAGAATACAGCATGTATGATGACCACCTTTGACTTAAGATGATTGATTAAGTTAAATTGCACTTGCATTAAATATTTTTCTGGGATTTTCATCAGTGTTTTCAACATCAAATGCAACCATTGGATTTTCAATGGTGTTCAATGCCCTTGTCTGAAAAAGGGAACAGACCCTAAAGATTGCCTACCCTTGTCCTCCAAAGATGCTGTCTGGCCCATTTGTATTCAATACTTCAGGCCATTTGTATTCAATACAAGATTCCAGCATCCTCAGTTCCTTGTGTGCACATGTCCTCGTGTTGGATGAGGAATTGGAACAAAGGATAACTTCTAGGACAGATGCAAGCAGATCAATAATCTTTCAATCACATTCGAAAGAGTATACTGTACTTTGAGGATGTTTCAGAAGTGATCTGCTAGAAAGAAAGCAGATATTGGCAACAAAGATGGCATGTGATTCACCTACACGTATTAGTCAATCTGGGATGGCCCTCAGTACATTCAAGAATGTTTGGGCAGGCTCATAATTTTTCTATATTTCAGAGCCTTGGCTGACTTCCACTGCTTCCTAATCTGCTGCCTAATCTCACTTTCAACCTGGACATTAAATAATTACCCATTTTGTTTCTTCCATAATATCAAACTGCATGAGAATAATTGACATTGCCATAGGTTAGGCTCCTCTGGGCTGCTACTTGGGCAATAATAAATAAAATGGAGGACACAAATAACTACCGGTAATTGTAGTTGGGAGCTGTGCTTCTCAGACTCTCTCCTGTGGTTTATTTTGTTTTACTTTCTCTGGAAGCACAGGCACTGAGGAAATTTCAATTCAACAGGCTATCTATCATACTTCCACTGTGGAACTTGTGAGCACCCAAACATATTGTTTTGTGTCTTTTTGGATCCCATACGTATTATGCAGGCAGTGTGCAGAAGGATCAGACAAACATATAACTTAATGTCACCAACAGACTTCAGCTGCATAGTTCTGAAGGATCTGTAGTGTCTCTTCCTGGAGATATGGAATAGCAGAGGTTTTATTTCAGACGACATGGCCACAGAGGTTTTATATCAGAGTTCATGGCCACATTAACTTCCTCTTGGTATAATATGACCAGGAGAGTAGATTAAAAATCTTGTTTTCTTGCCTGATGGACACATGCCTGAATCACTGTTTTTTAATGGCCTTCTGAATGCTGTGTTGCATCAAGGTACTCTGCTCACTAATGCCTGGAGTTGTGATCGAGGAGTATCGAAGGTTGACTGCAAAGTATCATTCTGTGATGACACCGATGTTATGTTGATCTGGTTTACTCTGTGGACAGCTATCCCAAATGAGACACCAGTTCCATCTGTTTGAGAGGATTATTTTACAAATTTGACAGGGCTGTGGATAGTGAAAGTTTTGCAAATAAGTATTAAAATGTTTTTGGTGCATTGGGGGAACAACAGGGAAACATAGAAACATAGAAAATAGGAATATGGCAATAAGATTCTAAGAGATAATTTACCATCAGTCAGGTGATTAGTGATTTGCCACATAGAATCAAAGAATTGTATCAGTTGATGATTTCTTAGACCTCTGTCTCTGTGAAAGGGCTTTCTCTTTATCCCCTTGCCCCAGCTCTTTCACAAGACTCAGTCATTTCCTTTCAGCTTTACTGAACTTTAAAACAAATTGTTTAGCACCTAATGCAATCTAAAAATTACAAAATGTATTCCATGCTTTCAAAACTGCTGACTTGATTTCAAAGAAAAATATGACTTAAAAAGCACCAGAAGATAGATACAGAATGCGCGATATATATCATCCTAAAATTATTAATTGTACCGTTGACTCACATGATATTAAAGCCTCAAGGCTAAGTAACCAATTTGCCCATGAAGATCTCTGCTGGAACAAACTAAAATTGAGCCAAACAGCACCCATCCTTTATTTACAGAGATGCTGCCTGACCCGATGAGACACAGTACTTTGTGTCTATCTTCTGTATAAACCAGCATCTGCAGTTCTTTCCTACAAACTAAAATCCATATCTCTCCATCTTGATTGCTGTCCGTGGTCCTGTATTTTCTGTCAGCTGATCTACTCTTTCCTTAAACCATACAATTGCCTTTCTAAGATTCACCCTGTCATTCAATAGTTCTTGCATGCATTCGCAAACCTGCAATTCAAGTTGATAGTTGGTACTTGCCAAAGTCAATTCAAAGTCAATTTTATTCGTACTTGCCATTGAAACATGAAAAGGGCGAAGCAAGGCAGATCACTTGGCAATGCTCTAAACACTAATTTGGACAGAGCAAAGTTGTTCCAGCCCTGTTCACCTTGCAAATCTCCCTTTCAAACAGATGGGGACTGGTGTCTCAATTGGGATATCTGCCCACAGACTAATCAAGAAACAGGCTAACATATTCTGTTCTCGCAGAATTAGATCTTACAGTCAACTTGCAAAACTCCTCTACCACAACTCCTGTGTCACCACAGAAGAGAGCAGGACTGACTGAGCCTTGTGAAAGAGCTGGGCAAGAGGATAATATGAAAGACCTTTCAATACATAGAGGTCTAAGAAATCATCAACTGATACAATTCTTTGATTCTATGTGGCAAATCACTAATCTCCTGACATGGTAAATTATATCTCAGAATCGTTTTGCCATATTCCTGCCATATTAGCCCTAAGAGCTAAATCTATCTCTCTCTTGAAATCTAACTCTCTCTAGAAGGAGGTAGCTTCAGAGATTTTCAATCGAGATATGATATTTCACAGCATTTGGTCAGGCATGTTCAATCCTTCTGAAAGCAAGCGTTTAAGACTTTTGCCTCCATCACAGTGAGGAGGTGCCTGATGAACTCACTGTGGTGGATGTTAATTTGTGTTTATTGTGTGTTTTGTTATTTATTATATGTATGACTGCAGGCAACGAAATTTTGTTCAGACCGAAAGGTCTGAATGACAATAAAGGAATCTAAGTCTAAGTCTAAGTTTCTCCATCTGAATCATTATAAAATCCATTATGAATCATTGCACATCCATGTTCTGCTAATAATTTGAAGAAGTTCAAAAAGTAGCAGGGGAAAAGGGTGGGGTAACATTTATATCTATCACCAGGAGTTGTTTCATAGCACTAACTTTGGTCAAGCTGACTGAACCATATTGGAACTAAGGCAAAATGTGCAGGAAGGAACTGCAGTGGTTGACACAAAATGCTGGCATAATTCAGCGGATCAGGCAGTACCTCTGGCGAAAAAAATTGAGACTCAATGTGAAGAGGCTTCTGACCCAAAACATCACCTATTTTTTTCTCCAGTGATGCTGCCTGACCCGTCAAGCTGCTCCAGCATTTTATGTCCATCTTGGACACAAAGGCAGTGGTAAATGAACCAGCATGAGAAATAAATGCAGAAAATGCTTTAAACACTCAGCAACAGTTAAAGTTCCAGATGTGGGACCCTTCATCCATATCATTTTCATGTTTTTCATTTTGGTATAACAAACAGAACAAACTCAGAGCGCACCTCAGCTCAAAGTTATTTGTAACGGGCAGTGGACTATCATCTGAGGCAGTAATGTGCTTCACCACAATTTGTAACTTAATGGCACTGTGGATTCCATCATTGTAATCAAGCCAAAAGATCAATGTTCAATGAGGAATGCAGTTCAGAGCACCTCCAGCCACACTTAAATTGCAGTGCAAACCTTAAATGGAGGTGCAATGCAGGAACACCTGTGTGAAACAAAACTTACTGTGTATAATGGACTGAGCTAAATAATCCCAAACCATGGATCAGATCACAGGGCTGCAACTGTCCCACCACTGGTCATGAATGGTGACAAAACTAATTGAACATTTAACATGAAGAGTCTCCAGGAACATGCACATCATCAGCAATGGTGGGGTCCAGCATGAGAATGCTAAAGGAAAGACTGAAGCAAACAGAGCAATATTTAGCCAAATATGTTTTGAATTATCTTCTTGAGATCTCCCTCCATCACATAAGCCAGTTTGCAGCCAATTTGATTCATCCACATGATATCAAGAAACAACTATGAACAATGTATACACAAAGACCACAGGAATAGACAACACCCTTGCCGTAGCACTGAAGATTTGTACTCCAGAACCAGGTGCTTCTCTACCAAACTCTTCCATAAAAATCACAACATTGTCATTCACCCAACAATGCGGAAAACTCCCAGGCATTTGCTGCTCACAAAAGCAGAACAAATCCAGTATGTGGCTCACTTCTGCCCAGTCAAGCTACTCTCAATGAATGAAGATGTTGTCAATAATACTATAACCTTCCTTCAGACCAGGCGTTTGCTGATGATTACACAACATTAAATTCCTTGGCAGCTCTTCAGCAATTTTTGCATGACTGCATGGAGGAAAATCAAAACAATGTTCAGACATGGATTGATAAACAGCAAGTAACATTTGTGCCATAAAATTGCCGCATAATGCCATCTCTAAAATGAGGCAGTCTAATCATCTCCTCTTCATACTCTGAAGAAGGGTCTCGACCCAAAACGTCGCCTACTCCTTTTCTCCATAGATGCTGCCTCACCCGCTGAGTACCTCCAGCATTTTTGTCTACCTCCTCTTGATACTTAATAGCATTGCAGCGGAGCCCCCACTATTAGCATCTAAGGGGTCATCATTGGTCAACCAGATCAGCCACATAAATACTGTGGCTACTAGAGCAAGTCAGAAGCTGGGTCTCCCGCAGTGAGTGAATCACCTCCTGATGCCTCACAACCTTTGCACCATCTGCAAGGCAAAAGTCAGGTGAGTGAAAGAATGTTCTCTACATACCTGGGTGAATACAGCTTCAACAACATTCAAGAACCTCACCTCTATCAATGACAAAGCTGCCAGCTTGATTAGTATCACATGCATTGTTCATTCATTCTATCCACTGCCAGTGCATGATAGCTGTACTCTGCGCCGCCTCCAAAATACACTGCATTTACTAGCCTGGGCCATTCTGATAGCACCTCTCCCTTGAAGAAAGGCATAGGTATCATATGCATAGGAATACAACCACCTGCAAATTCCCTTCCAAGGAATACACCATCCTGATTTGGGAATATGTTGCCAGTACTTCTTCACTGCTGTGTCTATTTCCAGGAACTCTGTCCAAACAGCGGTGGAAGGGTGCCTTCACCAGTATGACCACAGTAACTCAAGAAGGTGGCTTACCAACAGTGTTTCAGCACCACAAATGAATGGGTAATAAATGCTGATACAGCCAGAAAAGCCCAGATCCCAAACTTAATAAATAAAACCTACTTAACATTGCTTTAGGTACTCTCTAATCTTTTTACTCCCATCTCTTTCATGAAGACTTTTTTCTTATTAATTCACTACTCCCCGTCCACACCATTACATTTCAGGCAAAACTAATTACCTTCCACTATAGTTCACACCCTTCATAGTTCAAGACTGTGCCCATGGTTACATGGTGTCTCTGCTTTGCTGTCATTGATCTCTGTTCTCATCCTACCCCATCTTTAAAATTTCTGCAGATATTTTCCAAACTTTGGGGCGGCACAGTGGCGCAGTGATAGTTGCTTGCTGCCTTACAGCCCCAGAGACATGGGTTCAATCCTGACTATGTGGTGCTGTCTGTACGGAGTTTGTATGTTCTCCCTGTGACCTTGTGGGTTTTCTCTGGGTGCTCAAGTTTCCTCCTACACTCCAAAGCTGTACAGGTTTGCAGGTTAATTGGCTTTGGTAAAATTGTAACATTTGTCCCTCGTGTGTATAGAATAGTGTGCTGGTCGGCGTGGACTCGGTGGGATGAAAGGCTTGTTTCCGTGCTGTATCTCTAAACTAAATTAAACTTCTCCCACCTGCCATTATTCCTGACTTGCAACACTCCACCCAGTACTGCCTTTGGGTTGAACATCACTGTATAGAAGGGCCTTGAATTCCCAATGTCTCAGAAGAAAATGACTTTAAATTATTGGCAGCATCAACAGGAGGTCAAAAACAAAACAGGTGCAACTTTGAGGAGAGAGATGGAATTTGGAGCATAACTAACTGTTCACTTGTACAACATTCTAAAAATGCTGATGCCCATTTGAAATGCAGATTGTTGGCATCCATACATGTGCAATGAGGTCACCACTGAAAGCTTGTACTTGAAGTGATACGGAAATATAAAGTGATCGTTTTTATTCGATTCAGCAGATGCTCCTCTTTAATAACTGAATAAGCTTAATGGCTCACAATTATTCCTAGAACACTTAATTTTGTTGAGTACTATTGATTCTATCAATTAAATTGTGCAATCATTGAGCTTTGAACTTAATGTTACAGTGACAGGAATCATGTCTTACAGGAATGTAGTGAATCATGTCCTTTTGTGTAGCGCTTTAAATGTGCTGCAACGATTGTAATCAACAAACAAACCTTTGAACACACCTGGTTATCTTCCGACAATGGCTGTGTGAGTAATGCCCCCAGTACGACTGCCGGGAAGATCCTGGCTGTACTGCAAAAACAACTGGAGTTTAATCCGAGCAAGTGTTACACTTTGGATGGTCGAATGCATGGAGAAAGAATATAGTTAATGGCAAGTCCCTTATTAGCATTGATATACAGAGGGATCTTGGGATCCAAGAATATAGCTCCCTAAAAGAGGCAACGTGGTAATGGTATAGATACCTTCATAGTTCGGGGCATTAAGTCATGATGCAGATTTATAGGACTTTGATTAGGCCACATTGGAGCATTGTGCACAGTCTGGTCATCTGATTACAGAAAGGATGTGGACATTTAAAGGCATAGATAGTGTAGATAGTCAGAACCTTTTTCACAGAGTCTTCTTCTTATCGAGTCCACACACAAGATTAGTTGTTCAGCCAGAGCTGAACACACTTCGCGGCATCTGCATACAATGGTGTCTGTCTTGCGCTTCTTGTGCGTGGTGGTGGAAAGATTGGTGGAAACAGGGCCGCGACACGAATGCTCTTTTCTTGACCCCTTTCACAGGGAGAAAATGTCAAAGAGTAGAGGGCATAGTTTTAAGGTGAAAGGGGCAAAGTGAAAAGGAGATGGGCTTTTTACACAGGGGATGAATGGCTTGGATAGAGTGGATGTGGAGAGGATGTTCCCACTAGTGGGAGAGTCTAGGACTCAAGGTCATAGCCTCAGAATTAGACGTTCCTTTCAGAAGGAGATGAGGAGGAATTTCCTTAGTCAGAGGGTAGCGAATCTGTGGAATTCCTTGCCACAGAAGGATGTGGAGGGCGGCAAAGTGTATTTTTAAGGCAGAGATAGATAGATTAGTAAGGGTGTCAGGGGTTATGGGGAGAAGGCAGGCGAATGGGGTTAGGAGGGAGAGATAAATCAGCCATGATTGAATGGCGGAGTAGACTTGATGGACCGAATGACCTAATTCTGCTCCCATCACTTATAACATGATGCCTGGTACACACTGCCAGGGAAGCTGGTAGAGGCAGATAAAATAGCGGTGTTTATGAGGCTTTTAGATAGGCACATGGATATACAGATAATGGAGGGATAGGGATCATGTGCTGGCAGATGAAATTAGTTTATCTTAGCATCATGTTTGCAACAGACTGTGGACCGAAGGGCCTGGTACTGTGCTTTACTTTTCTATGCTCTATGTTCTGTGTTCTAACGGCTGGACGAAGTCACTGGGTCAAGTGGCAGCTGTGGAGGGAAATGGAATTGTCGATGTTTCAGGTCAAGACTCTGCTTCAGGACACTCCTGATGCAAGGTTTTGATCCGAAAAACATAGATAGTTCCTTTCCCTCCACAGTTGTTGCTCAACCCACTGAGTTCCTCCAGCAATTTGCTTTTCTGCTCCAGATCACAGCATCTGCAGTCTCTTATGTCTCCTGGGCTTAGTCCCTCAATTGCACTATGCTAAGTGGCCTCATTTACGATCATGGCTGAACGCCACAGTTGGCCCAAGCGTCAGTGGACTTGGAAGAAGGTAAGCTGTCTGTAGCTAATTCTTAGCCAGTGGTCCTAGCTTGCATCTGTTGTGTTTATGTGGAGAATTATTAAGGCTTGACTATAACATTTTTCACAGTTGCTATCTCTGGGAAAGAATGAGAAAGGCAGCTATTTCTTTAACAAGGCATCAATCACATTAGTGAAAGGAAATTGGAGGGGAGAAAAATATAGCGGAGAACTTTCATTGTGAATATGAATGCTGGGATTACTTCATTATAACAGGAATTTTGTGCTCATTTCTAATTTTCAGGTAGTATGTGTTTCTGTGTTAGTGACAGTGATTTAAGTATTTCAGAGCTTTTCCTTTTGTAATTCAATGCAAACATTATGTTGTTACACTGAGGGATTCTTCCAAGCTATTATATAACCATTTAGATGATGGATCATTGAACTGAAATGTAACTTTGTTGGTCACCACAAGTGCTACCTGGTGTGCAGAGAGTTTCTAGCTTGTTCTGTTTTCATTTCAGATGTTTTGTGTCCATAGTTTTTGGGTTATGTGCAGCTATTCCAAGCTGGGTAAAGTTTTTTGTTACCATTAATAAATTAGATGCCCCCTTCCCCTGGTACGTTTTTTCAGATGCTCCCAGGAGTAATCAAAACAACTAAGCAATGAGCAAAAAAAAAACAATGTGCCAGTGTAACTCAGCAGGTCAGACAGCATCTGTAGAGAATATCACTATGGACGTTTCTTATCCATGTTCTCCAGAGTTGATGCCTGACCTGCTGAGTTACTCCAGCACTTGCTGTTTCTTGCTCAAGGTTCCAGAGGTGATTTCTGATCCATGCTGATGGAACTAATTTCAGCCACGGAACAAATGAGTGGTGCAATTGGACTCCGTGCCTCTGAACTGAGGAGGAAAGAACAGATATCTGACTTTATTTCCCACTATTATAAAAGAGCATGGGTGCAGCTATTGAATGGAGAACAAGATTTTCATCAAGCCCCAGACTTTCATTTACTCCATTCCACCAGTTCCCCCCTTTTCCTGAAAATCTACCACATTGCTTGCCATGTTCTTGACTTGGCACAAGGTGCCAGTGGCAAAAAAACTCCTCTTCCTCAACTTCCTAGCAGGCACTTGGCACTCATGTTGGGCTAGCAGAAAGAGAAGATATACACAACATGCTGGAGTAATTCAGTGGGTCAGGCAGCATCTCTGGAGAAAAGGGATGGGTGACATCTTGGGTTGGGACCCTTCTTCAGACTGGACAACATATAGATTCCACTTACTTAAGACTTGGAGGCTTTTGCAATCACCTTGCACCATCTGCAATCCTCCCTAACTGAAACCTAATGCATTACAATGAAGCCCTTGGTCTGTGTTCAGTCCCTGTAGATGCCAACAGCATTGAAATCGAGGAACTTAATTAAAAACTGTCCCATTGTTCATAGCAGAGCAGAAATCCCATCACATCTCCGATTACATGCATAAATCTTTCCAATTCAATAACGTTCGTGATAAACAATGTCCCTACACGGTAAAAACAGAAAGTGTTGTGAATATGCAACAGATTGGAGAGCATTCCATGCAGCGAGAGACAGAGCTAATATTTCAGGTTCAAAATGAAGTGTCTAGTTAAGGTTCACCAATCGTGAGGAAGGATCTCAGACTTGAAACATTAAAATTGTTTCTCTTTCCTGACTGGCTTGTTACTGTCTGACGTTGAGTATTTTTTTAATATTAAGTAAGAATGTATGCATTTTTAGAGATGGAGCAAAAGGAAAAGAACAAGCTGGAACTGTGAGGCAGAACTCAACAGTCACTGAAAATCTGAAACAGAAGATGTGCACCGAATGTGGTGGGTGCCTGGAACATGCTGCCAGGGTAACGGTGGAGGCAGACACAATAAGAGGCTTTTAGAAAGGCACATGGATATGTAGGGAATGGAAGGATGTGGATCATGTGTTGGCAGATGCGATTAGTTTATCTTGGCACCATGTTTATTGAGTTGAAGAGCCTGTTCCTATGTTGCACTGTTCCCTATTATAGGTTCTAAGACAATGCTGGAAATACCCAGCAAATCATGCCACATCTGTGAAGAGTGCAAAACCATTCCATAGACTAAGTCCAAATAAAGTTTTATTAAAGTTGCTTTACAAACTTCGATCCTAGCTACGGGTGCTTTCTGTACGGAGTCTGTACGTTCGCCCTGTGACCGCATGTGATTTCCCCGGGTGCTCCGGTTTCCTCCCACATGCCAAAGGTGTGTACGTTTGTAGGTCAATTGGCTTCTGTAAAGTATTCCTACTGTGTAGGATAGAACTATTGTACGGGTGATCACTGGTCGGCGTGGACTCTTTGGGCTGAAGGGCTTGTTTCCACGCTGTATCCTTGAACTAAACTAAACTAAACTAAATTAAATTGTTTCTATGCACAAACATATTTTAATCAACATAATTGATATCTACTGAACAGAGTGGAGCTTAGTTTAACACTGGCCAAGCAGATAGTCATACAAATGCTTTGAATCAATACCCAAATGTAATGTTTTGCTTAAAGCCCCTGTCCCACTTTCACGACCTAATTGGCGACGTTTGCCGAGGTTTCCCTTGACTCATACTCGCAGCATGGTCGCCACGGGGTCGTAGGAGGTCTTTGTAACTCTTCCTCATGCTCATGAGTGGTCTCCACGGACTCGTGGCCTCAAGTAGGTCGCGTCGTTTTTTCCAGCCTGATAAAAATTGTCCAGGAGTAAAAAAAAGGCATGGAAAAAATCAATACTTTTTACTCGTAGGTAGGTCGTAGTAGGTCGTGATGGTAGTCGTAGATAGTCGTAGATAGTCGTGGGTAGTCGTAGGTCGGTATCTGGCCCGAGAAAAAAAATGCAAACATGACATCATTTTATCATGTGATCATTTCCCACTTGTAGCGAGTTGTAGTTGGTCTTAGTTGTGGAAGACTGAGGTCGAGGGGGGTCGTAGGAGGTCGTAGACATAGTCGTAGGAGGTCATAGACATAGTCATAGGAGGTCCTAGACATAGTCGTAGGAGGTCGTAGTAGGTCTTTTATTTCGGCGAGTCAACACGACCGTGACATTTTTTCAACTCATCTAGGGTCTAAACTCGTGGATTAGGTCGTCCAAGTGGGACAGGCCCTTAAGATTGGTGAAAGTGGTAATTACAGAGTACTGGGAAGGTTTTAATGTACAAAACATCTGGATTGCAAGTGTAATATCACAAAGGAAAGAATTTGCAAATTGATCTAATACGTATATAATTAGAAAAGTAAATTACTGCAGATGTTGGATTTTAAATCAGAAAATCACCAGGTTGGATTGCATTTTGTGGAGAGTGAACTTTTGTTAACATTCAGGTGGATGACCATTTTTCAGAACGCTATAAGAGAAATCAAAATATGATTTGAAAATCCATTGTAATACTGTGAAAGTTGTCCAGCTGAAGGCCATTTGCCGAGGGCCGCCAGCATTGAATCTCCGCCCGGCGCGGCCTGTGGACTTCGGGAGCCGCGGACTCTGGTGGCCGCTTCGGATGTCCAAGCCGCGGAGGATGTCCTCCAGTCCCGACGTCGGACTTCCATCACCCCGGCGAGCGGGCTTGAACATCAGGCCGCCCGTAGTGGCGACAGCGGGGGCTCGGGAGCCCCCCGACCACGGGAGGACAACAGAGGAGGATGACTGCATTTTGGAGCCTTCCCTCACAGTGGGAAACTTTGATCCCGCTGTGTGGGGATGTCTGTGTTAAAAACTATCGTGTTCTGTGCTCTTTATTATTCGTATGGCTGTATGGCGACCACACATTTCACTACCAATTGGTACATGTGACATATAAATGTATCTTGAATATTACATTAAATATGTTGAAAATGTAAACAAAATATAATTGGATAGGTTTTCTGGGAAATTGGAAGTGAAAGTCATTCTTTAGATTTGGATCCTTTTAAAAATAAATACAATGTAAGCAGATTCCATTAAAATTTTACCAACACAGGCCTGACACCCTGAAGAAAAGAGTATTGAAAACAAAACTGCTGTGTTCTCTATCAGAATGTGCAGATGGTCAATGGAGAAAGGTCCCACGATAAATATCAATGAATGAGCATATCATGCTGGGAAATGGATAAGAATCTTTGCTTACTGAAGTAGAATAATTCATGTATTGAATCAAAGCTTTTACCTTAGTGGAAATTCACCAATTAAATCATTTCATGTTCAGCAATGTACAGCATGATTTCCAAAATACTTTTTTTTTAATTGGCATTTCATGCAGGTGACTATGATGCTAATTCAGTGGAATAGCTTCACTTGTTTTAGGTACCTTCCTGAAGGTTGTTCAGTGTTGAATCTAAGACAGCTCATGGGATGTTCTCTTTCTAAATGTCTCAAACAATTATTTCTATGAAGATTCGCTTGTAATTCCTCCTCAAATCTTTCTTGTTTCAGGAATTAGTAAAATATTCAATTCTGGTGCCTTGCTAATGAGAAAATGATTATTGCCTGGGAGACTTCTGCATTGATTCACAGTCTATTTAATAATGAAATGCATTGACAGATCCAATGTTACATTTTTATGTTCAGACTCATGACAAAAAGGCAGCTTCCATCAGCAATTCTGCATTCCCTCTGATCTGTAGCTTACAACCTTGCTTTCCTTATGATTGAGAAAGTTTGCTGCATGACTAAATATGACCTTTTCAACACGTGTCACTGGAAATGCACTGTGCATCTAAAAGCAGAAACCAACAGATTACCAAAAAATCGGATGATGGTGAAAGTTTATATTTAAGTTTGCTTACAAGGCATGCTAATGTAAAATGACACAATGACATTTGCTGTATGATATTTGACAGAAACCATAGTTTAGCTGCAGAACAAAATGTATGGGCCTTTATGTAATAGTCTATTGCAGTCACTAAAACAAATCCTGAATGAGCATGATGTGCATGTTCAGTTACATGGCACCTACCCCAATATCACAGTGTGGAAAATGATGGGTAGATTGTGAACTGAAGATGTAAAGGAATCTCACACCCATTAATTAAGAACATAACATACATTATCAAATACATTTCCACATGAGACAGTATTTCACTTTATCACTTAAAGCATGTGGGATTTTTAATTTCATCACTAAGCCCACACTCTATCAGTCTTCGCAGGAGTAGTGCATCCCAAGTGCATTGCATTTTTGAAGGCACAGAAACACTGAACTTTCATCTGGAATAAAGCTACACAGAAATGAATGATTGTTGCCTAATCTTTGGTACTCCCATTATCCCTCAAGCCACAGAGATTCAAGAAGGGTCATAAGCTGGAATGTTGCCCCTCCATTTCCGTCCACAGTTGCTACATGACCTGTTGAGTACCTCCAGCACTTTGTTTTTTGCTCATCACTTGAGTAGTGATGGATCTACTGTAAAATCTATGCCATGTTGCTGGTTAAAAGAGAATGGCACTGAGTTGGGCACAGATTTGGAATATCACACTTTATTGCCTGCTATTTATTGTCTCTTTTCCAACTATGTTAAAATTACAACACCACCAAGCAAACTGCTGGGCTTCCTCATGGTGAAACATTTGGTCGTATGCTAACAGTCTGAATGTTCACTTTACTGTACATAACTCCAAGTAGTATTGTGCACCTTGTAATTCCAGATCTCATTTTGTTGTTTGATCTCCACTGGGTATCAGCCCAGTGATAAGAGTGAAAACCTTTTCAAGAATCACCTCACTAACTTCCTACTTCCACTTTTGAGATACTTTACAGGAAGTCTTGTGGATATCAATGGAGAATAAGGCTAATGATTCTATTCAGGGATGGTAGATGCTGTGTGGGTGTGGTGAGATTTTTCTGCCATTGAATTATAACCTGGTTTATCCAAGACCTAATTCCAATGCCGATCATTCCCTTCAATTTCCTTCAAACCCTCAGTTTAACAAAACTCTTCAGCCTGAGCTTTAAAATTAATATTAGGCCTTTGACTCCAAATAATTTTCCACTCTACAGATAAGCTTTTTTTTTTGTAAAAAAATTGGATTAGCCACATAGATAGGTCTTTATTCTTTGGAGCGCATAAGGTTAAGGGGGGACTTGATAGAGGTCTTTAAAATTATGAGAGGGATAGACAGAGTTGACTTGGATAAGCTTTTTCCATTGAGAGTAGGGAAGATTCAAACAAGAGGACATGATTTGAGAATTAAGGGACAAAAGTTTAGGGGTAACATGAGGGGGAACTTCTTTACTCAGAGATTGGTAGCTGTGTGGAATGAGCCCCCAGTGAAAGTTGTGGAGGCAGGTTCGATTTTATCATATAAAAATAAATTGGATAGGTATATGGACGGGAAAGGAATGGAGGGTTATGGTCTAAGTGCAGGTAGATGGGACTAGGTGAGAGTAAGTGTTCGGCACAGACTAGAAGGGCCGATATGGCCTGTTTCCGTGCTGTAATTGTTATATGGTTATAATTTGTAAGCCACATAATTCAATTTTATTGAAACAAAAAAAAATGGATTGGATAAAATGGGAACAGTTACGATTTGCAAGAAGTTCTATAGTTTGATTATCCCTGTCCCCTCTCGTCACCCCTCCTTCTCTTTATCTTTTCTTTTCATCCACAATCCAACCCAAGTAGCCAATTGCTGACACAGGGAAGCATCAATTTTCTCCCTTCATCTAATCTGATTGTTTTTCCTTTTCCCCCAATGATTGCATGCAACCAACTCTCATCTTGCAAAAAATCTGTTCTTTGGCTCACAGCAAAGTGATTGTTTAACATGACCCAGTAAGAGCCTTTCAATTTGGTTTTGTGTTTTTGAGATGATCTTATCTTTGTCTTCATTACTAATCATTGGCCACATTTCTGCTCAGTGGACTAATATCGTTACTTTAAGGGCCTGTCCCAATTTCATGACCTAATTCACGATCTCTGCCGAGTTTGCCCTTGACTCATACTCGCAGCATGGTCGTCACAAGGTCGTAGGTAAGTCGTAGGTAGGTTGTGATGCTAGTCGTAGGTACTCGTGGCATCAAATAGGTCAGGGCGTTTTTCTAGCCTGATGAAAAATGTCCACGAGTAAAAAAGGTCGTGAATTATGTCGTGAAAGTGGGACATGCCCTTAATGCTTCCATCCGCACTTCTTTCAATAGCACCAATCTGGGACATTCTATTTTTTTGCTCATCTGTGGATGGATATTAGGCACACCTGCTCTGTACTGCAATGTTATCATTTCAAAGCAAATCAACACAGTGGGGGGATGCATGTTTACAGCTACAAAGTATGTTTAAATTGAAGTAGGGACAATCGGAGCCAAGGGAGGTGGATTAAATAAACATTAATTAAATGAATAGATTTGTCTAACCTTGCTGATTTGACTACAGGTAGAGCTGCCAATCTTCTAGGATACCCCTGGAATCTCCAGGAATTAATAAAAAACTAATCTCCAGGCACTGCTCAGAGCAATCCAGCAGAAATATCATGGGAGCAATAAAATAAGTGCTTTTAAAAATATCATTGAATACTTTTGTTTTCTAATATTGGACATGAGGAAACAGGACGGTTGACTAGCAATTAAGAATTACCAGTTGGAATGAAGAGTGTTCCCTTTTTGATTAAATACAGATGAAATGGATAGAGTGGGGATGGCAGGAGGCTATCTGAAGAATGTGTCCAACTAGGCATAATGACACTAATTATAATGGGAAATTGTTAACATGCATTTAATGCAGCAAGATTTAGAAAATTGAAATGCATTAAATGAAAAGCAGGAATGACAAAAGTGATGCTTAATGTTAATGCAAGATTTTAACCTTTCCAATGAATTGTAATACAACATCACTCTGCATGGGCAGATGGAATTCCAAAGAGGAAATCTTCCTTGCTGTGTGATGCCAATCTCATGTCTAATGAATCAATTAAATATAAACAAGTATATGCACATGAAGAAGCTATTGTTTTCAGGAGCAATAAGTTGCAGGAGTGTCGGGAAGTAAGGAGAGTCAGAATGGATCAAATGGAACTGCTTGTTTAAGAGCTGACATGAACGCAATAGGACACATGACATCTTTCAGTGTTATATTGAAAACAAGGTAAACAATTCTAGAGTTGCTCACTTGGATATACAAAGACAAACAAACAATTATTTTTATCACTTGCCCTCCGTAGAAGAGAACCACAATTAAGATCAGTAATGGAGCCAAATGTATATAATTTACCTAGTGATATACAGTATATATAATATATATATTTAATTGAATGCATATTGTTGAAAGCTAATGACCTCCAATTCAATAGGGGTGATGATGCTTTTGAGATCTTATCTCGTTTCATTATTTTGATTGTTGGCAGACATGATTTTGGTGGGTTTCTGTAAGGGTTGTGCAATCAGCGGGCTTAAAGAAACTAAATAATCTTTCTAACAGGATGAAATCCAACCTACCTTTTCTGAATGTTAAGATATAACATATTAACGATGAGGAAAATTGTTCCCAAAGTCAAACAGGACCAAACATAAATGTTTTTTGAAGAAAACCAGGAAAGCCTATCAATGATCTGCTTTAGATAAAGAAAGGAAAGGAAAAAATACAAAATATTCGTTATCGTAGCATGTGACTCTCAACCCCAAAATGGGAGGAGATACTGTTATATTTATGCTGCAAACATCATGATGAAAATAAACAGAGATCTATCCTAATCAATCTTGTGGAAGTCCCAACATGTATGTATAAAGAGAACCCTAGCAATAATAAGTTTAACTAATTGGTGGTTTGCTGTAGAATTACTTTAACTAAACCAAGCAAGATTGTGCAAAGGTTTACGTTTGATTCTCAGTGAAGGAAACCTTACAAAACAGCAACTAGGAATGTAGCTGAACTGAAGAAGTTGACTTCAGCTTGTATTTGTGGTAACACGTTCTCTCAGATGCTATAAAAAATAGGATAGTACTGCAGAATCAATGATACAGAGGCTGTTGTTGTCAGAGATGAATCTGACCTTCAAGAACACACCAAAAATTGCTCAAGTGGTGGAATCAGCAAGTAGAAATACAGCAGATTTGTAAGTCAGACCAGTTATCCCATGTACCAGTGCCGATGTGGGATGCAAGTCAAAACGCGTTATTACAAAGCAAACCAATAATAATTTTAAAAAGATAAATGAAGATTGTTCCCACTGTGGAGGGAAGCATATGTCATCTGAATGCTGATTCAGGCAGAAAATGTGCCACAAGTGTGGTTTAAAAAGCTATATTGTCAGAGCTTGCAGGAATAAGTATAAAGTTGAGCAAACAAAATGAAAGAAAGAAATTAAACAAAGATGCTCAAAAGATCTGATGATTTCCATCGTTTTCACCATATATAGAAAACAAGTGAAGACTATAATAAAGAAGTGCTGTTCACAATCTTTAATGATACAAGGGCTGATTTCATAAATGTAGCACTTCTGAATGTTGTCCCGTGAATGAATGAAGGAGATGTGACATTTGATCTTAACACTGAATTGCACTGATGAACAAGACTGAATATGCAGTTAGATGAAAACACTACATGCGAGCTTACCAAGGCACAGCTAAATCTGATAAACTACTGCAGATAAAAGTGCTGAAGTTGCTAATGCAACAACAACAATGGTTGCAGGAGGGCTGTGACATGGTTGCAGGAGGGCTGTGTCATGGTTGCAGGAGGGCTGTGATTGGAAACTAAATATTCCAGGATTTTGTTGCTTCAGGGGTGATAGAATTGGAGGGGCAAGAGGTGGGGGTGTTGCATTGCTTGTCAAGGAAGATATTACAGCAGTGCTTTGGCAGGATAGATTAGAGGGCTCGTCTAGGGAGGCTATTTGGGTGGAGCTGAGAAATGGGAAAGGTGTAGCAACACTTATAGGGGTGTATTATAGACCGCCAAATGGGGAGCGAGAATTGGAAGAGCAAATATGTAAGGAGATAGCAGATATTAGTAGTAAGCACAAGGTAGTGATTGTGGGAGATTTCAATTTTCCACACATAGACTGGGAAACACATTCTGTAAAAGGGCTGGATGGTTTGGAGTTTGTAAAATGTGTGCAGGATAGTTTTTTGCAGCAATACATAGAGGTGCCTACTAGAGAAGGGGCAGTGCTGGACCTCCTGTTAGGAAATGAGACCGGGCAGGTGGCGGAGGTAAGCGTTGGGGAGCACTTCGGGTCCAGTGATCACAATACCATTAGTTTCAATATAATTATGGAGAGGGTCAGAACTGGACCTAGGGTTGAGATTTTTGATTGGAGAAAGGCTAACTTTGAGGAAATGCGAAAGGATTTAAAAGGAGTGAATTGGGACATGTTGTTTTATGGGAAGGATGTAGAAGAGAAATGGAGGACATTTAAAGGTGAAATTTTAAGAGTACAGAATCTTTATGTACCTGTTCGGTTGAAAGGAAATAGTAAAAATTGGAAAGAGCCATGGTTTTCAAGGGAAATTGGACACTTGGTTCGGAAAAAGAGAGAGATCTACAATAATTATAGGCAGCATGGAGTAAATGAGGTGCTTGAGGAGTATAAAGAATGTAAAAAGAATATTAAGAAAGAAATTAGAAAAGTTAAAAGAAGATATGAGGTTGCTTTGGCAAGTAAGGTGAAAGTAAATCCAAAGGGTTTCTACAGCTATATTAATAGCAAAAGGATAACAAGGAATAAAATTGGTCCATTAGAGAGTCAGAGTGGACAGCTATCTGCAGAGCCAAAAGAGATGGGGGAGATACTGAACAATTTCTTTTCTTCGGTATTCACCAAGGAGAAGGATATGGAATTATGTGAGGTAAGGGAAACAAGCAGAGTAGCAATGGAAACAATGAGATTCAAAGAAGAGGAGGTGCGGACACTTTTGAAAAAGATGAAAACGGATAAGTCTCCAGGTCCTGACAGGATATTCCCGAGGACATTGAGGGAAGTTAGTGTAGAAATAGCAGGGGCTATGACAGAAATATTTCAAATGTCATTAGAAACGGGAATAGTGCCGGAGGATTGGCGTACTGCGCATGTTGTTCCGTTGTTTAAAAAGGGTTCTAAGAGTAAACCTAGCAATTATAGTCCTGTTAGTTTGACGTCAGTGGTGGGCAAATTAATGGAAAGGATACTTAAAGATAATATATATAAGCATCTGGATAAGCAGGGTCTGATTAGGAACAGTCAACATGGATTTGTGCCTGGAAGGTCATGTTTGACTAATCTTCTAGAATTTTTCGAAGAGGTTACTAGGGAAATTGATGAGGGTAAAGCAGTGGATGTTGTCTATATGGACTTCAGTAAGGCCTTTGACAAGGTTCCTCATGGAAGGTTGGTTAAGAAGATTCAATTGTTGGGTATTAATGGTGGAGTAGCAAGATGGATTCAACAGTGGCTGAATGGGAGATGCCAGAGAGTAATGGTGGATGGCTGTTTGTCAGGTTGGAGGCCGGTGACTAGTGGGGTGCCTCAGGGGTCTGTGTTGGGTCCACTGTTGTTTGTCATGTACATCAATGATCTGGATGATGGTGTGGAAAATTGGATTAGTAAGTATGCAGATGATACTAAGATAGGTGGTGTGGTGGATAATGAAGTAGATTTTCAAAGTCTACAGAGAGATTTAGGCCATTTGGAAGAGTGGGCTGAAAGATGGCAGATGGAGTTTAATGCTGATAAATGTGAGGTACTACATCTCGGCAGGACAAATCAAAATAGGACGTACATGGTAAATGGTAGAGAATTGAGGAATGCAGTTGAACAGAGGGATCTAGGAATAACTGTGCATAGTTCCCTGAAGGTGGAATCTCATGTAGATAGGGTGGTAAAGAAAGCTTTTGGGGTGCTGGCCTTTATAAATCAGAGTATTGAATATAGAAGTTGGGATGTAATGTTAAAATTGTACAAGGCATTGGTGAGGCCAATTCTGGAGTATGGAGTACAATTTTGGTCGCCTACTTATAGGAAGGATGTCAACAAAATAGAGAGAGTACAGAGGAGATTTACTAGAATGTTGCCTGGGTTTCAGCAACTAAGTTACAGAGAAAGGTTGAACAAGTTAGGTCTTTATTCTTTGGAGCGCAGAAGGTTAAGAGGGGACTTGTTAGAGGTCTTTAAAATTATGAGCGGGTTAGACAGAGTTGACGTGGATAAGCTTTTTCCATTGAGAGTAGGGAAGATTCAAACAAGGGGACATGACTTGAGAATTAAGGGACAGAAGTTTAGGGGTAACATTAGGGGGAACTGCTTTACTCAGAGAGTGGTAGCTGTGTGGAATGAGCTTCCAGTGGAAGTGGTGGACGCTGGTTCGATTTTATCCTTTAAAAATAGATTGGATGGGTATATGGACGGGAAAGGAATGGAGGGTTATGGTCTGAGTGCAGGTAGATGGGACTAGGGGGAAGTATTTATTTTAAAAAATACAATTTTTAAAAAAAATGTTCGGCACAGACTTGAAGGGCCGAGATGGCCTGTTTCCGTGCTGTAATGGTTATATGGTTATATGGTTATATGGTTAATATGGTTAATATGCCAAAGATAAATTAAAAACAACAGTTTTTACTAGTGTTCTCTGAAGTGTACTAGTGTTCTACCAGTGTACTCTGGATCAAACCAATTGCGAGGAATCTGGCAACGGAAATATAAAGTCAAAACAAGGAACTGCAAATGCTGGTTTTCAAAAAAAAGACACAAAGTGCCAGAGTAATTCAGTGGATCAGGCAACATCTCTGGAGGAAATGAATAGATGATGTTCAGGTCAGGACCTTTCTTCAGACACAAAGCAGACCCAACCTGAAACATTGCCTATTCATGCCTGACCCACTGAGTTACTCCAGCACTTAGTGTCCTTTTTTAAACTGGTATATAATAATTGGGAAAAAAAGTAAAAGTCATTGCCAAGTCATTGTCATTGGGGGCATGGTTGCGCAGCAGTAGAGTTGCTGCCTTAAGGGCCTGGCCCACGGGCATGCGACTCCATTCGGCAAGCGCGACCTAACCGCAAGCGGGGGCCGTGCGGGGGCCGCGCGGAGGTCGCGGGGCCGGTCCCACTTCGATCGCCGGAGCCGTATGGAGTTGTGTGGAGCTGGTCCCGACATCACGCGGGGCTCCGAAAAACTGACTGTTCAAAAATTCCGTGCGGCAACGGCCTGCCGCCCCACAGCCGCATCGAGGCCGTGCGCGCCGCATCGATGGTCATGTGCACCGCCTCGACGCCGGACGTAGCTGCCTCGAGGCCGTGCGCACCGCCTCGACGCCGGACGCAGCCGCATCAAGGCCGGACGCAGCCGCATCGAGGCCGTGCGCACCGCCTCGACGCCGTACGCACCGTCTTGACGTCACTCGGCCCCCGCTTCCGGTTTGGTAGCGCTTGCCGCATGCAGCCGCATGCTGGTGGGACCGGCCCTTTACGAGGATCACTCGACCTCCGCGCGGTCCCCGCACGGCCCCCGCTTGCGGTTAGGTCGCGCTTGCCGCATGGAGTCGCATGCCCGTGGGACAGGCCCTTTGCAGCCCCAAAGACCCAGGTTCGATCCCGACTATGGGTGCTGTCGGTACGGAGTTTTACATTCTCCCTGTGACTGCGTGCGTTTTCTCCATGATCTTCGCTTTCCTCCCACACTCCAAAGACGTACAGATTATGGGTTAATTGTCTTGGTATTAATGTAAAATTGTCCCACGTATGCTTAGGATAGTGTTATGGTGCAGGGTTCGCTGGTCGCTGTGGAATCGGTGGGCCGAAGTGCCTGTTTCCACACTGTATCTCTAAACTAAACAATGAACCTTCTCCAGCTAATGTAATTGAACTGAATTGACAAATTATTATAATAAATTTTTGCCACGTCTTGCAATAATATTATCTCCATTCCACTAATTGCTATGAAAGGTGACTGAAGTTCAAAAAAGTTTTTGTGTATTCCAGAGTGGGGGAATCTTGAACAAACGGACACAGTTCCAAGAAAAGGGGTCAGTCATTTAGTAACACGATGTAAAGGTATTTCTCCTTGCTGGAAGTGGTGAACCTTTTAAATTCTCTGCCCCAGAGAACTGTGAAGGCTGGCTCATTAGAAGTATTTACAGTGAAGAACTTAAAACACAGAACAGTACAGAACCGATCCCTTGGCCCACAGTGACTGTGCCAAACATGATGTACGGTTAAATTAATCTTCTTTGCCTGCATACAATCCACATCCCTCCATTCCCTGCATATCCATGTGCTGATATAAAAGCTTCTTCAATGCCACTATCACTTTTTCCTTCACCACCACCCATTGCAGCACATTCCAGGCACCTACAACTCTCTGTGTAAAACACTTGCCATCCACAACTCCTTTAAACTTTGCCCATCTCACCTAAAAGCTATGCCCTCTAGTCTTTGACATTTCCATCTTTGAAGAAAGATGTTGTTGAAAAATCGGGGATAAAGGCTATGGGGATCTGGCAGAGAGGAGGAACTGAGTCCTTGGACAGATCATTCATCATCATATTGAATGGTGTAGCAGGCTTGCAGGCCCGAGTGATCTACACCTGCTCCCGCTTTCTTGTTTTCTTGTTTGTTCCAAAGGATTGCAACAATCTGTTTGATGCTGAGTCCACTGCTCAGCAGACTGAGGCATAATCTTGAGATCCATTGCAATATGTTGTTGGTATTGTGTAGTCCCATCAAGTGGAAGGCGACGCTAAAAAAACATAAATTATGCCTAGAACACAACAGTAGCAGAGAATAAGTACTGTTGGGAGGATAACAGAGGTTAAGCTTTAGGTTCCATTGCTTTTGGAGAACAGCGGCTCAATACGTTTATTTATGGATGTCACTTCACCATTTACACAGATCACAAACTCCTAATTTCTCTGTTCCATGAAATGAAGCCAGTACCTCGAATAGTTTACTCTCAAACTCATAAATGGGCTTTGACCTTGAGAGCATAAAAATATGTTATTGTTTTCAAAGCTGGAAAATGCAAATGCTGTCAGTTGACTTCTGGTACGAGAGACGATTGCTGACGAAAGAATGCAAAAAGGTAAAAACTGGTGATGGATTAACTGTACTGTGTCTGCTGTCCAAAATAGACAGTGAACAGCAAAAGATCCTGTGGTGTCATAAGTGGAGGTCAGATGTTTTATCACAGAGAAATCTCCAGTGTATTTGAAATGTTTTAAATACTTTGTAGAATTATATTGGTGGTGTGGAGAAGTAACGTACACTGGTACCACATGTAGCATGATCTACAAAACAATGATGTACTATAATGCTCTTGGTCTTCTGGTCTGATTTTCCACAGGTACATAGCCCCTGTACTTTATAAAAGATGTTGGTTTGGGTTTAGTTTAGTTTAGAGATACAGGCCCTTCGGCCCATCGAGTCTACACTGACCAGCGATCCCATTACACTACCATTATCCTACACGCAACGAGCAATTAAACAGAAGCCAGTTAACCTACAAACTTGTACGTTTTTGGAGTGTGAGAGAAAACCGGAGCACCTGGGGAAAACCCACATGGTCACAGGGAGAACATACTAACTTCATACAGACAGCACCTACAGTCAGGATTGAACCCAGGTTTCTGGCACTGTAAGGCAGCAACTCTACCTACCTCTGCACCACTGTGCTGCCTTGCACACTGCTTGCTGGGAACCGTGGTGTTAAACCTCTGCTCTCCCCTTGGTTGTGCACTGCTGTTCTGGCAAGCCCTCTGCTGGTACTCTCACAGCTATAATTCAGCCATGGCTCAGTGCTGAGAGGCTGCCGATGAGAGTTGGTGCCGAGTTGGTCAGGGTGAGCTCAGCGCTGGGAGGTGATGCTCCGGGCTGGTCCCTGGCTGCCACGTGTGATGACAGACCGCTGAGTGACTGGCACCGCCCGATCCGTGTGATGGTAGATGCCTGGACCTTACTATCTGCCTCATTGCCCCCTGCTGGAAGTGCAGCCCTGAACCCCACATCTCACAGAGTGTAGATAACTGCATGTCTCACCCAGTCCACACTGGCAGCCTGTCAAGAGTCCACAGTATATTATTGTCATATGTCCCAGATAGAACCATGAAATTCTTACTTGCTGCAGTCCACACCAACACATAGGGTTGTGGGTTGCTGGATTGCATAAAACGGCACACAGCCCCGGGGAGGACAAGAGTCTGTGTCTGGTTCCCAGTAGTCAGTAACACAGAATCCATTAATGAGGTAATTTTATGCTGGTTTCATTTGTGCTCTCAATCCTGGGAAATGCATCTTGAGTGCTAAACAAACAAGAAGTGTAGGTGATTTGTTATTGATACACTGGTTTTTTTTGCACTTGACTACATCAGGGAGCGTGTTTGTTTGTTGGGGTTGTCCACAAATTAGGCATTCATAACCCAGGGATGTCCTATATAGTTGTTAGTTGTTCACATCTAGGTCTTGGAGGCTCTCTTGCATTGCTAGTTTGTTCTTTGGCAGATGCCTTATTTGTTGATCTCTATAAGGGCTGTCTTTACAGGCATTTGCACTCGGCGGGCTTGGAAAGAAATGAATAAACTTCCTCAGGGATAAAACTCGCCATCTATAACAAGTACACACGCCGTAAAATTGCTGGTAAAATATCTGCCCGAAAGCTTCATGGGTGGTTCTCCACTCCACTCACTCAAGTTTCCAGCAGCTTACGGCATGCAACATTTTACACATTTTCAACAGGAGCATACTGAGATTTTCTCATTCATTTTCTTCTGACAGAAAACTAATCAGAATTATCAGCAAGATTCCTGCACTTATGTTAGCATGCATTGTCCAAGTTTAAGTTGCATTATTATAATTACATGTGTAGTGGAGGCTCAGAATCATGCAGCTTGGAAACATGCCTCTCAGCCCACTGTATCTGTGCTAGCCATCACTTGCCTGTATAAATCCCATTTTCCAGAAAAATGGCCAATAGTCTTCTGTGCCATGACATTTCAAATGCTCATTTAAATACTTTATTTTTGTCAGTGTGGTGTTTGCATGTTCTCCCTGTGACCACATGGGTTCCCTCTAGGTATTCCAGTTTCGTCCAACATCCCAAAGATGTGTGGATTTGTAGGTTAATTGGCCTCTGTAAATAGCTCCCCGTGTGTAGAGAGAAGATGCAAAAATGGGATAACCTAGAACTAGTGTGAATGGGTGATTGATGGTTGGCATAGATTCGATGGGCCAAAAGGCTCGCGTCAATTTTCAAGCTGGAATTTGCCCAAGGAAGATGGATAAGCACAATTATTTTGTTTTAATTGAACAGTTAAAGACTATATTAACTTTGATTCCAATGTGAATGTAAAATGTTGACAAATCTATTTTTGTCTGGAACTTGGATACGTTTGCACACATTCTTCAATTAGTAATATCTAAAACAAAATTAACAGCTGTTCCAATTCCTTGTTGAATTGTTCTGCTGCTGAATGAAGGCTGCAATGTCACTTTCAGACTTGTCAAAGTAACACGTGTGTTAAACACTGTGCTTTTTCGATATGATGTATACTTCAGGCACAGGATCAATGCCTACCAGTTTTGGGGACCATTGTATTTCTAGCTCACTTTCCACCATTTGTAAAGGACCTAAAGGGATTATCAATATGGCCATCTAGAAACAGAAGGAGTTATTGGAGAGATTCACTGCAGCATCTGGAGAAGAAGAAGCTTGTATTTTAGCAGTCTTCAAGAAAAGCTGCTTCGTCGATATTTCTCCAGTCACACATTGCAATGTCTTGAGTTGAAGTTTGGATGCAGGGTACAATAAATACACTTAGTTAATAAATTGAAGGATTGCCACAAGTGATCAAAGATGAATACTAAGTTTGTAGATTAAGATAATAAGCATTGTAAACCAGAATGTTCAACAAGTGTTTACAAAGGTGTGGCACTATAAATTACTGTCGAATTTTGATTAAGAGTTACAGTATATACGATTATATAAGGAAAATTGACTTTATTCTTCAAGAATGCAAATGATAATAATGGTTGATGTGCTTGGAGGCTGATCATCAGTGGCATCCCACTATGGCTCCCTACTAAGATCCTGCTTTTAACAAGCTTCATTAATAACACTGGCAAATGGTCTGGACAGTTTCTGCCAGATAAAAAGAACTGTGGAAGTGTCAGGATTATAAATTAAAATAAACTACTGCAAGAAAATGTTGATGTGGTTGTGGAAAGGCTGCACATTTGATAAATGGTACTTAATGTGAAAAAAAGTGGTATTGTGCAGTTGGTCTGGGCCACTGGATTATACTGGCGGTGGAGATTGTTTAAATCATGATATTAAATACATCATGATGGTGCGGGGTCAGCTTGATGAATGACCAAATCTTATTCTTTTCATATGTTCGTACATAAATCATTTTCTAACATTGAAGGTTCTACTTTAAAGTCCAGTAATATGCTGAATGTACAGCAAAATCTGTTGATGGGCTACAAATCGTGGTTTAAAAGATAAGTTTAAAAAGTATCACATGTGGTACTGAAATAAATAATGATCTGGTTTGATTTTTTTTTTTGTTAGCCTGCAGATAAAAGAAATGTATTGATTCAGCTTTCAATGTTCAATGCCTACTTAACCTTTTAAAGTTAATGGGCACATTAGGTGATGGAATCGGAGGGCAGAGCAAGCGGTAATGGTGCAAATGTTCTCCCTGTTCAATTTCTGAAGAATGGGATATACTTATTCAAACATAAGGCAGAACGAATCAAAGAAATATGTCAGCCACATTTAAATCCAATACACATGACTGCTACAACATTGAACGGGTAGGTAGTGGATGACAAAGTGAGATAAAATACAACTATGCTCCTGCTAATGAGGCTCTGGCTGTGATTCAATAGATAAGCTTCCAGTGCGTTATGTGTATCCAGTATCTTTAGCAGAGGACTCGGGTACAGTGACCCACAGAAAAGCCTGATCAAAAAAGTAATGCTTTTGTGCAGCTGGAATGTTTGTGAAGTGTTTTCTACAGCTTACTAGTTTGCTATAAACCATAATCAGTGCAGCGCCAGAGCAGAAACAAAATTCCATTTCGAATATCGCTCTTTACATTAACATGCAGAAAGAGTACACAATGACGCAAGGAGAGCCAGGCACCATTCGCGATGGTACAGTTGAGCAGTTATTGTTGCCCTACACCATACTCCCCCGAAGAGTATACAGAACATAACAGGAGCACTTTGAACAGCTGTGCAAAGCAACAGCATGCTTTATTAATGACGCATCATTACATCTAACGGTGATCTGCCACCGGAAAGACTTGAAGCTGCGTTCACATGCCCATAGATCTTTCTGTTTTTCTAGCTTTCCAGCTTTTCTAGATCTTTTTTAGCTTTTTCTGTTTTTATTATATATAAAACAGTTATGGAGTCATAGTCATGCAGCATGGAAGCACTGACTAACTTGACCATGCTGACCAAAATGCTCCATCTACACTTGTCCCACCTGCCCACATTTGGCCCATATCCTCTAAACCTTTCCTATCTGGGTACCTGTCCAAATGTCATTGGTTTCCACAAGTAGGAGAGTCTAGGACAAGCGGACATAGCCTCAGAATAAAAGAATATACCTTTCAAAAGAAGATGAGGAGGAAATTATTTTGTCAGAGGGTGGTGAATCAGTGGAATTCATTGCCACAGACAGCTGTGGAGACCAAGTCAATGGATATTTTTAAGGCAGAGATTGATAGATTCTTGATTAGTATGTGTGTCAGGGTTTATAGGGAGAAGGCAGGAGAATGGGGTTGAGAAGGGAAGATAGATCAGCCATTATTGAATGGCGGAGTAGACTTGATGGGCTGAATGGCCTAATTTTGCTCCTACAACTTATGAAACATGCAGGATATTGGATTGTGAAGATTTCTTTCTTGTGTAAACTTGGAACTAACAGAATCCTAGAATCAGTCATTCACTTTATTAGACCTAGTCACAGGTTAAATATATATGGCTAATGATAACTATTTTTTACATACACTTGTGTATGTGCAGTGATGGATATAATTCAATGTAGCTCCCCTAACCCAAACTACAAATATTGTCAAGAAGAGTGAAAAGCAAGTGTTATTTTGCACCTGGAATTCGGGTGGTAGACATTTATATGATAAAACTAGACTAAGTGGAAGCCGTTGGGTCCCATGTTCACAGGGAACGGCTGGTCCCCCAACGCAATATTCCACCTCTCCACCAATTCCAATATTGGTGGCTGGGGGGGCTTTCAGGAGCACTAGTATGGGTGTTGTGGGCTGAAGGGGCTGGTTTCCAGAGGGCAAGTATGGACATTGTGGGCCAAATGGATTCTTGGGGTGGCAGCTCAGTCACTCAAGCCTGATGTGCTGGCAGCTCACTCACGGCTGATGGGCTGACAGTTGACTCACGGCTATTCCTTGAAATTCCATTTCAAGCAGGGTGCAAGGCCACCAAATTCAAATGCAGTTTCTTACCATTTCAAGCAGGGTGCAAGGCCACCAAATTCAAGTGCAGTTTCTTACCACTTCAAGCAGGGTGCAAGGCCACGAAATTCAAGTGCAGTTTCCTACCACTTCAAGCAGGGTGCAGGGCCACCAAACTCAAGTGCAGTTTCCTACCACTTCAAGCAGGGTGCAAGGCCACCAAACTCAAGTGCAGTTTCATGCCACTTCAAGCAGGGTGCAAAGCCACCAAATTCAAGTGCAGTTTCATGCCATTTCAAGCAGGGTGCAAGACCACCAAATTCAAGTGCAGTTTCATGCCATTTCAAGCAGGGTGCAAGGCCAGCAAATTCAAATGCAGTTTCATACCATTTCATGCAGGGTGCAAGGCAACCAAATTCAAATGCAGTTTCATACCATTTCATGCAGGGTGCAAGGCCACCACATTCAAATGCAGTTTCATACCATTTCAAGCATGGTGAAACCACCATAAAACTACACAAAACACCACAAAACACCAATAAACACCATACTCACAGTTCAGTAGACATTCAGTTGTTCAGTTGATTCACAGCTCATACAGAGTCGTGACCTCTCCGTCCCCCATCTTGCAGAGACTGAGCCACACCCACACCCGCACTTATTTTTCATTGATGGGAAGAATCCTCTGTACCTGATGAGTGGAGGGGGACTGAGTAAGATGGCCAAAAATCACAGCCATAAGTGGTAGCGTTTTATCTAAAATCAATATACAGTGCAAACAGGAAGTTGTCAAGTTTAGACTTTTAATCATTTGCCATTTCAAACCAACCACCACCAACTATTTGCTGTGCTTTATTTCAAACCAACCTCCACCAACCATTTGCTGTGCTTTATTTCAAACCAACCACCACCAACCATTTGCTGTGCTTTATTTCAAACCAACCACATTTTCATTTTCAAACCACATTAAGATCGCTCAAGGTCAGTAAAACCACACTCACAGTTTAGTAGACATGTGTTCAGTGTTATTCACAGCTTGGACTGAGAGACGTTACCCTCTCGCTCCCCCATCTTGCAGAGACTGACTGAGGCACTCAACACGTCCGGGTTTTATAGTCCCTCCGGAAGGGGCGTGGCCTTCAGGAGAGAGAATCTCAGCATTTTTTTAAACACTAATATCTCTTTTATTTTTCATCGATGGGAAAAATCATCTTGTCTTGCACAGCGGAGGGGGCTGAGTAAGATGGCCAAATATCACAGCCGTAAGTGGCAGCGCTTTTTCTAAAATCAATATACAGAACAACAGGAAGTGGTCAAGATCAGACTTTTAGTAATATAGATGTGACTTGCCAACAGGGTCCAGATGCTGGGGATTTCAGTGAAGAAGAGTGCAAAGCTTGTTCATTTAGCTCAGTCAAGCAGATGAAGGCTCATGGAAATAATCTAACTGGTGCAAAAGGTTGCATTGTTGGAAAAATGCACTGCAGATTTCTTTCAAGATTCTGGGGAGATCAAAATAGCAGCAAGTGAATCCTTGGAAATTAGTGTTTTATTGTGCTGCCTGCTTGTAACCCAAACTCTTAAGCTCCACAGTGGCACAGCTGGTTAAGCTGTGCCTCTTTATGCCAGAGACACGGGTTTGATCCTGACCGTGGCTACTGTTGTGGAGTATGCATGTTCTTCTGTGACCACGTATGTTTCCACTGGTTGCTCCAGCTTCCTCCCACATCCCAAAGATGTGCAAATTCATAGCTTCATTGGCCTCTGTAAATTGTCACCAGAGTGTAGAAAGTGTATAAGAAAGTGGGATAACATAGAACTAGTAAGAATGGGTGATCAATGGTCGGCGTGGATTTGGTGGGCCAAAGGGCTTGTTTCCAAGGTTGTTTCTCTAAATTAAACTATGTTCAGACGGTTTGCATGGACAAATGAAGCAGCACTGTCATAAAATGGTGTCATAAATTATCATAAAATGGCTGCAAATATTTTGAATTTTTAACAGAGTAAAATAAACATAAGAAATTAGGAGTGGGAGTAGGACACTAGTTCCATCAAGCCTGATCTGCCATTCAATATGATCATGGCTGATCCATGATGGCCTCAACTCTCCTTCTGTGTCTCAATTCCGCAATCTTTCAAATTATTATCTATCTCCACCTTAAATGTATCTAATGATCTGGCCTCCACTATCCTTGGGGACAGAGAAGGTAGTAGAGCTCTGGAATTCTGAGAGAATAATTTTCACACATTCAGTTTTAGAAACATAGGTGCAGGAGTAGGCCATTTGGCCCTTTGAGCCAGCACCTCCATTCAATATGATCATGGCTGATCATCCAAAATCAGCACCCCTTTCCTGCTTTTTCCCCATATTCCTTGATTTCTTTAGCCCTTAGAGCTCCATCTTACTCTCTCCTGAAAACTGGAGAGTTTTTACATGTGAAAGGCCCCTTATTTTACAGCAATGTCCCTTGTTTGTTATTTTTCCATCAGTGAAAATATCTCTACATTTATCCTTTCAATCCTCCTTAGCATGCATCTTATAGGTTCGAAAAGGACATATCGTCTTACTTGTGGTGGACTGAGAGAGCTCCATAAGTGCAAGATGAATAGCAGGACCTGACAATGTTTCCCCCTCTACTCTTAAGCTCTGTGCCAAACAGCTGGCTGTACAGACATTTTTAACCAGTCCCTGCAAACATGTACTGTCCCTGCCTGCTTCAAAGTCTCCACTATTGTCCCTGTACCCAAAAGGCAAGGATTACTTGTCTTAATGACTACAGGCCTGTCGCACTGACCTCTGTAGTCATGAAGACACTCGAAAGGCTTGTGCTGGCCAAGCTGAAAAATATCACAAACCCCCTGCTGGACCCTCTGCAGTTTGCATACCGGGCCAATAGATCTGTGGATGATGCAGTCAACCTGGGCCTGCACTTCATCCTCCAGCACCTAGACCGCCAGGGGACCTATGCGAGGATTTTGTTTGTTGATTTTAGCTCTGCATTCAACACCATTGTGCCAGAGCTACTACGCTCAAAACCTTTTGAGTTGACTGTGCCTGAACCCCTCTGTCGGTGGATCACCAGCTTTCTGACAGACAGGAAGCAGCATGTGAGACGGGAAAGCATATCTCGGACCCGCAAACATTCAGCATAGGAGAACCGCAAGATGCGTACTCTCCTCTCTCCTCTACTCTCGCCACCCCCAATGACTGCACCTCCACAGACACCTCTGTCAAGCTTCTCAAGTTTGCGGACGACACAACCCTGATTGGACTGATCCAGCATGGGGAAGAATCTGCCTACAGACAGGAAGTGACACAGCTGGCGTCCTGGTGCCGTAGCAACAACCTAGAGCTCAATGCTCTTAAGAGTGGAATTGATTGTAGACTTTAGGAGAGCTCCCCCTCCCCTCACCCCACTCACCATCAACAACACCACAGTCACATCTGTGGAGTCTTTTAAGTTCCTGGGAACCATCATCTCCAAGGACCTTAAGTGGGGGGGCTACCATCGACTCCACAGTCAAAAAAGCACAACAGAGGATGTGCTTCCTACGGCAGCTGAGGAAGCACAATCTGCCACAGGCAATGATGGTCCAATTCTATACGGCCATCGTAGAGTCTGTTCTCACCTTCTCCATCATGGTCTGGTTTGGCTCAGCCACCAAGCACGACACCTGGATGCTGCAGCGAATCGTCCGATCAGCAGAGAAGGCTATTGGCTGCAACCTTCCCTCCATTGATGAACTGTACACTGCAAGGGCCTGGAAGCGAGCAGGCAAGATCATCTCTGACCCCTCTCACCCTGGCCACAAACTCTTTGAATCGCTTCCCTCTGGAAGGCGACTCCGGACTGTCAAAGCTGCCACAGCCAGACATAAAAACAGTTTTTATCCACGAGTAGTTACTCTACTCAACAGCCAAAAATCTGTAGCCTCCCTTTGATCTGGTATTTTGTTGGTTCACATGCTTAATCAATGTTGTTTTATCATTAATGTTTTATTATTATTAATGTTTAGTGTTTTCTGAGTCATTCGTAACCGTCACTGTATGTCATGTTGTTTCTTGTGGGCGGAGCACCAAGGCAAATTCCTTGTATGTGAATACTTGGCTAATAAATTTACTTACTTACATACTTACATACTCTGGGCACAATCCTGACAAGACCAGGTGAGCATGCTTTGGTGGAACAACATTTATCAGAAGTAATTGTCAGGAAAAAAGAGTAAACTCAATTATCTGTCAATCAAAGTGGCTTAAGTTGATTGAAAGAAAATTCTCTTTGTAGTTAAGATGAAAAATAAATGAGTTCACACTGATCAATGTGATTTTCCACTCTGTTTGAAATCAATCTATAGAAGCAGAATCTTTTACTTCAGAGTCTCTTTGTTCACCAGAGGCAATTGATTTGGTTTCTCTGGTCTCTCTCTTAAAATAGATTTTCCCAAAGAATTTTATAACATAATACCCTTATCAGGACATGGGGCACATGGTCTTGTTAGTGTTTTAAGTTCCACTCTAGGACATCGAAATGTCCTCTTCCTTCAGTAATATGGTATGTCCTGTGCTGTTGTCAATGGTGTCATCACCGGAATCTTGTCCCACAGTCCTGATCTTGGTCTCTCTCCCCCCAGCGGAACAAAGGTAGAGTTCCCCTGGTCCTCAAATTTCACACCACCAGCTCCACATCCAAACACATAATTCTCCAATATTTCTGCCACCTTCCAACATGATCCCACAGGGATAGTCTCCACATATGGACAAGGTCATATATGTTTGGTTTATCATGGACAGCGATTTAAAAACATTGGCTCTCCGAGGCTGTTAACCTGTCAACTATCAAGAAAATAAAATTTAAAATACTTTAATCTCGCCAATTACATAAATCTCAGACTTTGATCACAGCAATAATAACTTAAGCTCAGTCACTTAAGCCAGATGTGCTGGCAGCTCACTCACGGCTGGTGGGCTGGCAGTTGGCTCACGGCTATTCCTTGAAATTCCATTTCAAGCAGGGTGCAAGGCCACCAAATTCAATTGCAGTTTCTTACCACATCAAGCTGGATGCAAGGCCACCAAATTTAAGTACAGTTTCATACCACTTTAAGCAGGGTGCAAGCCCACCAAATTCAGGTGCAGTTTCCTTCTACTTCAAGCAGGGTGCAAGGCCACCGAATTCAAGTGCAGTTTCCCACCACTTCAAGCAGGGTGCAAGGCCACCGAATTCGTGCAGTTTCCAACCACTTCAAGCAGGGTGCAAGGCCATCAAATTCAAGTGCAGTTTCCTACCACTTCAAGCAGGGTGCAAGGTCACCAAATTCAAGTGCAGTTTCCTACCACTTCAAGCAGGGTGCAAGGCCACCAAATTCAAGTGCAGTTTCATACCACTTCAAGCAGGGTGCAAGGCCACCAAATTCAAGTGCAGTTTCATATCACTTCAAGCAGGGTGCAAGGCCATCAAATTCAAGTGCAGTTTCATACCACTTCAAGCAGGGTGCAAGGCCACCAAATTCAAGTGCAGTTTCATACCACTTCATGCAGGGTGCAAGTCCACCAAATTTAGTGCAGTTTCATACCATTTCAATCAGGGTGCAAGTCCACCAAATTCAAATGCAGTTTCATACCATTTCATGCAGGGTGCAAGGCCACCACATTCAAATGCAGTTTCATACCATTTCAAGCAGGGTGAAACCAGCATAAAACTACACAATACAGCACATAAACACCACACTCACAGTTCAGTAGACATTCAGTATGTTCAGTTGATTCACAGCTCAGACAGATTCGTGACCTCTTCCTCCCCCATCTTGCAGAGACTGAGTCACACCCACACTTCTGGGTTTTATAATCCCTCCCACACCCACTAGAAGGGGCATGGCCTTCATGGAGTGATTGACAGGAGAGAGATTCCTAACATTTTTTAAACACTAAAGACACTTATTTTCCATTGATGGGAAGAATCCTCTGCACCTGATGAGCGGAGGGGGACTGTGTAAGATGGCCAGAAATCGCAGCCGTAAGTGGTAGCGTTTTATCTAAAATCAATATACAGTGCAAACAGGAAGTTGTCAAGTTTAGACTTTTAATCATTTGCCATTTCAAACCAACCACCACCAACCATTTGCTGTGCTTTATTTCAAACAAACCACCACCAACCATTTGCTGTGCTTTATTTCAAACCAACCATCACCAACCATTTGCTGTGCTTTGTTTCAAACCAACCACCACCAACCATTTGCTGTGCTTTATTTCAAACCAACCACATTTTCATTTTCAAACCACATTAAGGGCACTCAAGGTCAGTAAAACCACACTCACAGTTTAGTAGACATATGTTCAGTGTTATTCACAGCTCAGACTGAGTGACGTGACCCTCTCGCTCCCCCATCTTGCTGAGACTGACTAAGGCACTCAACACTTAGGGTTTTATAGTCTCCTGGCCTTCAGGAGAGAGAATCTCAACATTTTATAAACACTAATAACTCTTTTATTTTTCATGGATGGGAAAAAAATCCTCTTATCCTGCACAGCAGAGGGGGACTGAGTAAGATGGCCAAAAATCACAGCCGTAAGTGGCAGCATTTTTTCTAAAATCAATATACAGAACAACAGGAAGTGGTCAAGATCAGACTTTTAGTAATATAGATGAACATATATTTGGGATATTGAAACCCAGCATATTCTCACACCTTTATCTCAAAACCAAACCTTTTCACCCCTCTCCACATGTAACCAGACTTTTGTAAGATAGCAAGGTCATATCCTCAAACCTTTTGGCTCGTCTGTCAGCATTGATTGGGATCATTTGATCTGCTGACAGAGAGATTCCACCAAAAAGATTCAGTTATAAGAAAGGCTGCCCTCATACCACACATTTGATGGCTAGGTTTCTAAATGCATACTCCCAGACAAGGACTTGCCCATCAGGAGTTTGTTATGCATTTAGGGCGTATGGTTGTCATGAAGATTGTGTACCCTAAAAAGTAATATTTGGCATCAGTGATTGAAAATAACAAACCTCAACAATACTTGTGGGCATGCTTAATGGTGACCATGCAGTGTGAAGAGGACTATTTTGAATGTGAATCAGCCACTGCAAACATGAATAGTTAAAGTGTAAGGTTTTAGGCACCACTGAACTACCATTACTTTACAGTATTAAAGAAGGTGCAACACCTGGGATCAGGGTTTGGCAGGAGGAGATTGGGTAATTGATTAGGCCATCGAAGGGCCTCTGGGCCAGTTTGGACATCAGCAGCTGAGTAGAAAGTTCAGCCTTGGTGGATTGGAAGGGGCAGGACCTTTAGCAGATGGGAATATCAGGATGAAGAGTGATTGTGCCAGATTGATGTTTGGAAATGAGATGATTTTGAATTCTCATGTATTTGAGTGTGTCCATACCTGTAAAATCTACGTCTTATGTCTGGTGTGATTTAAAAAAAAAATGTATTCAATGTTGTAGCAGTCATGCATATTAGTTGAGTGTTGGTTAGGACATCTATTTTATTTACTGAGCTCTCTAAACAGCAATGTAGAAGAAGCTATTGATGCTCCTTTTGCAATAATGGTGGGAATTTGCTGTCGGGACATGGCAAGCCAGTGGGATAAAAACATTGGTTTCTCCAGAGAAAGAACAGTAAACTTAGAAATGATGAATATGGCAAATATACCATTGAGCAGGAAAAGTGTGGGAATTTGTAGATATTTGCTCTGCATATGGAATGAGTGTAGATGTCCTGAGAATTAATGATATTGTTGAAACCAGAAGAGGATTGAGAATAACAAAACAAGTGTATGGGTAAAGATGAAGGAGATACTATTTCTAGTGGTCAGCTCAAAGATATATGAGATGCTCATGAGTTCATTAGTGACATAAATCACTGACAAAGTTCCCCATGAAGATATTATAAGGGTTTTAACAGGTCATTTTAATCTAGACCTTCAGATTTTTTCTATATTACATGTTTGATATATGTAACCAGAGATCAGAGAGACGATGTTTGAATATGTCATCAGGTTCAAGAACTGGCTAGAAGCTGTAACATTCAAAACATATTAGATTGCAGTCTGGGCTGGTAAATGAAAGAATTGAAGCTAAACCGTTTGACCCGCTGGATCTGACGTTTGAGGGAGTTGGCAGTAAAGGCAACAGTGTGCAAGGGCCATTGATAAATTGAAATTTGTTCAGGATTTGACCCTGTGGTGCAGGAAAGGAGGACGTCCACAGAGATTTTAAAGGGAGTGTAGTCATCTTTTATGTGGCTCAGACACATAAATGCTACAAAGCTCTTCGGCAGAGAAAAATGCAAGTCACTTGAGTAGCAAAGTTGGTAGAGCTGCAGGTTGCATGAATGGAAAAGGTGAAACTCCTTGTGATAGCTTTTGTGGGAGCACCCCAACTTCAGAATGCCCATTCGAGACCGTCCAATGTTTTAATTAGCACTGATATGCAGATCTCTCAAGAAGGCAACTGCTGGCAGGAATAACAGTCCCTGTTTCCCTCCATGAGTCAAGGAGCAGTGGTATTAAACAACAGTGTAATTGTGCCATCTAAGAACTAGAATCGCAGAGGTGGAGTTGGGTGTGTTATATGGAGTTTATTGTACACCTGCAGAAGGAGTTACCAACATTGATGGATTACTTATCAGCTGAACCAAGCATCATCACTACATGCAATAATTTTACTACAAGCCATTTGTTCTAGGACAAGGTATGTATTGAAATAACTTTCCAACAAAGCACAATAAATAGATGGTTAGACACTTCATAAATTATAGGAGCAGAATTGGGTCATTCAGCCCATCAAGTCTATGCCATTCAATCATGGCTGATCTATCTTTCCATCTCAACCCCATTCTCCTGCCTTTTCCCCATAACCGCTGACCCCCTTACTAAACAAGAATCACTTGCGCCATATGGGCACTGCAGTGATGAGGGAGATAAATTGTATTGGAGACATTTGAATTCTGTTACTCATCAAGATGATAGCCAGAGCCAGATGCCTACAATCTTCAGTATTACTTGGCTTGGGTTACTTGAATCACATGATCATATACCCCTTAGAATTTCAGCATTAGGTGGTTATGAGATATTGAAGCCATTTGAAATATATCATTGGCAAAAATATAATTGGTCAGGTGGTCTCAGGAAGCACTAAGGAGGGTAGATATCACTAACATGGCCATACCAAAATCTAGATCCCTAACCAAGTGACTATGGAGCATTATCAGGTAAAGTGAGTGAAAGGATGCATGGGAAAGTGTGGTGATTGTAATTCAGGCAATCATGCGCCAAATCAGCACAGATGGAGTTTGAAGAGTGCATGGTTTGATCAATCGAGTAAGAGAATCAAATGAATACAAGGCTTTGGGAGGGGAGGATAGTCAGATGTTCAGCTAATGCATGCACTGTTCTTGTCAAGAAATGACTGGAAGATTTCGCAACGTAGAGCTGAAGATGATAGTAAAATTGTGCAATTCATGGAAAGCTGAAACTCCTAAAGGGCCTGTCCCACTGTACGACGTAATTCAAGAGTTCTCCCGAGTTCTCCCCTGATTCGAGCTTGTATAATGTAGTAGCGGGTACATAGGAGCTCGTGGATGTCACGTAACGGCTCGTACGAGTAACGGTAGGTACTCGGGAAATCCGGTAAACTCGTGACGTTTTTTCCACACTGTGAAAAATGTCCACGAGTTTAGAAAAATACTCGTGATGAAAAAAATGGTTACTTTTTACTCGTATGAGTCCTTACGTACCCGCTATGTACATTACACGAGCTCGAATCAGGGGAGAACTCGGGAGAACTATTGAATTACCTCGTACACCTTAAATGTGAAACTGTGGTGGGGGTTGAAAACATAAATGAAGAATATACCATCCATGATATTATAAAATTGGCAAAAATATATTTTGGGGACCCTAGGATTTGTGCTGTTGATAGATCACATGTTCATAAGCATGAACTGCAGGCATGTCTACTTTGCTCCATGTCTTTAGCTAAAGCAACGTACTGCGATGACAATGAGACGGAAGGTGGCCATGGTGGAGCTGTCCGAGATTACCACAAGGTGGAAAGGAAAAGTTATGGGGCACCCCATCAAAAAAACCTGTAGATTGGGTAAGGCATCCTGGAGTGACAAATGGTCCCTTAAAAGCTTTTTGAGTCTTGAGTATAGTGGAGACAGGATCTTGCTTTCTGAAAGTAGTTGAAATCTTCAGTTCAGAAATGGAAAACATGATTTATTTAGGTAGCACAATATTAGTGGAATCCCAGGTAGGAAAATGGAAGATGGACAGCTTACTGTGGCCATTGTAATGTGGCCATTTAGCCCAAGTTAGATAATACTGCCATGTTGGAAGAGATTGCTCAAATCTTGATAAATAAAGTAGTGCCTATTCATTGGAAAGTAGTTCATTGGAGCTATTAAATGGCCTGAACCAGGCTCGGATTGATTGTACGGGCGATGGCTGAGTTGTTTGCATTGTTGGTTATCTAGAGAGCTGTAGCCAGAGGCAACATCTACCTGATTTCAAATGAATCAACCGAGAAATGGAAAAGTCCGGAGTCCAAATGGAGCAGAAGAGATGATTGTATTGAGAAAATATATTGAGCATGAAGACACTAAGATAGAAAGCACTTTAAAAATATTTAAGTTAAAAAATAATTAATCTTGGGCTGGTGATACATGAGAATATTTGGGGAATGATGTATGATAGCACTCACTACCATAGTTAAAGGATCATTTTAATCTATGTTAAGTTTTGGAGGTTACGGTTGGTGTCAAGAGATTTGTGTAATGTACATGGTTATGTATGTTTAAGGTGAATATTAAGGTCAAATGCAATCCATGTACTGAATGCATGATGCGTCATTTAGATGCTTTATACCAGGAGCACAATGTTGAATTGTTAAATCTGATCTATATTGTTGTGTAATGGAAACAATTGGAAATATTGATACATTTTTAGCTAAATTTATATTTATTTGATTATGAATGCATTGGTTTTATAAATAATTATTTGTCTAATTTTATATTCCATTTAAGTAGTTAATTTGTAAAAGGTGGTATGTTTGCTTAGTCTTGTAACCGTTACAATTTTAGGAGAAATCAGTATGGTTTATAATTGGTGTTTTATAACTTTGGGAACTTTGTGGATCCTGTGATATATTTGATGCTTTGTTGTATTAGACACTTCCATTTATTGAGTCTATGCCGCCGATAAAGGATGTTTGGTTTAAGTCTCTATCCTGTTCCCTACACAGTAATATCTATATTACTAAAAGTCTGATCTTGACCGCTTTTGGCTCGCTGTGGCGTGATTTCCGAGAGAACGCCGCCACCTATGGTCGTCATTTTGGCCACCTCCCCCTTCCGGGACCGGAGGATTTTTCCCATCGATGAAAAATCAGAGAGATATTAATGTTTTTACATTTTTTGCCATTCTCTCTGCTGGTGGAAGGGGGGAGGGACTATAAAACTCGGAAGTGGTGTGCCTCACTCAGTCTCTGCAAGATGGAGGAAGCCACAGAGTCACGTCTCTCTGAATAACACTAAACACATGTCTACTCAGCTGTGAATGCCCTTAATGTGGTTTGAAAATGAAAATATGGTTGGTTTGAAGTACGAATGCACTGCAAATGGCTGTTTGGGTGGGGTGTTTTGGGTTGAAGTGGGAATGCACTGCAAATGGCTGTTTGGGTGGGGTGTTTTGGGTAGAAGTGGGAATGCATTGCAAAACTGCACTGCAAATGGCTGTTTGGGTGGGGTGTTTTGGGTTGAAGTGGGAATGCACTGCAAATGGCTGTTTGGGTAGGGTGTTTTGGGTTGAAGTAGAAATGCACTGCAAATGGCTGTTTGGGGGGGGTTTTGGGTTGAAGTGGAAATGCACTGCAAATGGCTGTTTGGGGGGGTGTTTTGGGTTGAAGTGGAAATGCACAGCAAATTGCTGTGGGGGGGGGGGGGTTTGGGTTGAAGTGGAAATGCACTGCAAATGGCTGTTTGGCTAAACTTGACAACTTCCTGTTTGCACTATATTGATTTTAGATAAAACGCTACCACTTACGGCTGTGATTTTTGGCCATCTTACTCAGCCCCCCTCCACTCTTGAGGTCCCATCAATGAATAATAAAAGTGTTAATAGTGTTTAAAAATTTTTGAGAATCTCTCTCCTGTGAATCACGCCATGAAGGCCACACCTTTTCCGGGGGGAGGGATTATAAAACCCGGAAGTGTGGGTGTGGCTCAGTCTCTGCATGATGGGGGAGGGAGAGGTCACGACTCTGTCTGAGCTGTGAATCAACTGAACACACTGAATGACTACTAAACTGTTAGTGTGGTGTTTTGTGTTTTATGGTGGTTTTACCCTGCTTGAAATGGTATGAAACTGCATCTGATGCAAATGTAACTTTTGCATGGAGGTGCCAAGTTGAATTCTGGAATGATGAGGAACAACCTGGGAAAGATCATTATCACATTCCAGTCAGTTACCAGTTGAGTATTTCCGAAACAGTGATGTGCAATTGAATGCCTCAGACCTCGTGTGCACCTTAATTTCCCCTTAGTATACAGATTGTTAATTTGGAGGTCAGACATGAGAGGTCCCACTCCTTGCCCTTCCACAGCCGACCTTGAGGGCATGGAAGGCCAGATGCTGGTTCATTCCCCTACAGTCCTTGCTTCCCGCATCCATCATCACCAGCTCCCTTCTATCTGGTGTCAATAGACAATAGGTGCAGAAATAGGCCATTCAGCCCCCCGAGGCCAGCAGCACCATTCAATGTGATCATGTCTGGTCTTCGGGGGATGAGCAGGGGCCAGCATGGTGGCTTCCCCCGACAGACCACGGCCCACTGGGTCTTCTACGCCCAGCCGCACTGCCTGCCAGGTCTTGTGCGTCCGGCCGCGCGGTGGACAGCATATTGAGGAACAGCACTTCATATTTCGCTTGTGTAACTTACACCCCAGCGGTATGAACATTGACCTCTAATTTCAAGTAGCCCTTGCTTTCCCTCTCTCTCTCCATCCCCTCCCCCTCTCCCAGTTCTCCGACCAGTCTTATTGTCTCTGACTACATTTGATCTCTGTACTGACCACTCCCCTGACATCAGTCTGAAGGGTGTTGAACCGAAACATCACCCATTCCTTCTCTCCAGAGATGCTGCCTGTCCCGCTAAGTTACTCCAGTATTTTGTGTCTATTGAGACTGTTTTGCTGTATATTGAGACTGTTTCATTTTGAGTGATATGTTACCATGGCTCCTGGTTTTTTGTGTGTGTACCCAGAAGATCACCTCAGAACCTTTAAACCTCAAACTGTAAATCATGATATTGTTAAAAGGATGTCACATGGAATTCTCTTCGTACTGTTTTATTGATAATTTATATGATATTGTTAAATTTCCTCATACCTCAAGGACTGGTGTTCATTGTTGCAGCCAAGGATTTTGAATCTTTGGCTCAGCTCATAAGCCAGCACATTCTTTCCTTCAAACTCTGAACATTTTAATGCAGAAATAGCATGTCCAAATAACAAATAGCACAGCAAACACAGAACAAGTACAGTATACGTATATTTGGAAAGCATTCCAGTTTAGTTTACAAAATGTAACTTCTGCCTTTCTATCACTTTTCCATCTCTTTAATTACCCAGGACATCACGTTAATTAGTTTAAAGCTTGTCCATGTTAATCTTTGCTTATACATTAAGTGATTATTTATCCATTATGCTTTTGACATTTTGGTACTTGCTCGGTGAGATAAAGGATTGCAGTGTTGACTCTAAGTATGCCTATTTATTTTGTGACATAAGAGATATTTTTACTGTCATGGAAGGATTTAATGCAAATATTAGCAAATATTTGGAGCTAGTGGGTTGAAAATATATTGGAAACAGCAGCTTTAATTTCATTATTGTGGTTTTAAATGGGTCTTGATTTGCTATTAGCCCCAAGATCATTCATATTCTGTACAAGTTTGCAGCAAGATGAGAGATGACAGAGCAACCACTGGCGAGATTTATGGCCACCTTCAGCAGAATACAATCCAATTGGAAAAACCGCCTAACAGCACAAATATTTCAGAGCGCTCATTCCGCAGCCATTAGCTTTTAGGTGGGGGTTATAAATTAGGGAGTATCTTCACCGAGGACCTGATATGAGGCTTATCTCATCTGAACCATGGAGGACTATGGAAAGACAAGTCTTTCATTCTCTCTACCTACCTAAAGATAGAGGGTGATTTTTTTTTTGAGGATTAAATTGAAACTTTTTTGGAAATTAATTATATCCTTTTTTTTCCCCCATTTTCTAATACAGTATTAATTAAAATATTGAGTTATCTCTGGTGCCGTGAAATAACAAGTTTCAGTTCAAAGATTTAGTAGACGCGTTATGCAAATGAGTGCAAGGGAAACCGATACTGAGCAAGTGTCGATAATAGAAATTTGAACTCCAGCAAAATTAAAATTTTCAGCTATCTTTAGCTCCTTTTTAAGCTTGGGGCTTAATTCATTAAAGATTACCGAAGGATTTATGGAAAATTCAATTTTACTAAATAAAGGCAGCACTGATGATCCCTAACCCCTTTCTCCCTGCCAGGGTGGGAACCATAATGGCTACAATCCTAGAAAAAAATAGTTTGCGTCACAACATGCCACAGTGCAAAGTCACATCATCCATGCTTGTGTTAGTTGTTGAACAATAAATACATTTGATGCTTAATTTATTTATTTCACATAAATTCCAAGAGTGAATTTATTCTGCATCTTTCATTTTTGTCTAGCGATATGCAATTCTGTAAGGGTGAATTTCCGTAACCTGAATGTCTATAAGGTGAGGGGGTCACCTGTGTTTCTGCACCGTACATAGAAAATATCCTCAAAGTACATATTAGGTTTTGATGTTGTCAAAACTATGGAATGGTAACTTGTTCTGTTCTTACCAAACATGGAAATAATGAAAGTTTTCTACACATTTAAGTTTGATTCTGGCAAGTATGGTAGTTTTGTTCTTCAGATCTCAGTCAGCTAGGTTAGTGATGGATACTACCAAGCCACTCATTTCTGGATATTTATCAGATTCAACTTTATTGTCATTGTGCAGTGTACAGTACAGAGACAACGAAATGCAGTTAGCATCTCCCTAGAAGATTATATTCTCCATACAAATATATTCTGTATCACCATTGCCCCGAGTACTTCCTCCTTGTAGTTTTCAACACAGCAGTGATCTTGTCAGTTGTGAGTGAAACTCTGTTCAATGGTTTGATTTCCTACTCTGCCTGTTCATGGACTTCACTATCAATGTTGATCATTCCCAGAGCCAACCCCAACACTCTACTCCATTTCAGGTGGATGTATCACCCAGGGAAGAATCTTGGAAGTTTAACATATAATGACCACATCAAACTAATGTTTGACTGAAAAGAGCAGGCAGTACAGTGCAGGAAGCCCCAAATGTGTTTTTTTTTCCTCTGAAGTACATCAGCCTGAAGGCTCATCGGTCAGAGGGACTGGGAACCTGCCTGAAGGCTCGTCGGGCGGTGTAGCTGGGAGGGAGATGGAGACTTTGGATGCGAGGAGCAAGGGTCAGCAGGAGAGTGAACCAGGGTAATGCCTCCAGTGCCTTCTGGTCGGCTGCAGGAGGTGCCCCCGAGACACAGAGATGGACAGCAGAGGAGAAGGATGTCAGTTCGTGTGAACTGCCCCAGTACATCAAGTGTGCGAGCTGACCGGACTTTGGACTTGGTGCCAAAATGGTAGGTGCCAGCATGTGCAATATATACAAAAAGAATGTAATTGTGCAGTTGCATATGTGACAACTAAAGCACCAATGAAAAGCTGCTCTTTCTTTCCATCCTGAGTTCAAGCACCTTGAAGGAGTGTAGAGTGTACATCTTTGTGGCCCTAGATATAGAGGATTCCAGGTCAGAGTGGCAGTACTGAAGTTGGTCTGCCCTAACCAGCACCAATACACATGTTGAATAAGCGCCGGTGCCACAACTTTATTTTTTTTTACTGCTGAACACTGAAAGGTTGAATTTGAATAAATCGTACGAGATATTGACTTTTCAGGAGAAAGATAATATCAAAAATGAATAGCCACAAATGAGAAAACCTAACTCTCTTGATTCAAAATTGGAGAGTTTAGTTTGATACAAAACAGTTCATTGAAGTTTCTCATTCAACTTAAGATTCATGACTTGCCATTTCCCAAGGTGGGAGCATGGAAGGAGAAGGGGAAACAGTCCGTGAACTCACTGCCCGCACCCTCGGAAAATGCCCTGAAGTTCTGTAATTGACTTGGGAAGCAGTGTGTGGTGATCTCGGTGCACGGAAGTGGAGGAACAGCTTCTGGAGGTGACGGACGGTGCTGGTAGTACTGTTGGCAGAAACTGCCTCGGGAGGCCCTACAGCAGCTGGGTGAGCAAATACATTGTGCGTAGTCTGCAGCAGGTGCATGGAGCAGCAGTGTAAGGAGCTGACAGCATTGCACTGGGTCAGGCCAACCCCCACTTCATTGATTCAGAGCCGCCAGGACACCAGGCATCAAAGTAAGAAAATGATGAATTGCAATTCCCCTTGGGGAATGATCAAAACTTTTCACATATTTGGATGTTGCAAGATGGTGTCAGAATGTGGCAACTCTCTGCGTGCTGTTCCAGAAGGGTATCTATTGTATTCGTGCATAGTATAATTTGACTGGATAACATGCTGAGCCAGCATTTCGCCTCATCTCTGCATATACGACAATAAATTAACTAACTAACATCTTCATTATTCAGAGCATGGTACCACAAATATAGCTTAACGACTTGCATAAATGGATTTCAATTTGCAAAAAAAACCTCCATCCTTTTAAAGAACAGTTGTACATTAAAATGCCCAAGGAGAAGATGGAAACTGGATGGTAAAATGGAAGGTTATAGACATTAGGTACACAAATTGTGGGATGCTGCACTTTATGCGATGCCTTCTTTGGCAATGAAAGATAATATATTCAGATCAATTATCTGTTGGGGAATAATAGATAAGATGAACTGGGACTGGGATTGAAAAGAGAAATGAGACAACAAATGCCAGAATTGTTTCAACACTGTTGTTCCTTTGCCATGTAATTGCCTTAATCTTAATTACCTTGGCACTGATATTTCTTAAACCCATATTCAGCCACTGCAACTGGAGGGTGGTCTTATCGATTTCACATCACAAGATTAGAAAGTGTTCAGCCAGAGCTGTACATATTTCTCAGCATCTGCATACAATGGCATCTTGCGCTACTTGTGCTACTTGTACGTAGTCGTGGAAAGATTGGTGGAAACAGGGCGTGAATGCTCTTTCCTTGACCCCTGTAGGGTAGTGCAGTGGTAGAGTTGCTGCCTTACAGCACCTGAGACGACAGTTCGATCATGACTGCAGGTGCTGTCTATACGTTGTTTGTATGTTTTCCCTGTGACCGCGTGGGATTTCTTTGGTTTCCTCCCACACTCCAAAGATGCACAGATTTGTAGATTAATTGGCTTTGGTAAACAAAAATTGGAAATCATCCCTAGTGTGTGGGATAGTGTCAGTGCACGAGTGATCATGGACTTGGTGGGCCAAAGGGCTTGTTTCCGCACTGTATCTCAAAACTGCGGCAAACATCCAATTCTATCCATAAATTTGACCTGGTGCTAATTCTGTGTCAAATCCAAAGACAGGATTATTCGTTTTGCTTGACCCTATGCTTTGAGAGTTAACTCAATTACCAGCTGTATCTTGATCAAAAACCAATATGAAGATGTGCTTGCCTCAGTGAGGCAAGCCCACAACATCTTTCAGGATGATTTGATAAATGTGGTCAATTACCATGTCTAACCAGAGAATTCTGACCAGTTCCCATTAATATCCATTGACTTTACCATCATCAACTCCATCAAATATATCTTGAAATCATTATTGAAATATAAATGGATTATTCACATAAAATATTAGTGGGGTCTGCATGAATAACTTACTCTTGACTCCCTAAGCCTTTACATCTTCAACAGGGCAACATCAAGGATTCTGCCACATTCTACTCCAGCCTGACTGAGAAATATATTGTCACTCCTCCATCACCCAGAATCTCAGAATTCCATCATGTGGTGGAGCATGGCAGTTCCTTCGCCACAGGCATTTCTGCAGTTCAACGTGACTCACAACCTTCAGAATGATTACAGATGGGCATGAAATGCTGTCCCTGCCCACGATGTCCATGCATGTTTAGCAAAAAATCTTCACTTTATTATATTGCTGAATAACAAAAAGATGTTCTGAATAATGTAACTTAAAAATGGTTCAGAGTGCCGATTGGGCAAGATCTGTGCTGTGGGGAAGGAATCTCCAGGAAACTGATTAACATCTGTATTCATACTTTAGTTATACAGATCTTTCGACTCTGGTGACAGTAATACTGTTCGTTTGCTACTTTTTCCCTTTGGGTGAATCTGATCCATACCTTGCAGGGTAATCTCCTTATCTTTCATTATGGTTTTCAAATACCACCTTTTATTTTTTGTTGGCGATATGCAATGTCAGAAAGCTGTGGCCTTGCTTGTTAAATATTAGCACTCCCATTTTTTTTGGAAATGCAGGAGATCAATGGTTTGCACTTAGCTGACGCAAAATCAGTCTGACATTTTCTGCAATGGTTATTTTTATTCAAGGTAAATTCAAATGTCATTATTTTTATACAGCTATATGAAAAAATGCTGCAGTGAATTGAACATCTCTCTGGCAAGGTGAATACATGGCCAACTATATCCAATCCATAAAGGCCAGTGCAAATGTAACCTAGCAATTAAACTTCCCAATCTTTGCAAAGTAATCAAAAGCATCATCAAATATGACACTAAAGGACATGTGTTACAATATTTTAGTCATGGATACTCAACTTAGGATCCCTATACATCTCTAGACCTTGATGCATTCTTGATGCAAAAATGATGTTATTGAGTTCCTGTAGTCATTGGATGCAAATATGGAAGAATTTATTAGCTATCTTGAAAAATACATTTATCACCAATGAATGTATACTGCACTGTCCGTGGCTGCATGATGATGATGACACCTCAAGAGTCAAGAGTGTTTTATTGTCATATGTCCCGGATGGGACAATGAAATTCTTACTTGCTGCAGCACAACAGAATATGTGAATATGTAAACATAGTACGTAACGGGGGAAGAGAAAAAAAAGAAAAAGTTCAATAAATAACAAATATAGTGCAATAATAATATAGTCTTTTGCAGTTCAGAGCTCAGATCTTATTCGTTGTTGTGTTCAATAACCTGATGGCTGTAGGGAAGAAGCTGTTCCTGAACCTGGACATTACAGTTTTCAGGCTCCTGTATCTTCTTCCTGATGGCAATGGGGAAATGAGTGTGTGGCCAGGATGGTGTGGGTCTTTGATGATTTTGGCTGCCTTTTTGAGGCAGAGATCATCTACAATAGATCCCTACGATGTTGGGGAGGTCAAAGCCGGTGATGGGCTGGGCAGTGGTCACAACTTTTTGTAGTCTTTTTCGCTCCTGGACCTTCAAGTTGCCGAACCAGGCCACGATGCAACCAGTCAAAATGCTCTCTACCGTGCACCTGTAGAAGTTTAGGAGAATCCTCTTCGACATGCCGAATCTCCGTAATCTTCTCAGGAAGTAGAGTCGCTGATGTGCCTTCTTTATAATTGCATCGGTGTGCTGGGTCCAGGAAAGATCTTCAGAAATATGCACGCCCAGGAATTTGAAATTTTTTACCCTCTCCACCATCGTCCCATTGATGTGAACAGGATTGTGGGTCCTCATCCTTCCCCTACCAAAGTCCACAATCAGTTCCTTGGTCTTACTGATGTTGAGAGCCCGGTTGTTGTGCTGGCACCATTTGATCTCACTTCTATACTCCGACTCATCCCCATCTGTGATTCGTCCAACAACAGTGGTGTCGTCGGCGAACTTGATGATGGAGTTCGCACTATGTCCGGCTATGCAGTCCTGGGTATAGAGTAAGCAAAGCAGGGGGCTGAGCATGCAGCCTTGAGGTGCTCCTGTACTGATTGTTACTGAGGATGAAGTGCTTCCATCAATTCGAACAGACCTTACTGTCACTTGTACCTAGCTAGGTACAGTAAAAATCTTTGTTATTGCATACCAAGTCCACAAGAGTCGCCACCAAGAGGCTGACAAAGTTACAAAAAGCACTCGTCCTTACTTCGACCACCCATGCAGAGTTCCCTTTTGTTCTCTGCGACCCCCCACGCAGGGATCGCCTTTGTTCTCGATGGCTTAAAATGATCTCTAGCCATAAAAGTTCATTGCAGTCTTCATCCCGTGGATGCACAAAGCTGGGAAGGCTAATAACCGTGGCTGCACAACTGCATGCCTGGCATTTGCCTGTGTGATAATCACTCCTCTAATGTACATCTCAAATGTTCATCTCCTTAATCTAATTTTGGGAGAGCTTGAACCACATGTATGTTCTGTGGTGTTGGGGATGACACCAGGTTCGGCAGTGACCACACGGACACTCACAATAGGGTTGAATGTCCGTGATATGTTTTATTTACAGTGGCAAGAAAGTCCAGGATTGCATGAGGGCATGTCCCTCTCCATCAGAGTGCACATTCGGCTGCGCTGGCGATCTCGGGCTTGCCCCAGCAGCTCAGTCCTGGTTTCAAAGTGGGAGACGTAGCGATCTCAGGCTTTTCCCTGCAGTTCACCCTTGCCCCGAGAGCTTATCCTGGTAGCTCAGCTTTGGGGCTTGAAGAGGCAGCGCTGGCGGTCTCTGAATTATCCTGGTGGCTCAGTCTTTGCCTCTGTTTGGCCCCAGTCCCTCGTTGCCCATATAGCGAGTAGATTGACACGGTTCAGGTGGCCAAACCAATATTAGCAGAATGGAGAAAATGATTCAAGTCTATCCACCTTGTTGCTGAAGCCCCCTAATCCAGGCATCATTCTGGTAAACCTCCTCTGCACCCTCTCCAAAACTTCTGCATCTTTCCCGTAATGGGACAACCAGAACTGCAAGTAATGTTCCAAATGCAGCCTAACCAAAGCCCTGCAGAGCTGCATCAAGATTCCCTGACTCTTATATTGAATGTCCCTAGCAATGAAGCCAAGCATAGCATATGCCTTCTTTACCACACTAACTACTTGTGCTGCCACCTTTAATGATTTATCAATTTGGACTCCAAGATCCCTCTGCACATCAATGCCGATAAGGGTCTAGTCATTAATTGTATACTCTCTCTTTATGTTCAACCTCCCAAAGTGCAACACCTCATACTTGCCTGGGTTAAACTGTACCATTTTCCCTCCCATTTCTGCAGCTGATTTATACCCCGCTGTATCTTTTGACAGCCTTCCTCACTTTACATTGTGACATATTATTCTGAAATGATACTTTAAGAGTCATCAAAACACTTAGTCTGATTATTTGAATTTGTTCAGTGAGGTGTTTTCATGATTGCGGAAGAGATTGATATGTTCTTGGTTGGTGGTAAAGGAAGTACTGAAGATAATTACACCCTTGTAGAAATAGTTCTGCTTGAATGTTTATTCTGCATTGCAAATAATTTTGACACATTGTGTGTACTTTGAAGGACACTAGGAGCAGACAAAGTCATGAAGGGCGAAGATAAGACAGCTAGTGAGAATTTTAGTCTCTCATCACAGATGCCTAAAAGCAGAGAGCACAGCTTTATGGCTTGGGGTAGGAGGTGTAGAAGAGATTTGAGGAGTTAGTTGGTACCTGAAGGGGTGGTGGGGACAAATATCCTCTCAATACATTTAAGATGCATCCAGATGATCATTTGAATCACCAAGGGATGGAAGGATTCAGAGCTGATAAAACAAGGCAGGTCTGTTTTTCTGCTGTATGACTTTATGACTTCCCCTTAAAGTGGTCTTTCACCAAGAAATGCAAGTAAATAATGAAGTCCATGAACCCATCAGATATGATATTCATCAATCATTCATTGGGTTTTAATTTTCAGTCCATCAAGCCTGAAATACTGTAGAAGCAGTTGGTTCCCTGGATAATTGATGGATGCTTAGTCTGGCACTGTAAAGTTTGCCTTATTTTTCTTCACAGGAAGATAATTAAATATTGATTTCCTCCCCACCCCCTCTAGTATGTGTGCACAGCACATAAGGAGTATAAAGACCTCTATGTCAACTAAAACTATTGGACATAAAATGCTATCATATATCTTCACTCTCAGCACAATTTCTATCATTCACTCTGGGCTAAAGATCTGAGTGCTAATCAGTCTTTACAAACTTTCAAAGCTGATGGGCAAGAAATCGACAAGTTGATGCATGAAGCCTGCCACAAATACCATCAGTTTAATGTGGAAACATTTTTACCAGAGTCGAATCATTCCCTCCAGCACCCACAATTCTAATCACCCTCATCCCCACTTCACACCCATCCCATAGAAAGTTCCTCTCCACATGATCGAAATATGAGAACATATGGACCAGGAGTTCCATACAAATTTCTGCCTTATTCACAAATTTACCCTACTGTGTTGTGAACACATGCAGCTAATTAACAGCCAACACAACAGTTGACAACATACTATCAAGACCCAAGTTCAAGATAAGGAAAGCTACCTGACAGCCCATCCATTACAACTCTAAAATAGACACAAAATGCTGGAGCAACTCAGTGGGTCAGACAGCAACTTTGGAGGAAATGAATAAGTGATGTTTTGAGTCGGAACCCTTTTTTTTCATTCGGTTTCTCCAAAGATGCTGCCTGACCCTCTGAGTTACTCCAGCATTTTGTGTCCATCTTCGGTGTAAACCAACATCCGCAGTTCCTTCCAACACATTCCTACTCTAATGTAGGTGAAACGCGTGATCCTGTTCCTTCCAATTATACTAAACATGAACAATGTTTCCATAGGGACTTTTGAAATATTATTCATAGGATGTGGGCAGTGTTTGCAGGGAGAGTATTGTCCATGTCCAATTGCCTTTGTAAATTTCATGGTGAGCCTCCAAGACTTCTGCAGACTTTATGTAGGTATGTTCTTGGGTGATGTGCTCCAATGGTTCAATGTTGCTTTATTTTCACATATTTAGTTGCATCGTGAAATTCCTTTTGCATATTTACACAAGCAGGCGCTTCCATGTTTTGGTGCCATTTCCACTTTCCAAAGTCCAATCCACTTACGTACTTGGTCTACTGGAGCAGTTCCCAATCCAGGTAAGCCCCAGGCTCACGCAGGGCCTCCTCTGTCACCCTTGACCAGATCGACCCACGAACCGACATCCCTCTCCTCGCCCAGCCTTCTTTGTGTCCCGGGGCGCCTCAAGTACCCGAAGTTGGGCGAGTCCAGAACCAGGGGCCACAGTCTTAGAATAAAGGGTAAGCCATTTAAGACTGAGGTGAGAAAAAACGTTTTCACCCAGAGAGTTGTGAATTTGTGGAATTCCCTGCCACAGAGGGCACTGGAGGCCAAGTCACTGGATGGATTTAAGAGAGAGTTAGATAGAGCTCTAGGGGCTAGTGGAATCAAGGGATATGGGGAGAAGGCAGGCACGGGTTATTGATTGGGGACGATCAGCCATGATCACAATGAATGGCGGTGCTGGCTCGAAGGGCCGAATGGCCTCCGCCTGCACCTATTTTCTATGTTTCTATGAACTTGAAGGCGCTAGAGGCATTATCCTGGTTCACCCTCCTACCGGCACTTGCTCCTCATGTCTGGCATCTCCAGCGGCACCCTCCCAGTTCCATGGTCGGCCAAGCCTTTAGGTCCTCGGGCCAGGTTTCCCGTTCCGTAGCCGTGGCATCTCAGGAAGATCTCCGCCGCGCAGCACCTCAGGACAAATGTGACAGTTTAGTCCCAGTGACAATGAAGAAAATGGGAGACAATTCTGGTCCAGGATAGCAGCCACATTGGAGGGAACTTTGCAGCTCGTGGAATTTCATTGTGCCCAGTCGCTTTGTCCTGCTGGGCAGTAGATGCCAAAGTTACCTGAAGGGATCAAATCCCCATTTGTTTTGATGTTCAACCATGGCCTATACGATGACAAATGGGTTCCTCAGGCTTTTATTGTTATTAAAATATGTTAACTCTCTGGTCTGGAACTGTTCGTGGAAATCTCAAAACAAAGTTTTCAGAATAGTCCATTTGAATTCCTTATCATTGCTTCACCATCAATAATTTTAAGATAAATAATTGCTACTTTTGACTAGTTTGCATTTCAGACATGCCAATTTCTCAGCAAAAAAAAAAATCTAATTTCTAGTTTTACTTCAGTTGTGCCAGTTTGTACTTAAGGGTTTGTTTTACATTAACTAAAGTATCTTGTTTATATTCACCTTAATTCTTCAAGCATTTTAAAGATCTACAGGGAGAACTATATTTCTGATGAATGGTACGAAGTGAGTACATGTGTTTAGGCTGTGAATTATACTATATTGGGTCTGCATAGGGTCTGTTAACTTCAATAAATCCCATTGCTCTTACCCCCATTACCACTCAATATTTTTCTCCCTCAAGTAGTTAGGATATTCCTTTTTGAATGTTACTGTTGCACCCGATCCCATCTCCATTTCAGGCACTGCAATCCAGAGAATAATATGTTACTGTGTGTGTATAAAAAAAAAACTAAAAAAACATCATCTCTGCTTCAACTTTTTTTCCTTGGTTCTGCATTTTCTGTTTGCAATCCTCAATTTTTGTAAGCAGTTTCTCCCGATTTAGGCAAAGAACCTACAATTTAAAACTAATTAAATCTCAAGCTTTGCTAGTCTTTGCACATAATTGTCGCCATATCCTAATGTAATTCTAATAATTCTCCCTCATACTCTAAAATATTTATTTTAATCCATACAAGTGTCTTGCAGCCCTCTAATGTTCTGAGTGTATCAACGTGTGCTAGTGTTACGGATTCTTGATTTGGTGAATTGGAGTTTATCTGTAACCCCCCAGGAAGGATTATATATCTGTAACCCCCAGGCCACATTCATCATTCAAAGATCTTTGGTGTTTTCTGCTTATCACCCTTGTTTTTCTCAAATATCCTCATGCTTCCCTCTCCATTCATCAGCTCAATTTACCTTGCACCTTGACCAACCACTTTATTATTATCTGTCTTGTGGTGATAACAGTATCCTGTTTCTCATAATTATCACTACAATACATCAATGTAAGGAGATGTAAGAAGTGATTTTGTGGTGATTTGGTACCTTGAAGTACTGGGCATGTGCAGGTGGTAGTAATGAAAGGAGATCTACATCACCGGAAGGTTAGCTTGCATTTTATTTCACCCACCAAGTCCAAGAACATGGAAGCGTGCAATACATCTTATGGTGACTATGGAAGAGTTCACTACCCACATAACTATTGTCATATTTGATCACTTCACCAGAGTCCACTGTAAATAAGTAACTTGGCAGTGAATACCCTAATGATAAACCTGAGCCTGAAAGTTTTGTAAATCATGGAAAGAAATGTTTTTGATTAATGCATCTAAATTACCTCCACTAAGGCAACCAAATCAGATAATGATGTAAATAATCTCAATGTTTTTTGTGTAAGTATATACTGCCATGTTTACTTACAACAAACAATGTGTTTATTCTGAAAACATCACATTGGCGTGCACTCGGGAACGTCCTTGGATCATGAGAGCTGTTATATAAATATGATCTTTCGTGCTTGCAAGCATCTTCTCGAGACAATGACGATTAATTGACGCATTCCAGCCCTATTAGCCACGTGACTAGGGATATTAAACAGCTCATTATCTCACCCAAATGGCTAACCGATATTCAGATTTTCTTTTGTTCTGGGGATAATTTGATTTATAGACAGTTACTCTGTAATGTATCTGCCACTGATCTCATAAGTACCTCCATTAGGCCATGAGGAATCACCTCTGGATGTCTTCCTGCAAATGCTCTAGAAGGACATGTTCGGAACTCTGTAAATGGGTAGCCCATAAATAGGGTTGCCACCAGCCCAGTTTTGTCTTGGACTTCCTGCACTTGAAACAAACGTTGTCTATCCTGCATGACGCTGCCATTTTTCTTACGAAAACCAACAAAAGCCATCAGTGTGGGTTTGAGAATTCCCTGGACTATGAAACCTCTGGTTTCCTCCTGCATCCCAAAAGCATGTGGCATTTGTAGGTTAATTGGGCTTTAAATTGCCTTTAATGTATAGGGAGTGGATGTGGAAGTGGGATAACGTAGAACTAGTGTGAACGGATAATCAATGGTCGGCATGAATTTGTTGGGCCGAAGGACCTGTTTCCATGCTGTATCTCTAAACTAAATTGAACACCCAATATATCTGTCCTTTGAGATTAAAATGGGAATACAACTTGAAAAGTACTGAGCTTTTATGTATTTTCTCCTGCGTGGCTTGGAATGTTGCACCTAAAGTTTAATGGTCAGACTTCAGGAAAGACTAACTTGCAGCTCCTGTGTTGCATTCTCTTTTACCCTTTTTACTAAGTAATTTTATTTTCTACAATGTTCACAGTTGGAAGAGTCAACTTGACATTTCATTTCAATACAGAACTAATTTATTCTTTGGATGTGACTTTCACAGAGAAATATGGCTCAAGCTGAATAAATCCACATCTGGATACTGTTGCGTCAGGGTAACAGGGGTTTGTTGAAACAGTAGTTAAATTACGAGATAAGTATCCAATGTTCAGGACTGCTGATCTGAAGACTTGAGTTCCCACTATAGACAGGAACTTTAGATTCACATAATTAAATAAATCTAGAATTGATGATTATTTATGATGGCCATATATCTGCAATTAAAATCCTTCCAATTTGCAAAATTCCTCAGGGAAGATAACCTGCCACCCCTTACCTTGACAACCTTTATACTTTAAAGTATCCTTAATACTTGACCCTCGAATCACCTTTCATTCTTCCAAAGCAAAATCATGCGTCATTAAATTAATCTGTCTAAAGCTATCTTTAGCAGTAATCCAATTAAACAACGTGCCTTGAAGAGTTCAAGATGATTGATCGCTGAACACTTGTAACAACCGTAACTTGGAGCACATCAAGATTTAAATATCATCCTTGTTTTAAAAGACAAGTTCACTCTCTGTCTTAGTCATTGCATTGTAATCACAACATTAATATATATTTTTAAATGATGTGAAGATTTTTACTTGAAAAAACAAAGGCCTTAAAGTATGGATCACAAGATCCCGAATCTTCATTGTGGACTTTTGGTGTTCTTGCATATTAATGCACAGGTGCGTCTGTTGTTTGCACTGGTGTAAACTGCTCACCTTGGGCATTTCTTCCATGACTTTCATTCCTGAATTTACAGTGTGGGCTACTCATGCAAAAGCAGGACTTCGCAACTACATTGATACAACATAAAGAGAACCTGCCTGGAGATGTGCACCAAGATGTGCTACTTAAGGTTGGATACCTGTGTACTTACAATAACTTCTGTTGGAGCCCCTTGGGCTAACCCTTCCAATCCAACCTTGCAGCCAATCTTCCACTTCTGATTAATACCTACTTTCCCTTCCATGTTCACACACACACACACACACACACACACACACACACACACACACACACACACACACACACACACACACACACACACACACACACACACACACACACACACACACACACACACACACACACACACACACACACACACACACACACACACACACACACACACACACACACACACACACACACGAGAAAGACATTCTGAATTCCCATTGCAATTATGTCAGCAGCCTTAACATGTCACTTTAAAACATTCCTTTAAATCAAATCAGAGAGCAAAAAAAACATGGAATCTGGACATCTGAAGTAAAAATAGAAAGTGTTAGAAACCACCAGTAGATCAATAAGACAGGTTTAGAGGGATACGGACCAAACACAGGCAGGTGGGACTAGCGTAGATGGGGCATGTTGGCTGGTGTGGGCAAGTGAGGCCGAAGGGCCTGCTTCCACCCTGTAAGACTCTATGACTAGATCAGGCGGCATCTGTAAAGGCAGAAATACAATTGATGTTGAAGGTCAGAACTGGGAACATCAAGAAACAACTGTGTTTAACATTGCCAGGAAAGGATAGGGGTGGAGAGAACAAAATATTTGAGAGAAAATACATGACGCAGATTGAGATTGGCTAAGAGAGGGGTGATGAAGGCATGTTGATGGCATCCTATCTGTCTGGAGAAGATATCCAGAGATGGAAATGACTGAGAAGGGAGGGGAGAGAAAGAAAATAAGAACAACTACTGTATATAAACATCACTGGAACTACAAAATACAGTGCATAGAAATTGCTTGAAATCTGAAATAAATAAGGAAAAGGCTGGCCAGTGAATGGAGACAAATGGAGACAAATGCTACTAGCTGATGGCGTCACATCAGAACTATCTTGAGATCAAATAACAAGAACAAAACCAAGTAGGTTGCCACATAGAATGATCCATGCATACTGTACAGCTTGTGTAGTAGTGTTTGTTGTGTCTTGTGTAGGTCAGGATAATGTATATAATGTGCAAAGGAATAGGGCTGGGAGTATCATTGTGTGGGGCTGGATTGAGGGTCAGTGTGAATTGTATGTCATGAGTACTGTGGCTGGAGGCATCTTGAATCACAGTTGGTGTAGGGTGGGAGTCAGGATGAATCGCGTGTTGTGAACGCAGCTGAGTCGACACAGGATTTATTGTGCATCACATTTGAGGGATAATATCAGGCACCGTGAATAGTGCATCTTGCGTGGTTGTAGTTTGTGAGTTAGGATGGATCATGCATTGTGAGCAGGAAATTGGGTAAGGATCAGAGTCAATCATTTACTGTGAGCAGAGGTGGAAGAAAGGAGGGACTGAATCATAGTGTTCCAGGTCAGAGGGACTTGTGCATAATGAATGGGGTTGGGTGAAGGCCCTGGGTGAACCGTGCATTGTTCATGGGGACCAGTTGGTGGTTGGTGTTCATCTTGTGAGTGAGGATGGGTGGGGGACGAATGAATCATGTACCATAACTAGGGGTGGAAGGGAAGGTAGGGTGAATAGTGCATCCTGTCAGAGGTAGGTTGTAGGCAAGATGAATCAAAGATTGTGTGAATGCATTGATTGAAGGTGGCAGCTCAGGGCCACAAAAAGGGCAGCATTAATCGTACATGGGGTTGGATTGGGGCCAGGTTAAATTGTGCATAGTTGTGGGTTGAGACCAAGGTGAAGCAAATATTGTGAGCAGTTGTGGGGTGAGAGGGACAGGATGGATCGAACACTGTGCACAAGGCTAGGTTGTATGGCAGGCTGCATTGTGTATTGTGAAACTACACTGAGAATGATAAAAATAAAATTACGTTTTTCAGCCTCCTTGATTTCCCATGGGCTAGTTGGCTGTATGACCTCTTCCTGCCTCTGACAAATCTGACATTGAATAGCTGACAACCTATTCATCCTTGGCAGATCATTTCCCCCCCCCCCCCCCCCCCCCATATCACCACCTCTTATGTATTTTCAGTATCCACGTCAGATTCACTGATAGCCACAAAGTGTTGGAGTAATGCAGTGGTTCAGGCATTGTCTTCAGAGAAAAAGAACGGGTGATATTTTGGGTCAAGACCCTTCTTCAGACTCTGAACAACTCAGGTCTGAAGAAGGTCCTAACCCGAAACGTCACCTGTCCTTTTTCTCCAGAGATGCTGCCTGACCCGCTGAGTTGCTCCAGCGCTTTGTATCTTCAGTATAACAGCATCTGCAGTTCTTTGTTTCTACATCATAGATTCACTAATGCCTGGTACATGATTAATTTTGTTCAGTTTAAGCTGAAGCGGGTTCTGGTGATGCCTCGCTAGTGAGCAGACTGCGCAGCACTGTCAGTTCCTGTGATGAGTTGTCTGTCTCTTTGCGTTCACAAAAGACATGTCACAGTGATACAATTGCAGGTAGAGTAGACTTTTAAGTAATTTCAAGATAACTGCCTTTTTTCGAGTGCTGTCCTTTAATACATTCCTCACATCTGCTTCCCTTCTCTTGCACAGGTTTGAAAACCAGCAGTTTTCAGTTTCAGTGAAAATCAATCTTTTCTTTGAGCTGGTTGCAACCTGAATTAGTTTCAATGTTACAGCTCAACAAAGGAGCTTTCAACTTTCCTGCAAGACATGCTTAAACTGACTCTAGTGCTTTCAAATTATGATGTGAGGTATTTTTGTATTCTTACTTGGATAATTTTCTTTTATCGGATATATTCAGGAATTCAGAGCAGCCCAAGCATTTAATAGGGTTCAAATGTTTCAATTTGAATGATTATTGGACTGTACAATGTCCTGAAATTGCACATTCTCTTCTACGCGTATGTGCATTCTATAAGCACCTATGTGCTTTCGAAGAGTATGACTTACAGAATAAAAAAAACTCCTGTTTGCAAAAATGACAAACTTATGGAATTTAGTAAATATCCAAGTAAATATATTTCCTGTGTTTCACAAGAGTGTTTTTACACTGTTTATATGGCTGTTTTGGTCTCAGTCCATATTTTATCTTAGTCTAGCAAAATGCAATGCTACAAATTCATAATCAGAAATAAATGACTATTCATAAAATTAGCTATTAGGAATAGAGTCAGAGAGAGTCATAATTTCCTGCAGCATGGAAACAGGCCTTTCGGCCCAACTTACCCACACCGACCAACATGCCCCATCTACACTAGTCCAACCTGCTTGTGTTTGTCCCATATCCCTCTAAACCTGTCCAATCCATGTACAAGTCTAAATGTTTCTTAAATGTTGCACTAGTACCTGTCAAAATAGTCAAAAGGTTTATCAAATATTAATCTCTGGTAAAGCCCTCAAGGATGAGATATGGATGAAGAAGTTTCCAGTACATTTAATGCATTCCCATTAGTCCATTTTATTCAAAATAAGAATGTTACCTCTAACATCATTAAGACTGGCATTTCTATGGGCATCTACAACAGTGGATAGCTGTCTGACCCGCTGTTACTCCAGGACTTTGTGTCTTTTTTGTAAACCAACATATGTAGTTCCTTGTTTCTAAAGTGGAAAATATATGTTTAATTTTACTTCGGAGTCACGTGAGTGACTACGTGAAGAACCCCACCAGTGCGCCTGCGCGTCATTACGTCAGACGCATTGGCGCAAACGGACGCGAGGAGCAGAGCACCTCTAGTGGAATTGTAGTTTTCAACTACAAGGTAAGTATAAACTTTTTTCAAGTATTTCTGTGTCCGTTTGCTGTGGGTCTGTGGGGATTTTTCCACAGGCATCATGGAAAAAACGGGCAAGTGGAGGTGCCGATATAAAGTCGCAATATTGCGGTCGGCGACCAGCCGCCTCTGACCACGGTACAGTCGACAGCATAGCGACTGTGGATATTGGGGCTGAAGGGAATTTAGTCAGCACCAGTGGGGCAAGGCAAAGCCGATAAAAAGCTGCAGGAATGCGGTCGGTAAAGGACTGCCTCATACCCTACAACAGTCGCCGGCTGGGAGCGGGGAGAACTGTGGACTTGTGCATTAAAGAACGGTGCCAGCGTCAGTTGAGTGCTAGGCACCATACAAGTCAGGGTCATGGAGCAAGAGTCAGTTAGGATTCACCTCCAAGGTTGGATACCACTTTTTGAAGTGGATATTCCAAATGGAGAAACTGTACACAGGTTGCTCCAACGAAACATACTCCAGGAGGAGTGATGTCAGAACCAGGCTCCAGAAGCCAGGTCAGCAGCACCTAGTATAGGGCTGCTTGATAGCACCCTCATTGATGAGGCGCATGCACAGGGTCAGCAGAGTTTCCAAAATAAGCGAAGACGGCAGCTGCCAGATGGGCTATTCCTGGCAGTACGATTTGCTGCTCTGTGAGAGTTCTGACCCTGAGTCTGACGGTGAGGCCAATACAAGCAAAGACGGCAGCTGCCAGATGTTTTATTCCTGGTAGTACGATTCGCTGCCCCGTCAGAGTCAAGAGAGCCACTGGAAAGGACGTGGTCTCTGTGATCAATTATTGTGTCTACCATCAGCTCTAGTAGTTTACGATGGATGAAAATGCCCAAAAAGCACGAGATTCCAAGGAACTGCGTATTGCTGAAAGTACTAGCAGTGAACCAAGATAAAGGGGTCAGATGGGCGAAGGCCTAAGGAAAGTAAACTGCAGAGAAAAGTGAAGCTGCTCGGTTGATGAACAACTACAATTTGCAAAACAATGGATGGAGGCCATGGATGGAGATGCATCAAGTGGCACTAAGGTTGCTATGTAGCGCCCACTTCAAGATGAATTGTTTCAGGAAGTATGCCATTCGGTCCAACATCAACCCAAAGTTGCAGCAACTCTGTAAAGCCCAGCAATGTGCAGTCATTCAACTTATTCTTCAGAGAGTTGGATAATGAGGCAAAAACAGCAAAGTTGATCACAACAACAATGGTCGTCAAGTCTGCAAAGAGGACGTATCCTTTCAGACATCATACAAAATCCTTGATCGACATCAGGAGCAAATCGACCATTGAAGCAGGTACTCAGTTGATGTCCTGCAGCAGGAAAACAAAAAAGCGTGGGTTTTGCCTGCCAGGAGCCAGAGCCACTCAGATGACAAAGGAAGTAGGTGGACCTGGTTCTTATGGGAACATATTAAGGCAAAAACAGCCAAATGTTGGAAGCAAATTACTTCAGTTATTATTCTGAGTATTATAGAAAGGTTTCTAATTGATTCGATTCAAATACTGATTTGCCATCCAGCATGTTCCAAGCAGAACACTCCAATTTCACATAAAAATAATTGATGGAGGTTCAAGCTTCTTCTTCTTCTTCTTCTTGTAGGATTCCGGCAGTGTAGACGCGGAGGTTCAAGCTGAATTGAAAACTTGTTTATAAACAAGTAATTGAAAGGTCGGTTTATCAAAACCACCAAATTGTGTTTAAAATTTCTCAACCTAAAAAGGTGAGGAGTATTTTAGATCTGACAAGTCTTTAAAAATGTTGTGAAATATAGACACTTCAAAATAGAGACTTTGAGACTGCCAAACAAATTATTTCAAAAAAGATGTTTTATGGCACTTATAGATCTGAAAGATGTATATTACTTAATGTTTGTTCATTTATAAGATAAAATTATCTAAAGGAACAATTATGGCAATTCAAAGTTCTGTCTAACGGGTTGACTTCAGTTCCTAGAAATTCACTAAATTGGTAAAACCAATTTTGCGGCTAATTAGAGGCCAAGGACAGATGTGGATGGCTTAACTAGATGATGTCCTAATTAGGACGAACAAGAGAATTCGTGAGTTATCTCTCTCAAATTATTCAAACCACTTTTAAAAGTTGGGTTTAATTCATCCAGAGAGAAATTAAGTTAACGATACTTACAACAATTGATTATTTGATTCAATTGAAAAGGTAGTAATTTACCCAGGGTAAAGGGTAAAGCTAATTGATGGTTGTATTAAGCAGTTGGAAAAGCAACAATCTTCAATTAAGACAGGTGGCCAGCTTGTTAGGAGAATTAGTGTTATTTCCAGCAATACAATATGGGCCATTGGACTATCCAGCAGCTGCAGACCGCAAAAAGAAAAAAACACTAAGATGCATGATGGCCATTTTTTGATAGGCCATGCAATTAAACAACAAATGCTGCTTCTGATTGCAGTAGTGGATTTAACATGTCGTCAGTAGTTCAAGCAAGATACGGATTGAACAGCCTTCCATGGTCTTAACAGACTGATATCAGTGTACTAGGATTGGTGCCACTGAAAAGGTATCCATCTGTGGACAGGTGGAATATGGAAGAAGTATTATTTTACAGACATGGAGAATTGACGTTTTAAAGTCTATTGGAAGGCTTATGAGCTACAAGCTTATTGTTAAATACAACTAATCTGCATGTTCAGTTTCAAATTAACAACACTACAGCAATGGCATGTATTAATTGTATGGGTGGAATTTCCATGATAACAAAGAATGGATGTTTAACCTTAAGATTTTTTTAATGATATAATAGTCAGATTTGGGAAGCCAGATATGACTTGTTTCCATCCAGACTCAATCACCAGTTACAGAGATATGTGTTATGGGACTACATCGGGAGACAGTAGCGATGGATGTTTCTCGCTATATTAGGATGGTATGTTGTTATATGCATTTTACTTCATCCTGTCTCATAAATCGGAGTCTGCTTAAAACGAAGCAGTATGCTGCCTCTGGGGTATTCGTGGTACCAGATGGGTCTACGCAGCCATGGTTCCCTTTGATATTGAAATTTGTGACACAGTTTCTGATAAATGTTCCCAAAAGAAGGAAGTTACTGGTGTATTCGATAATTGGAGAGTAACATCCGTCATATGCATGTATGCATGCAGGGTTTAAAAAAGAGGATTGTCTGGGCATGCTGTGGACATGCTTACAGCAGTCTGGCAGAAGAGTACTCAAAAGCAGTACATTTGGGAATCTGAGTTGTGACTCTGTAAATACTGCTTTCCCATTAGGTAAAGAATGAGGGGAAAAATTTCTGTGTATAAAAGAATATGGAATGTTGTACGGCACATGTCTCAAATATCTTGGATTGACCTCTATTTAATGGGTTGAGGTATAGTGCGATTTATTCACACAGAAGTATATTATTCCTCGGTTTTATTTGATGAGGTTGGAAAGACATCCTGTTGAGTCTCGTTCTTTTATTTCCAGATTAATGAAAGGAATTTTAATTCCAGACCTTCTAAACCTAGGAGGGAATCTGGAATATAGAATTGTTTTAAGCTACTTCAGCAAAGGAGTCTTGGTACGATTCTGATTTGGCCAAGTTCAGCATGAAGGTATTCATGTTTATGGCATTTGTAACATTACAAAGTTACAGATTCACAGAAGTACCTCAGGATTATGTTATGTTTTACATTTGATGACCTACTCAAATTAAGTAGGATCAGGTGTGATAAGATTTAAGAGTGTTTATTAGCATATTCTATGGATCCATATCTATATGTTAAGACATATTTGTTGCAATACATTGAGGCTACAAAGGTCTTATGAAATATGAAAACAAGATTGTTTATCATTCACGAAAAACCATACAAGATAGTGTCAGTTCAGACTATTTTAAGATGGTTAAAAACAAGTTTTGGTTGCTGCAGGTGTGAACATTGATGGTTTTACATTCCATTCAGTTTAGCAGCAACATTGACGACCAGGGCGAAGGATGTCCCGTCGACCATATTTTCACAGCCGCCGGGTGATCCAATAAGTTGGTGTTTCAACACTTTTACCATCGGCCTATTGCCAATACGGGGCTGTTTGCAGATACTATATTAAGTTCTGCTTACATTTCCCTGGGTTAAAGGGGATACTGTTCATTCTTTTATTCAAATAAATGAATTACTGCATTTGTCAGGCAAATGTTATTATTAATGCATTATTGATTATTTCTCATTCCGAGTCAATCAATGCAGTGAGAAGCCGGGATTTGTCTGCGGCATGAAATCACAAAGCTTTAAAATCTTCACATAGTCACTCACGTGACTCCGAAGTAAAATAGTAAGATTAAACGAGAACTTACCTAAGTTTGAAGTTTGATCTTTATTTTATGAGGAGTTACGTTGGTGATTACGTGCCCACCACGGCCCAACCCTCTATCATAAAGGTCAGATGGAAGTTCTTGTATTACTCGTTTTATTATGATACTATATTACTTCGCTTGTTGTTTTTTGTGATTTCACACCGCTGCTTTGAAGATTGACACGCAGGCGCACTGGCCGGGGTTCTTCACGTAATCACCAACGTAACTCCTCATAAAATAAAGATCAAACTTCAAACTTAGGTAAGTTCTCGTTTAATCTTACTATTATATATGTTTAAGAAGGAACTGCAGATGATGGAAAAATCGAAGGTAGATAAAAATGCTGGAGAAACTCAGTGGTGAGGCAGCATCTATGGAGCGAAGGAATAGGTGACATGTCGGGTCTCGACCCAAAACATCACCTGTTTAATTATATATGTTTAAGAAGGAACTGCAGTTGCTGGAAAATCGAAGGTAGACAAAAATGCTGGAGAAACTCAACAGGTGAGGCAGCATCTATGCAGCGAAGGAAATAGGCGACGGGTCTCCGAAGAAGGGTCTCGACCCGAAACGTCGCCTATTTCCTTCGCTCCATAGATGGTGCCTCACCCGCTGAGTTTCTCCAGCATTTTTGTTAAATTATATATGTCACTTTAAAGCTGCATCATCCCATTCAATACATGGTTTTATTTTATGACATTAGTATAATGTGGCCTAATTACATTCCAAGGATGTGGTGATGGTACAATGGTTAAGTTACAGAGCTAACAATCCTGAGAGATAATAGGGAGATAAAGAGTAATAAAGGATTAAGAAATGAATTCTAAGCATTAGAGTTAAAATGGCTGCAGTCACTTTCATTAATTAATTGTTAAGAGAGATGAGCAGCTCATACTCGTTAAACATGGAGTCGATAGGAGATGGTCATTCTAATGTCATTGAAGTTCATCCTGTCCAAAGTTAATATTAAATATTAGAATATTTTCAAATCATTACATTAAAGCATATTATAACATCTCTCTGACAAAAACATGAAAATAGTCTGAGAAACATCTTTGTGTATCATGAGAAAATGAAGAGTTTATTGCTGAATATGTGACTGGCAATTCATGCATGAAATAAGGTTCTTTTTCCAATTATTAAATATCTGTAATACTCATGTAAATGAGTTTTCACCATGACATTATAACAACTCAGTTTCTCTCAAAGTCTTATTTTTGCTCTCGGCTAAATTAAGCACTGACAGGAACGCTGAGAAGTCAAATGTAGTTCTCTTATCTGAAAAAAACAAAACAAACGTGAGCACTTTCCAACTTGAGTCAATAGTTGTGGTGAAAAGCATGAACACTGCCAAACTTTCCCCCTCCCCATTTGAAACGCATTTACTAAACTCTAAACTAAACTAAACTAAATTGCAATGTACAGCTTTGCAAACTTGCTTAAATAAAGTTTTAGCCATCAAGCTGAGACATTTGCATTAGATAGGACTGGTCACCATGTTTTCTAAGAAGAGGGGATGTAGCTTTGCTGATACACAGGCAACAAACTGTAGGTGCAAATGTGAAACGAAAATAGAAAATGCTGGAAATTGTCCACAAATCAAGCGGCACTTGTGAAAACAGATACAGTTAACATTTCAGATTGGATTTCATCAGGACTAAGAAAATAAGAACAAAGATGTTTGAAGTGACAGGGAAAATAGAGAACAAAGGGTATGTTTGTTATTAGAGAAGACCAGTAGTGGCTTTGGGACCATGAGAAACATCAATAGACACATCAGACTGGTTAGTGTAGCCACGAGGACACATTCAGAGAGTTTATTCACACTTATTTCCTAAACCAATCTTAGGCCAATCAATGATTCCATAGCAAGAAATCTTTCAGGAAAAAGCGATCAAAACATGATAGCATTCCAAATTCAGTTTTTGAAACTAATAGCCTAAATTTAAGTAAAGGTAGATGTAACGGTGTCAGTGGATGGAGAACATAGATTGCATGATACGACAGTGAAATGGCAGAGGCGGACACTTAAGGGGATATTTCATAAAAAATGCTTCAAATTGAATTCAAACTGAAGAAATATTTGGTAATATATTTGGGAGAAGCAAACAAGGCAAATGAGTACACAATAAATGGCAGGATATTTAGATAAATATAAATATTTCAAATGAACAAATCACTGCAGGTTACAAGACAAATAGATGGAGTTGTCAGGAATAGTCTGGCTAGCCTAGTATCTCTCATTGGGAAATTAGAGGTAATAGCAGGATGTTTAGAAATACTTCAGACAATCAAGCCTAGTACTTTTTTTTCTATGGATAGAGTTTATTGTAATACCTCCTTCCCTATAGTTTCTTTATATATAATTATCCTTTTTTTGGTGAATGAGGCCTATTCACAAAGTTATTTAAAGTTTCTGGTACTTCTATATTTCCCATTATTCATTCCCCAGACTCGCCCTCCAAGGGATGAATTGCTCACTCTTCCTTTACATATCAAAGCAGTGATGGACCCTGGTCAATGAGGTACAAGGCACACCAGGAAAAGCAACCACCATACTAGATAGTGAATCACTGCAGCAACACTCAAATTGGAAGTTGTGAAATTTTAGACCAAATATGTTTCCTCTCAGAAAAAATATTTTAACATTTCTTAACTAGTCCCACATGGCACTAAGAACAAAATTTTACAGAAAATCCATATGTATAGAAAATGAAGAATCTCAATTAGAAAGGAAATTAGGAAAGAAAACAGGACATAAAGAAGCATTTTGTAGCTCTTTTGCTCATGATGCAAAATCTATATTCCGCACTCCGACCTCCCCTAACTCTATAAATTAGATTAACTCAACTAACAGATGAAATGTGACTTATAGATTTCTTACCATTGTACCTATACTGCAAGAACTGATTTTAATTCCGCATGTCATTTAAGTTGACTAGACCTTTGTTTCCCGTGCTTGTTATTAAGTTGTTCGGCCTCTCTTTCCACTAAAGTGACTAACGGTATCTGGCTTGTACCTGTCGGCCGATTTTTGCAGTGAAACTGTGGAAATCTTTGCCTCCCTGTGAGAGACCTATGTTAGAACACATTAAGAACGACAGCACCAGTCAGCTCTGCAAAATCCTGGGATCTTCATGTGTAACTCAGTTTTTTGATGAAAAGTTTGGCCCAATGTATACTTTGTGGCTAACTGGTTCAGGAATGAGAGATGCAATATAATCTAATAATAATGACCTGCAGATTTGTTTTATTACAAAGATAGACACAAAATGCTGAAGTAACTCAGCGGGTCAGGCAGCTTCTCTGGAGAAAATAGATAGGTGACGTTTTTGGTCAGGACCCTTCATCAGAATAATTACAGGGGGGAGTGGGAAAAAAACAGGGTGAGAAGAGAAAGTGAGAAAAATCACAGCCAGCAACAGATGACCTCCAGCGAGGAGATTCCCTGATTGGTGGATAGAAGGAGGTGTGAGCCCAAAACTCAACTATCTAGTTTACTCCAGCATTTTGTGTCTATCATTGTGGTTAAGATTTGATTTGAGAATTAAGGGACAGAAGTTTAGGGGTAACATGAGGGGGAACTTCTTTACTCAGCGAATGGTAGCTGTGTGGAATGAGCTTCCAGTGGAAGTGGTGGAGGCAGGTTCGATTTTATCATTTAAAAATAAATTGGATAGGTATATGGACGGGAAAGGAATGGAGGGTTATGGTCTGAGTGCAGGTAGATGGGACTAGGGGAGAATAAGTGTTTGGCATGGACTAGAAGGGCCGGGATGGCCTGTTTCCGTGCTGTAATTGTTATATGGTTATATGGTTTTATGGGTAAGGTGTATGACCTCAAAATATTAAATGAGATAATGAGATAAAAATTGGGGAAATGTTAAGAGTCCTAATGAGTATGAAAGCAATTAAGTCAGCCAAGTGAAATGTATCCCTAGCCATTAAGGAAAGCAGAAAAAAAGGACAGAGGTTCTGGTCATGATTTCTCATCCCATAAAGGTATATGGTCTGGATGACTGCTAATATGCACTGGGTCTAAAAAGTGGAAAAGAGTTCTGCAGAGTAATTACAGGCCATCTGGTTGAACATTTGTGGTGGACAAATCTAAGGTCCAGTATAGTACTTCATTCAGAAAGGCATAGATCTATCAAGGACAGTTAGAATAATGAAAAGGCAAGGTCGCATCTGAGCACATAAAAACAAAGAAATAAAAGCAGGAATAGACAATTGTTGTGTTTCCTTCACCATTCAATGTCAGGACTGATCTGCTGATTCTGTGTCACTTTCCTGCAAAAAATATTCCCCTAATATCTAAAAATCTTTCCATCTCCATTTTGAATCTACTCAGCAACTGAGCTCCTACAGACCACTTGGGGAGACCATTTGAAAGATTCTCAACCCACTGAGTTTACTCTCATCTCTATCCTGAATAGCTATTGCTCAATTTTGGACTGTGGCCCGTGGGTCTAGACAGCCCAGTCAGAGGAACATCATCTCCACGTCTACTGTCTCAAGTGCCATGAGGATTTGATATGTTTCAATAAGATCACTTATCATTCCTCTAAACTTAAATTTATAGACCTGGTTTGCTGAATTACTGCTCAAGGAACAAACCTACATGCCAGGATTTAATCTAATCAATTTTGGTTGTTATTTCTCTGAAGTATATTTTTCTACAGCTAAGTAAACCAGACCTGTAAGCAATATTGCGAGCGCACACTCACCAGGACCCTATACAATTCCAGAAAGATATTCAAAGTCTTTCACTCAAATCTGGTTGCAGTAAATGTCAATGTATCCTTCCTAATTGCTTACTGCATCCATACAATAATGTTCACTTCACGCCAACTAGACAGAAGTTCACAGCCTACTCCAATGTTACATGAAATAGCAAGTTTACATTTTCTACTTTCAAATCTGTGGCAACCACATTAGAATCCATGGAATTTTGGAAGGTGACAACCAGTGTATGCACTATCTCTGTCGCCACCTCCTTCAAAACATTAGAATGCAGATTATCAGAACCCAAAGATTTATTGCCATTCACTTACATTCATTTCTCTGGGATGTTTTTGAATAATGCTAATTTGTGTAACCCTTCATTCACTCTGGACCTGTTATTTTCCGCAATTTTGTGTTTTTTTCAGTGTGTTCAATGAAGTTGAGCACAAAATATTTTTTAATTTATTTTCCATGTCCTGGCACCCCAAATAATTTCCCCGGTTTCACTCTGTAAAGGAGCCACATTAACATTTCTGAAGAAAGGTCTCGATCCGAAACGCCACCTATTCCTACTCTCCAGAGATGCTGTCTGACCCGTTGAGACTCCGGCTTTTTGTGTCTATCTTAACTTCTACTAATCTTTACGTGTCTGTAGAACCAACAAGGTTTATCAATTTCTTGGTGCTCCTTTGCTGACCTCTAAAACATTCTCAATTCATACGCTTATTGCACTTTTGAAAACATATGCCTTTTCTTTGATCTTATACTACCTTTAACATCTCTTGTTGGATTTGGGGTCTTGAAGATTAGCTTGGTTTCGAGATACTACTTGGAAACCACCCCCTTCGGCTCACTGAGTCCACACCGACCATCAAGCTCGTTCTATCTTATCCCACTTTTGCATCCACTCCCTACACATTAGGAGTACTTTACAGCGACCACTTTAACCTACAAACCTGCATTTCTTTAGTATGTGGGAGGAAACCGGAGTGCCCAAAGGAAAACCATGTGGTCACATAGAGAATGAGCAAACTCCAGCACCCGGCAGCACCCAGGGTCAAGATCGAACCCAGGTCTCTTGAGTTGTGAGGCAGCAGCACTACCACAGCTGTGCCACCTTTGGAATAGGTATTTGTTGTAAGGAATGCATTGATTGTTTAATTGTTCACTTCATACATTTAATGTAGTTTTCCAATCTACCATAGTCAACTTACATTTTATACCTTGGTAAATTGCTATGTTTAGATTTAATTCAATGATTACAACATTCAGTCCATCATACAGAAACCCTGGCCATAATTTCTCATCCCATAACAGTATGAAGCCTGGAGGCCATTATATCTGAAGCCCGAGATGGCCATTCAGCCCATCATGTTCACACCAGCTCTCTACCAGAGCAAAAATTTTAATTCCCCACCCACACCTATACCTTTTCTTTGTAGCCATACAAATTATTTTTCAGCGTATATTTATCTATTTCCCTATTGATGGTCCTCTCGCTCTTTATTTTATACGCAACCCCTGGAGTTAGATTGAACCAAATTACTTTCAATCTTGATATAAAATAGAATCATCTCTCTTCTCTCAAAGCCTCTTGACTGCCAGATTTTAATTATCTCTTTCCCATTGCACAATACTGGATCTATAATAGCTTGTTCCCTTGTTGGTTCCTCAATATACTCATCTGGCAAAGCTTTTCACCCTTCACACCATTGCTGCTTTTTTGATTAGCTCATTCTAATTATAGATTACACAAGCCAACTCCATGATTACTGTATTGCCCACGTATTTCCAATTTCCCAATTTATACCATGTCCTACTGTGCTATTCATTATAACTGCAGTAGGAAATCCTATGTACAACCCCCACCGATGTTTTCTGACATTTGCTTTTTATTAGAACCCCACAAACTAATACTATTTCTTGATCTTGCAAACTAAGATCCATTCCCTCTGTTCCCTTTATTCTATCTTGTATTGTCAGCCCTAACATTTCTCCTTCCTCGTCTCCATTTATTTAGAATGGAAACACTTTTCATTTAGAAACGAGGAAACACTTTTTCTCACAGAGAGTGGTGAGTCTGTGGAATTCTCTGCCTCAGAGGGCGGTGGAGGCAGGTTCTCTGGATGCTTTCAAGAGAGAGCTAGATAGGGCTCTTAAAAATAGTGGTCAGGGGATAGGGGGAGAAGGCAGGAACGGGGTACTGATTGGGGATGATCAGCCATGATCACATTGAATGGCGGTGCTGACTCGAAGGGCTGAATGGCCTACTCCTGCACATATTGTCTGTTGTCTATTGTCTATTTATTGTCTTCCATTTTGCCGTTTTCTTTAAAAGGGTAAGTACACTGAAATATTTAATTACACATCTTGGTCAGTTTACAACCAAAACTACCTACTCAATTGTATTCATTTAACTCTATTTGTGCTCTTATTTCATCTATCTTGTCACAAGTGTTGAGTGCCTTCAGGTAAAGAACTTTCAATTTTGTCTTTTTACCATTTTTCCCACCCTGATTCTAACAGGATGTATATTCCAATTTCCCTACTCTGATTACCTTGGCCATTTTGATACCCTACACTGTCATCTTGTCTCTTCCCCTTAAGTTTCTAAATTTCCCATCACCTGAACCCCATCCCAACTATATAGTTTAAAGCCTTACTACAGTATTAGTTATTCAATTTACTGAGACACTGATCAAAGCCCGAATCAGGTGAAGCCATCAGTTCAATTTCCACAGTATTAGTGCAATGAAACCTATTTGCGTGTGGCTTAGTTAGTAATCCAGAGATTGTCTGAAAAATAAAGCTCATGATAATCCATTGCTAGCCAGCATATGTAATCATAATGTTTGGTTTCACGAGGGTTCCCTTTATTAATACAATTCCACACCCTAGTTTAGAGAGATAGCATGGAAACAGACCCTTTGGTCCACCTTCCATATCAGCCATCGATCATCCATTCACACTGTTTTATGTTACGCCACTTGTAATGGCAGTTTCCATACCTTCTCAAAGTCCAACTTCGATAGCCATTACTCCTCACTCGCACTCGCCACACTCACAGATACCAGACAGTAAAAAACGAATCCTTCAGTCATTGTCTCTTGATTAATTAGTCTTTATTGAAGTAGTACAAAACAAAGAAGTAATTCATAACTTTTCCCTCTTATTAACTGTTTCTTCTTCAGACAGTACGGTCGTGACCGTGCGGTCGTTACCGTGGTAAAAAAACTGTTGTACTCACCATCCCTCAAGGTAAAAATTAATCCCAATCTATGAGTCTGCGCTTGTCTCTCCCGAAGTAAACACACCCCTCTACGTATCAAATCCCACCTAGAATCGTACATACAGATAAGAACTAGAAATATTAGACATGGCTATAATATACAGTGGCTTGCAAAAGTTTTCATACCCCTTGAATTTTTCCACATTTTGTCACGTTACAACCACAAACGTAAATGTATTTTATTCAGATTTTATGTGATAGACCAACACAAAGTGGTGCTTAATTGTGAAGTGGAAGGAAAATGATACATGGTTTTCAAATTTTTTTACAAATAAAAAACTGAAAAGTGTGGCGTGCAAAAGTATTCAGCCCCCCTGAGTCAATACTTTGTAGAACCACCTTTCGCTGCAATTACAGCTGCAAGTCTTTTGGGGTATGTCTCTACCAGCTTTGCACATCTAGAGACTGAAATTTCTGCCCATTCTTCTTTGCAAAATAACTCAAGCTCAGTCAGATTGGATGGAGAGCATCTGTGAACAGCAATTTTCAAGTCTTGTCAGAGATTCTCAATTGGATTTAGGTCTGGACTTTGACTGGGCCATTCTAACACATGAATATGCTTTGATCTAAACCATTCCATTGTAGCTCTGGCTGTATGTTTAGGGTCGTTGCCCTGCTGGAAGGTGACCCTCCGCCCCAGTCTCAAGTCTTTTGCAGACTCTAACAGGTTTTCTTCCAAGATTGCCCTGTTTTTGGCTCCATCAACTTCCCATCAACTCTGACCAGCTTCCCTGTCCCTGATGAAGAAAAGCATCCCCACAGCATGATGCTGCCACCACCATGTTTCACAGTGGGGATGGTGTGTTCAGGGTGATGTGCAGTGTTAGTTTTCCGCCACACATAGCGTTTTGCATTTAGGCCAAAAATTTCAATTTTGGTCTCATCTGACCAGAGCACCTTCCTCCACATGTTTGCTGTGTCCCCCACATGGCTTGTGGCAAACTGCAAACGGGACTTCTTATGGCTTTTTTTCAACAATGGCTTTCTTCTTGCCACTCTTCCATAAAGGCCCGATTTGTGGAGTGCACAACTAATAGTTGTCCTGTGGACAGATTCTCCCACCTGAGCTGTGGATCTCTGCAGCTCCTCCAGAGTTACCCTCTTGGCTGCTTCTCTGATCAATGCTCTCCTTGCCCGGCCTGTCAGTTTAGGTGGACGGCCATGTCTTGGTAGGTTTGCAGTTGTGCCATACTCTTTCCATTTTCGGATGATGGATTGAACAGTGCTACGTGAGAGGTTCAAAGCTTGGATATTTTTTTATAACCTTACCCTGCTTCAAACTTCTCCACAACTTTATCCCTGACCTGTCTGGTGTGTTCCTTGGGCTTCATGATGCTGTTTGTTCACTAATGTTCTCTAACAAACCTCTGAGGCCTTCACAGAACAGCTGTATTTATACTGAGATTAGATTACACACAAGTGGACTCTATTTACTAATTAGGTGACTTCTGAAGGCAATTAGTTGCACTGGATTATATTTATGGGTATCAGATTAAAGGGGGCTGAATACTTTTGCACGCCACACTTTTCAGTTTTTATTTGTAAAAAAATTTGAAAACCATGTATCATTTTCCTTCCACTTCACAATTATGCGCCACTTTGTGTTGGTCTATCACATAAAATCCCAATAAAATACATTTAACGTTTGTGGTTGTAACGTGACAAAATGTGGAAAAGTTCAAGGGGTATGAATACTTTTGCAAGCCACTGTACTAACTTAAGCTTAAATGGCTCCTACATACCGGCCCCAAATTGTTCTACGTATATAACAAAGCAATTACCAATAGACATTAAAAAAGGAGCTATAAAAGCTTAACATATATCAAAAAACAAAAGTAATGTGCACTATGTTAGCATTCAGACTTCTTTAACGATTCTTCTATCTTCACTTTCGCCTTCTAGAAGCAGACATATCTTGGTTATCGGTCTTACCAAGATGTTGTTCTTAGTTTGTAGTTGTACTGTATGCACCAAACCTTTTCACCAGACTTCGTCCTCTCTTAACTTCTATAGGACCGAAGGAGTCTACTCTTACATCTGTAAATGGAGGATTATCGTTGCATCCTCTCCAGCAGTAAATCTGCCATTTTTTGTTCTCCAACTTTTCCATGCTGTCATCTACAGTACAATTATTAATTATCTTTCTTGCAGCAGAGTTAGCTTTGATAATCTAATATTTCTTGTGAAGTTTCGACAACATATAATTTCTTCCTCCATGTCCGAACTGTTCATGTATATGTCTTAACAGTAGTGTTGAAATGTGAAAGTCCTTTGAGAGAATAATAGGATGCTTAGCCTCTTCAGGCATTGCTAGTCTATTCAGGCGACCCCCTACTCTCAGAAGTCCTTCTTCCAGTACCGGATCAAGCTTGTACAAACTACTGCTTCATTTGACACCATGAACACCAGCTTCCAACGTCAATATCTCTTCTTTGTATCTTTGTCTTTGACAGAAAGAGATAATTGCATTTTCTGCTTTGATAAGATCATCAGGACGTAAACACTGTTCGCGGTACGATGCCTTAAAGACTTGCATCTTCTGTTCAACCTTTTGCTTTAGTTTACCAGGATCCTTTTCAAAGATACCTTCAGTAATCTCCTTTCTTTTTCAAGCAAACAGCGATAACCTTGTCCTGGCTTAAGAAACCAAGTCCTCAATTTATTCCACGATGAGAAATGGGTAATTAAATTGTTTATTGGGTTGGATGAATCCTTATGAAGCATTACAGTGAAATAACATTCACTGTAATGTTTTGCTTGTCCACTCCCTACACACAAGGAACAATTTACAGAGGTCAATTACCTACATATTTTATCTTTGGGATGTGAGAGGAAACCAGAACACTTAGAGGAAACCTACGTGTTCACATTGAGAATGTGCAAACTCCACATGACAGCAGCCAAGCTTGGGATCGAATCAGGTCTAACCCCCCCCCCCCCTCCCCCTCCCCCTCCCCCTCCCGTCCCTTCCCCTCCTCCACCCCCCTCCCCTCCTCCACCCCCCTCCCCATCTCCAGCCCCCCCTCCCCTCCCCACACCCCCTCCCCTCCCCTCCCCTCCCCTCCCCACCCCACTACAATCAGCATATACACCATAATGACTGGTTTGGCCCAGTTCCTGATTGTTGAGGAGATAATCATAAGAAATCATTTATCCATTGACCCTCAGTAAAGCAACTGTGAAGCTACAGCATTCTGAATGAAGTTGTCCGTCGCCTTCTTGGATTTCAGTGGTAAGTTTCAGAGGGCTCGGAAAATCCTCATACAACTAATTTAATTTAGAAACTGAAGTTTAACTGACCCTTCACATTTTAAATTAACAATTTAACTCTCACAAAGGGTGTGCCCTTCCCCTGCAAAATGAGTTCAGGTTTAACCCAGAAGTCAGGGAGCTAACATCAGCTTCCCATCCTGATTACGGTTTTAACTGATCTAACCCTCAGAAAAAATGTTAAATTCACCCTCTCAGTTTTAAAAATTCCATCCCATCCTTTATAACATTTGCCTAACTGCTGTGCCGATCTTCATAATCAGTCTTTTTATTAAATAGTTAATTCCAGTTCTGGCCTTAATCATATTCTAATTATCCTCTATAGTTGCATAATTCTGCTTATGAAGATCAGTAATATGATGTCAGAGGAATAGGGATTTATTAGTTTGCAATGCAAATTCTTTCCTGCTTTCAATGACAAAGCAAATCTTCAAGACTAAAATGGTAGCTAAATCTATAATTATATATTTTCTCCGCCTTCACCTCATTTGAGTTTTATGATCTTAGTATTTAAACCAGAAGTACCCAGATAACAGCTCACAATACCCAAGTAATTCTTTCTTTGTTAAAATATATATATTTTTCCCTCTATCAGTGCATGTTCTCATTAGCTTAACAGATGCTGGCATGGCCGATTAGCTGCGGTTCATGCATTGAACAATAAGAGAGCAATGAATGGGAGTAAATATTTTCTAAAGAATAGACAAAATGTGGTTTTCTTTGGGGGCCAGTGATTATTGTTGGGCTGGATGTCAGAACAGGGAGTAGAGACCAGAGGTGTTGGTTGCAGCCTTGCTGTAAACATCTCAGATCAACTTCAAAATAAATCAGACAGAACAACATTACATGTTTCACATTTTGGTTGCTGGCGGTGAATTGCTTGTGCCAGTAATGGATTTCATGCTTGAAACATATTATTCACTGCATACTATACTTAATTCAAAACAGTGAACCTTTGAAGATATCAATTGCTCTTAATTAAATTACTGTTGAGCAGTGTGTGAAATGCAAGCCTAGTGAAATAAAATTAAATTTTTTATTAAAGGCAATTCGTTTATCAATTTGTTTATTAAAAAATATATACATTGATTAGATGGGAGGAATACAGAATGGGCTATTAGAGCAGACAAAATGTGTGAAAAGGAACTACAGATGCTGGTTTATACAGAAGATAGACACAACATACTGGAGTAACTCAAAGGGCTTGGCAGCATCTCTGGAGAAAAAAGGATGGGTGATGGTTTGGGTCGGAACCCTTCTTCAGAGCTATTGCCTCACAACTACAGCAGTGTGGGTTCGGTCCTGACTTCTAGTGATATCCACATGGAATTTGCACGCTATTCCCATGAATGAATTTCCTCTGAGTGCTCCAGCTGCCTCTCTCATCTCTAATGGGCCTGTCCCACTTAGGCGACTTTTTCGGCGACTGCTGGCACCCGTCATAGATCGTTGCAGTTTGCCGAAAATTTTCAACATGTTGAAAATCCAGCGGCGACATGTCACTGGGGTGGACAGCCTGTATGGTCGTGAGTAGTCTCCTCAGTCGCCCAAAGAGTCGTAGCGTCTTTCTGATCGCCGCTGGATTATCAACATGTTGAACATTTTTGGCGACCTGCAACGACCTATGACGGGTGCCGGCAGTCGCCGTAAAATTTGCGTAAGTGGGAAAGGCCCAAAAGACAGTGGACTGGTGGCTTCATTGGCCTCTGTAATTTGTGACGGTTAGAACTGATGGAAATGTGCAGAGAATAAAATGAGATTAGTGTAAATGAGTTCTTGATTGAACATTGCACATGCAATGAGCTGGAGGGCCTGTTTTTATGTTGGATGACTCTAAAATGTGCACAAACATTTCCAGGTGTTCAAATAGAGTAACTGAGGGGTCATAATACAACAGGTATGTTATCAAGGAAAATATAGCATTATGGATTCAATATTCATTGAGAAATAAGAAAGGGTTATTTTAAAGGATTAACAAATTAGAGTTGATGAATGATTTTTGCTGCAAATATATAATTTGTTGGAGGAATTCAGTGGATCGGGAAGAATCTATTGAGGCAGAGTTACGGCTGTCATTTCAGATCGACCCCGGATCAGTCCTGGTGCAGGGTCTCAATTGAAGCATCAATCATCCACCTGTCTCTGTGGATGCTGACTAACCTGCTGAGTGCTTCTGCAGTTTGTTCTTTACTCCAGATTACAGAATATGCAATCCCTTGTGGCTCCAGAATGCTTTATGCGTTCGATTTTACTCTATACACAGCTCACCGCTATTACATTATTCTGTCTTGGTCCTTATTTCTCCACTGCAAATTCACACATTCTCACTTCTAACACAAACTAATCTATCCATGATAATCCAAAATGTTCTAGTAACACCATTTTACCTGTCGTTTCTGTAGCAGTAATTGCATTACTTGGCCAGATTCCATTATAACTGTGGATAGAAATGTTCAATGAGGAATGTAGACAGGATACAAATAAAAATATGATTTAGAATTGGGAGTAGGAAGAATTCTTCATAGTTTGATATCAACATAAAAATGGAATTGGCAAACAGTGAGGCAGACTGTCAACTATTTTGGGAGTAACAAACAAGACCTGAATATGCAGACAAACAACAGATGTAATACAATGTGGAAAACTAATTCTGGGATAATACCATGTTATTGTCGACTTAGTGCAATGCAAAGAAATGTTGCGATATATGCCACAGGTCTTTTTGTTTTTTTTGGTTCTTTTGGCTGTGCGCGTCCCAGACTGTAATCCAATCCCAGACTGAGATTATTATAACAGCAAATTCTCATTCAAATAGAGAGGCACATGTAGTTAGTTTAAGATTGAGCAGGATCAAACGATTTGATGAGCCAATTTTGGAGGTATTAGATTTTCATAAGTAAAACCAATGGGTAATTTAAAAGAGATTTTTTCGACTGAAAATGGCTGGAAGTGGAATTTGATACTTCAAGGAATAGATGAGGCAGAGATCATATGTGTTGGAAGGAATGTCTGGTAATAACATGACCTGGTAATTAGGGCATCTCACCAATACAACCATTCACCTGCATGTGAATGCCACAGCTTTTTCCGTGTGTGAAAGATACATCTTCTAGATGCGCTGGGACGCATCCTCAGTGATGTGACCTAGGGTCATCGGGTGTTTCAGGTCTCACAACATCAGACACCCTCGCCCAGGCGACCCAGCCGGGGTTGATCAGGCCCCGACTTGCATCCCAGCAGCAACCGCCCACGGATCAGCCCTCTTAATCCAAAGCCACCTAGTGGCTTTCTCTGCGGCTCCACTTACGGATTGAATGGCCCTCTTCTTTGCCAGCCCCGTAATGCCCAACTGGTTGAGGACTTTGCAGAGTGAGCGTCCTGCAAAGCCTCTACAGCCCACCTCTATGGGCTCATAGTATGTCTTCCACTGCTGTCCTGGCACATCTCCACCAGTTCCTGGTACAACTTCATGTCCTTTGTATGCATCAGTTCTGAATTGTTCAGAGAAGCAAAGCACATGTGGGACCTGGGCAAATCGAACAACAGCTAATTTATATTGCGGTGATTCCTGATATTATCTCACTGCTATTTCTCTCACAAAACCATCCTATCCTTTTTTCTGGCTGTTAATAATTGAATCTATCGTTTCCCATTTTTAAACAATTCCCTGCTGTGAATATTAAATGATATGAAGGAAACAATATGCAAAATGTAAATGTAAATTGTATATATAGAAAATCAATAAATCAAATTCAAAGAATAAGTCAGGAGACCAGCAACTGAAGCAAATATAAGCCAAATTAAGAGGTATTTAATTTTTGGTGTGACCAAGGAATAATGATGAGCCATAGATAGACACAAAGTGCTGGAGTAACTCAAAGGATCATAGAAACATAGAAAAATAGGTGCAGGGGTAGGCCATTTGACCCTTTGAGCCAGCACCGCCATTCAATATGATCATGGCTGATCATCCAGAATCAGTACCCCGTTCCTGCTTTCTCCCCATATCCCTTGATTCCGTTAGCCCTAAGAGCTATATCCAATACATCCAGTAAATTGGCCTCCACTGTCTTCTGTGGCAAGAATTCCACAGATTCACAACTCTCTAGGTGAAAAAGTGTTCCCTCATCTCAGTCCTAAATGATCTACCCCTTATTCTTTAACTGTGACCCCTGGTTCTGGACTCCCCCAACATTGGGAACATTTTTCCTGCATTTAGCCTGTCCAATCCCTTAATCATTTTATATGTCTCTATAAGATTCCCTCTCATTCTTCTAAATTCCAGTGAATACAAGCCCAGTCGATCCATTCTTTCATCATATGTCAGTCCCGCCATCCCGAGAAGTAACCTGGTGAACCTATGCTGTACTCCCTCAATAGCAAGAATGTCCTTCCTCAAACTAGGAGACCAAAACTGCACACAATATTCCAGGTGCGGTCACTCCAAGGCCCTGTACAACTGCTGTATGACCGCTTTGCTCCTATACTCAAATCCTCTCGCTATGAATGGCATGTTGGCCTTCATAACTAGAGGATTTGAGTATAGGAGTAAAGAGGTCCTTCTGCAGTTGTACAAGGCCCTGGTGAGACCACATCTCTCCAGGGCCCTTTGGTCTCCTAATTTGAGGACGGACATCCTTGCTATTGAGGCAGTGCAGTGCAGGTTCACGAGGTTCATCCCCGGGATGGCGGGACTGTCATATGAGGAAAGATTGGAAATAGTGGGCTTGTATTCACTGGAATTTAGAAGGATGAGAGGGTATCTTTTAGAAACATATAAAATTATAAAAAGACTGGACAAGCTAGATGCAGAAAAAAAATCCCAATGATGGGGGAGTCCAGAACGAGGGGCCACTGTCGAAGAATAAAGGGGAGGCCATTTAAAACTGAGATGAGAAAAAAACGTTTTCACCTAGAGAGTTGTGAATTTGTGGAATTCCCTGCCACAGAAGGCAGTAGAGGCCAATTCACTGGATGAATTTAAAAGAGAGTTAGATAGAGCTCTTGGGGCTAGCGGAATCAAGGGGTATGGGGAGAAGGCAGGCAAGGCTTACTGATTGTGGATGATCAGCTATGATCACAATGAATGGCGGTGCAGGCTCAAATGGCCAAATGGCCAAATGGCCTCCTCCTGCACCTATTTTCTATGTTTCTAAAAGTAACAAGAAGGAGCAAAACAAAAGTCAGTTACTTAGAAAGAAAATTTCCTGATTGTAACTGTTTCATTTTGAGTTTTTAAAGTTTGTTTAAACATAAGAACAGTAATTTTGAATATGAGGATTCGCTGTATTTCCGAACTGTTTGCGAATTTAACTTTGTCTAAGTGTATAAAATAATATTGCTTATTTGTTTTTGTGTGATTGTGTAGCATTTGGAGAGATGAGACTTGATAGTCTAAGTAGGAGCTGGTAAAAATGGATCTATTCCGTTTTTTTAAATCTAGAATTATGTACTCAATAAAATGTTTGCATTTGAAATGAGCAAGTTGTATTTATGGAATTACAAAATGTACATTAAGTGAGTATTTTGAAAAAGAATACATTAATATATCAAAGAAAGAATTATAACTGGCTGGATTTGCAGAACTTATTCCAGAAACAGCACAGTGGCACAGCTGGTAGACTTGTTGCCTCACAGCATCAGCAACCTGGTTTCAATCCTGACCTTGGGTGCTGTCTGTGTGGAGTTTGCACATTCTCAGTGTGACTGCATGGATTCCATCTGGGTGCTCTGTTTTCCTACACGTCGCAAAGATGTGTGGGTTTGTAGGTTATTTGGCCTCTGTAAATTTCCCCTGGTGTTTAGGGTGTGGATGAGTTAGTTGGATAACATAGAACTGTTGTGAATGGATAATTGATGTTCTGCATGGACTCGATGGCCCAAAGGGCCTGTTTCCATGTTGTACAACTAAACTAAACTGTGTTAAAATATTTGAGATCCAAGTAAAAAAAATGGAATTCTATTTATTCTATGTTCATTAAGTCACATAATGATATTTAAGATATTTTTCTAACTTTGGATCCAATTTAAATGATCTTGGACCAGAAACCTCTCAGTTCTAGAAAATCTAGGTGGCTGGTGCTAATTGAAGACACAGTTGCAAGGCTACATATTCAAGAGTCAAGTCAACAGTCTAAAGTATTTAATTTGTACATGTACAGGCAACAAAACATTTAAATACTTAGTTGTAGCAGCTCAACTGGCCCGTTAACGCAATAACACAGCCATAAATATATATAATAATCAATAATATTATTTGATAACTGCACTACTAAGTGACCATAATAGTGCAAAACCAAAGTTTGCAGTGCAACCAAAGATAAAGACCATAGATTAAAGATGCTGAGAGAGTTAATAGTGTCAGTGTCATGCACTGATCAAGAGCCTGATGGTTGTTTGGAGGAAGCTATTCTTGAAACTGATCACGGGTTTCAGCTCCTGTACCTTATTCCTGAAGGTAGCAGCAAAATGGGAGTGTGGCCAGGGTGCTGTGGAATGTTGATGATGCTAGCTGCCTTTTTGAGACGGTGCCTCCTGTAGATCCCTTTGAAGTTGGGGAGGTCAGCATCTGTGATTGGATCAAGCAATGTCAACCACTTTCTATATTCTCTTTCATTCCTTGGTGTTTGTCTTGCTGAACCAACACCATGATGCTCCCACTCAATTATGTACAAAGGCATTCTGTTTATACATTCCTGACACTGTAGAGAATGTGTGGTCGATTAGATGTTGGCCAGGTAAGATAAGGAGATGATTTTGGAGGAGACCAGAGGATGGGGAGTGGATCATCAGTTTGGATGCTAAAAGTAATTTAGAAGATTACTGACAGTGGTTCTGGCAGAGATTGACCATTAATTACAGCTAATGACAAACCTGCCCCTTTATTTCCATTTAATATTTGCTGCAGTTTTTGAAGCTTTCACAGTATGTAAGCCTTCTAAACACAGTGAATACCTTACCACTGATTCCAATTATACATTGTAAACTAATCAATGTCATTCTGCGAGTCCTTATCAGTGCAAAAAACACACCATACTCGTGACGCAAATTGAATCTCCAAAGGTATGCTACAGGCACACAAAGTGCTTATCACATTTAACAATTGGGTTTCTGATAAAATACAAATGAATCATAAAAATGTTGTACCACACAAAAAGATTCTAGGCCTTTAAGTGCTAGGAATTTCATTCATTTATTCTGTCAGAATGTTAGTTCCAATATGTATATCAAATATTAATTATACCATTGCTCAAATATACATTTCTGAATACTGCACTGCAGGGAGGATATGAGAGCACCAGAGAGCGTGCAGAGGAGATTTACATGAATGTTACCTGGGCTGGAGAATTATAGAGGGGGAGGATGGAGCATGGATTTTTTTTCAGAATATTGGAGGGGTGATTTAAGTGAGGTGTACAGAATGAAACGAAGCTTAGATTGGATAAAGAAAGGATCTAGTTCCCTTAGCAGTGAGGGCAATAGCTAAGAGGCATAGATTTAAATTCATTAGTGGTAACACTAGCAAGTTGTTGAGAAAACATTCCTTCACTCAAAGAGTCATGCAGGTCTAGATCTTAGTTTAGTTTAGCGATACAGTACAGAAACAGGCCTTTCGGCCTACCGAGTTCGCACTGACCAACAATCCTCACACATTAACACTGCCCAATACTCATTAGGGACAATTTATATTTATATCAATTAACCTACAAACTTGTATGTCTGGAGTGTGGGAGGAAACCGAAGGTCTCTGAGAAAACCCACACAGTCACGGGGAGAATGTACAAACTCCATACAGACATCACCCATAGTCAGAATCGAACCTGGGTCTCTGGCGCTGCATGCGCTGTAAGGCAACAACTCTAGCGTTGCGCCACCGTGCTGCCGCACTTCCTGCCATTTAAAACACACCTACTGCATATGAGGATACAATGAGATATAATTTATAGGGCTTTGGACCAAAAGCTGAGAATTACGACTACCCTAAATTTCATTTTTGGCCAGCATAAACAAAATGGCTGACTAGACACTGCAATTCTATGATTTATTGTTATGTTTAACAGGTCAGGCTATTTGACTTGTAAATTACTTTAATAGGTGCCTGACTTTCACAATAAATGTTTCCAATTGCTGGGAAAAACATAACATTAAAAAAACATACAAGGATAATTTATTTTGACAGAGCTAATGATGTATTGGAAGCTGAATTTAATTATATTGCATTTATTCACAATATCAATATGAAATAATGGTTTATTGTGAGGAAGCATATTTGAAATATTTACATGATGAGTCTTTAAGATGATGGCACAGGCAGAGTGTTCCATAGTTCCATTCCTTAAAATTAATGGATTGAGAATCCAGGATGGCCAATTGACCTTGGGGCCAAGTTGCAGGTGTGTGCTGTGCAAGCAAAATTCTGTACTAGGCGCAAAAAATCCTAAAATTGACAATACCCTCATTGAAAAGTATTAAAAGTAGGATCAATATTTATCCATGGAATAGAATTGCACAGTGCAGGAGACCTTTCAGGCCACCATAGCTGTACTATCACTTCAGTGGAGCAAACCAAGTAATCAAATATTTCCAATTAATCCTGTAATTGTCTTCTCCTTATAACCCGTTTTGAATGCCACAATTTACAACATTTTTGTGAGTGCAAACCAAATCACAGAATGCGGTGCAAAGAAAATGTTTATTTTCATAATCTCACATTTTGTTGCAAATTATCTTATATCTTGGGCAAGTTTTGGGCACCATGTTATAGGAAAGATGTTGTCAAGTTGAAAAGGGTGTAGAGAAGATTTACGAGGATGTTGCCAGGACGAGAGCCTGACCTATAGGAAGAGGTTGAGCAGACTATGACTCTATTCCTTGGAGCTCAGGAGGATGAAGAGGTTTACAAAATCATGAGTGTAATAGATCGGGTAGACACACAGAGTAGGTCTAGAGAAGGTCATTCAGGCAGGTACTATCATAGTATTTAAGGAAAAAAATGGACAGGTGCATGGATAGGATAAGTTTAGAGGGTTATGGGCCAAGAGCACACTGGTGGGACTAGTGTAGATGGGGCACCTTGGTCGGCAGGGGCAAGTTGGGCCAAAGGGTCAGTTTTCACGCTCTATGACTCTAATGGGCCTGTCCCACTTAGGCAACTTCTTAGGCGACTGCAGGAGACTTTGCAGTTGCCACATGTTCTCGGGTGGTTGCCGGGCAGTCACCTTCATGGTCGTGTGGAGTTCCCACATTTTGGGAACTGGTCGCGGCCTCATTATGTAACGGCGACAAGAATGAAGTCGCCATGGAGTGTAGTGCGTATTCTCGAGCCATAGGTGGGTCGCAAGGAGGTCCTAGTGGGTTGCCAGGAGGTCAAATGTTCTAGGAGGTTCTCGTAGGTTTGAGCCGGTGCTGACCGGTGATTTTCATTGGCTCATTGGGGGGGGGGAAAAAAGGTAAGCAGTAGTTTTCAGAACCAAGGAACCGACCGGTAATGTTAAATGTCAGCCGAACTTCACATAAGGTAGAATGGTACATCTTCCAATGCTCCTCTAGCTTACATATCAGCTTGCTTACATCTTTTTTGTTTTTTTACTGAATAAACAACGTAAAACAATGTTTTTATGGAAAAAATATATAAATATATGTGAAATCTGGAGTGTTTCAATATAGGAGGAAGACATTGACCAAATATTCTTGTCCGCAATTTCTGAAAGCAATCTAATTGCTATTTCTCTTTTTTTTTCAAATATTATTCCAGTTCTCTGTAAAGAATATTTTATTGCTTCTTCTTCTAGCATCATCTATGCCAGGATATTACAGCCCATTATAAAGTTCCACTTATAATAGAACATTCCTAACTTTTCCCTTTGCTCTTTTTGCACTGATCCTGTCTTGCTGACTGCTGGCTTGTGATTTATGCCTTGAAGAATTATATTTTCATTACTTGCCTGATCACTGCAGGAAATAAAAACTGAATATGTTGAATACGTTCAGCAAGTCAGCAGTATCTTTAATGCTGCCTAACCCGCTGAGTGTTAACAGCATTTCCTGGTTTTATTTTAGATTTTTTTTGCCTCTACAATATTTTGGTTTTCGAGAGGTGTGGGTAACTTAATCCACTTGCTGTAGAAGGAGGATGTTGTTCAAATGCTCTTGATGATGTTGATGCTGTAAGATATTGATGTAAACCACATTAATTTTGTATATTGTGTAACTATACATTGATTCCTCCTACCTCCTCTGGCAGCTCGTTCCATACACCCACTACCTTCCAGGTGAAAAAGTTGCCCCTCGGGTTCCTACTAAATCTTCCCCCTCTCACGATAAATGTATATCCTCTGGATCTTAATTCCCCTACACTGGGTAAAAGACTCTGTGCATAGACTCTGTGCATTCACCCTATCTACTCCACTCATAATCAAATAAACAACTATAAGATCGCTCCTCATTCTCCTGCACTCCAAGGAATACATTCCTAGCCTGCCCAACTTCTCCCTATAGCTCAGACCCTCAAGTCCTAGCATCATGCTCATAAATCTTCTCTGTACTCTTTCCAGCTTAACAACATTCTATAGGATGACCAAAACTGAACGCAATATTCCAAATGCAGCTTCACCAATCTCTTGTACAACTGTAACATAACATCCACATAACATAATTGCAGTCTGAAGAAGGTTCTTGACCCGAATCGTCACCCATTCCTTCTCTCCAAAGATACTGCCTGTCCCGCTGAGTTACTCCTGCATTTTGTGTCAATCTTCGGTGTAAAACAGCATCCTCAGTTCCTTCCTACACATCCCAACTTCTATATTTAATACCCTGATTGATGAAGGTCAATATACCAAAAGCCTCTTGATCACGCTATCTACCTACGTTATAATACGATACATGATACGATAGAACTTTATTTATCCAGGAAGTGAAATTGGTCTGCCAACAATCATAAAACAAAACAAGATACTTGACATGTGAAATTAAAGGGACGAGTGGAAAGTCCTTCTGTGCAGTAAAAATATCTCAACAGGAAAGTGACTGTTACACCCAAAATCCCTGGACTAGGTGACCAGCATGGATTCCCTATTAAAGTCATAGCGAGTCATAGTCTTACTGCCCAGAAACAGGTGTTTCAGCCCGCCCTGTCCATGAAATCCATCAAATACCTAGTTTTACTAATTGTATTTATCAGTACTGATCAAACAACGAATGGATTTGAAATATTCATTCTTGATTTCAATCCATTTTTCACATTGCCCCTCCCCATCTAATCCTACTATCCAGAAAAATATCTCTTTCAATTCTGTCTTCAGCACATCTCCACATTTGACTACTTATTGCTGGCAGACATACTTCAGCTGACAAGCCCATAGTGTACAGAATCCCCCCCCCCCTCCCCCCCAAATACGCTGAAGCATCAAACAAAGTTCTACATTTCCTTCTTCCTTAAAACCTGTATCTTTGCCCAGTGTCCTGGTCTTCTATCCTAATAACTATGTATGTGACTCAGTGTGGTTAATGCTATCTCGGAAGACATACTGTGTTAACGGTTCTAGTAAATAAAATTAAATGTATTAATTTATTCCAAATGAAATGTGGACATTGCTGGTAAGGCTAATACTAACTATCCATTCCTAATTAACACATGAAATGAATGGTTTACTGAACCATTTCACTTACAGTTGTAAGGGCCTGTCCCACTTGGACGACCTAATCCACGAGTTTAGAAGACCCTAGAGGAGTTGAAAAAAATGTCAAGGTTGTGTTGACTCGCCGAAGTAAAAGACCTTCTACGACCTCCTATGACTATGTCTATGACCTCCTACGACTCCCCTCGACCTCAGTCTTCCACAACTAAGACCAACTACGACTAGCTACGAGTGGAAAATAATCACATGATAAAATTATATCATGTTTGTATTTTATTTCTCGGGCCCGTTACCGACCTACGACTGCCTACGACTACCTACGACTACTGACGACTATCGACAACTACCTACAACTGCCTACGACTACTGACGACTATCGACAACTACCTATGACTACCATCACGACCAACTACGACCTACCTACGACCTACCTGCATGTGAAAAGTGTCCATTTTTTCCATGCCAACCATTTTATTACTCGTGGACATTTTATCTCAGGCTGAAAAAAACGCCGCGACCTACTTGAGGACACGAGTACGCAGAGACCACTCACGAGCATGAGGAAGAGTTACGAAGACCTCCTACGACCTCGTGGCTACCATGCTGCGAGTATGAGTCAAGGGCAAACTCGGCAGAGGTCGTCAATTAGGTCGTGAAAGTGGGACAGGGGCTTTAGAGTCAAGCAATTCAGTAAGTCTGCAATCACATATTCACCAGAACAGAATCACCTCAAATACATTATTTGATAGTTTAGATGTTTTAGTTTTTAGAGGTACAGCATGGAAACAGGCGTCGACCGAGTCTGCGTCGACCAACGATCACCCATACACTAGATCTATGTTATCCCTGTTTCGCATCCTACACACCAGAGACAATTTGCAGAAGCCAGTTCACCTAATAACTTGCACGTCTTTGGAACATGGGAGGAAACCGGAGCACCCAGAGAAAACCCAGTGAGAATGTACATACTCCGTACATACAGCACCCGTAGTCAGATCGAATCCAGTTCTGGCGCTGTACAGCCACAACTCTACCGCTGTGCCACTGAGCCGCCCTATAGTATCATGGTCATCATTTCTAACACGTTCATTTTATCTCGGGTTTAGTTAATTATTTAAATGTAACTTCATCATCTGCTGTAGCAGCATTTCAACGCACACTTGTTTCTCAATTATTTGTTCAGGTCTCTAAATATTACCCCAATAACAAATATTAATTGTGATTATACCCAGAAATAATACACTGCAAAATAAATAATACTCAGACCCCTTCTGATCATTAAAAAGTTAATAAAGCAACATTTAACGATTAAATTGCATCAAACAATGTTATGGATAGTAAGACTAGTAATTAAATTCTGACTACCTCTACAAATTTAAATCAATGCTTGATATCACTTAGTTTGGTTTAGTTTAGTTTATTATTGTCACGTGTACCGAGGTACAGTGAAAAGTTTTTGTTTCCCTGCTATCTAGTCAAACAAAAACTATACATGAATGCAATTAAACCATCCACAGTGCACAAGTAAAGGATAAACGTTTCAGCACTTAACTCTTCATTCTTTCTGCTCTAAACTTGGTGTTGTTCGAGTTTAATAATCTTGATAATGATAGAAACTTCCCAGTTTACTCCACTGTAATGTAATAAAACATCTTATGGAAAATACATGAATGAATTTTTCAGCTGACTGTCACTCCTTGGAGAATGCCCATTGAATTGTAAAATAAAACACTTTTATATCTAATGCCCATCATCAATTGTGGAAAGATAATATTTGAAGGTCAAGTAAGGCGAATTTAGTAATAATAGTTCCAAGACATTCCCAAATTCTGTAGCTATCGTGACAGCCCTATTGTTTGTGACACCATAAAATCTGAAAAGAAGATTACTGAATCCTTAAATGGAGAATGTTAGTGACTATTTTCTACATGCTGTGAATCATATTTGAAGTCCATGTATAAAGATTCCTCTATTAACATTTTGTCGTAATGTTTCTTGCATGGTTTACTGCACTTTGGACTGAAGGTGCAATAATCTGTTCCAAGATCATTGACGTATTAGAAAGCTTCTGCATCCAGATGCCAAATTAATGGAGTCTTTCCATTTTTTTTAATGTGAATGTGATGTAATCTGACATCCTACGATGAGGTCAAGAGCCAGTGAGGTGTTGTTTATCACTTCTTTAATTCTCATGGTATTAGACATGCCACATAATGCCCTGCATATTCATAATGCTATCTTTGAACATAAGACATATCTTATCAATTATTTTCTGAAAGAAGGTGGCACAGAACATATTTGACAATAGTTAATCTCCTATCAAACTACCCAACGTGTACTTGGCCTAGGAGGTACAGTCGACTGCGGCTCAATCGACAGTACTCCCTCTGACTCAGTGGTTCAAATCAAATACTGAGCAAGTATTGCTTGCCTTTTAGAAACTATTTTAAATTGGTCTGGAGCACAAATTGTCAGGTTATCATAGAATCTGGATTACCTTAGAATAGAATAGTCTCACACAAACCTTTATCTCTGTTATTATATCATGCTACCATTTCAATTAGATTCTCTTTTGAAACTCACAAATGTATTATAGAATATACTGTACCATTTAAACCTATATTTCTTATACCATCTCAACCTCTTCATTTCTGTTGACCAAAATCATTAAGTTTAAAAAACATTTTTTCTTAGTTACATGGATTTTAATAGCCTGATTTCTAGCAGTTGCAATGAAATCAATGATCCGTGGTGTTAAACAGTGAAAATGGCAACATCTTTGAGTAAAATGGCATAGCTATAAGGTGAGATGGAGAAAGTTTAATGGAGTTGTGCAGGGCAGGTTTTTTTACATAAAGAGTAGTGAGGACTAGAAAACCTTGTCAGGATGGTGGAGGCAGATATGATAGTGGCGTTAGATATGATAGTAATGTTTTAGAGGCTTTTAGGTAGGCAAGAGGCAATTGAATGAAAGGATATGGATCATGTACAGGCAGATGACATCAGACAATAGACAATAGACAATAGGTGCAGGAGTAGGCCATTCGGCCCTTCGAGCCAGCACCGCCATTCAATGTGACCATGGCTGATCGTCCACAATCAGTACCCCGTTCTTGCCATCTCCCCATATCCCCTGACTCCGCTATCTTTAAGAGCCCTATCTAGCTCTCTCTTGAAAGTATCCAACGAACTGGCCTCCACCATTCTCTGAGGCAGAGAATTCCACAGACTCACAACTCTCTGTGTGAAAAAGTGTTTCCTCATCTCCGTTCTAAATGGCTTACTCCTTATTCTTAAACTGTGGCCCCTGGTTCTGGACTCCCCCAACATTGGGAACATGTTTAACTTGGCATCATGTTCAGCACAAACATTGTTGGCTGAAGGGCCTATTCCTGTGTTGTACTGTTCTGTGTTCCACATTCCAAGTTTGAGATTCAATTCACCTCCATGAGCAAATCTCATCAAGAGAAGTCAGTGAATTGACCAAATGTCTGATATTTACAAATTAATCTCACTGTAAAATGCCCTGAAAATGTTGTGTTTTCTGATGCATAAGGCACACATGAGTTGTGGAATCCCTGCAGATATCTTACATCAAGGTAATGATTAGCACTGACTTCTCTACTAAGCGCATAATCAAGGCCATTAATTAAGTTACAGAACATCTACCTTCGCACTACAATCTGGTGCATTGTAAATTATCTATTGTTTTACTGCAACATAGCCTACTGCATAGATTTTTTTTTAAATCATATTTCCCTTTATTATTCACTCCTTGACCCAACCAGTGATCTGACTCCCTGAAATGAATAGATGGGCATTGTTATAAAATTTGTCCCAGTCAATAGCCAAACTAAATATTCAGTATGTATTCAATTTACAGTGAAAAATTAGATGATTCCAATGTACAATAGGATTGCGGGAATCAATTTAGGTCAATTCAATTTAAATTCTGGAAGTAAATTTATGCCTTATCTCACCAAGTGTAATATTTATTAAGTTTGTGGTGCATGGCTTGTGAGTTGCACAGAGATTACCGGCAATTCTCATAGATAGTGACAGTTGGCAGCACAAATTATTAACTAAATATAATTATTGAAGCCCATTTAGAGCTTATATGAAATAAATGATATGCAAGAGTGATTTTAAGATTATAATTCACTCTTGGAGTTGAGAATGTGGTTAATCACACAAGATTTGATCTTCTCAGTGACTGTTCTGCTTTTGTTTCAATTAGATTCTCATTTGAAACTCACATACATGTATTCATTATAGAATATACCATCTAAGCCATTATTTCTTATACCATCTAAATCTTTTCATTCTGTTGACTAAAATCATTGAGCTTAGTTAACAAAAGGACAATAGTTAAACCAAAAGTATGCTTTATGTGTTGGAGGTTATGGCACTAACTTCACAAACCAACTTATTTTCAGTTTGTAAAGTGGAGGTTGTATGTGGCCCTTGTGGCTAAAGGGAGTTAGATGTGGCCCTTGTGGCTAAAGGGATCAGGGGGTATGGAGAGAAGGCAGGTACGGGATACTGAGTTGGATGATCAGCCATGATCATATTGAATGGCGGTGCAGGCTCGAAGGGCCGAATGGTCTACTCCTGCACCTATTTTCTATGTATCTATGTATGCCTCACAAGTGCACATTGCACATTGCAAATAATAAGATGTTGAGATTTTTTAAAAACTCTATTGTAAGTGAATGGCTCGATTGTAGTCATGTATTGTCTTTTCGCTGACTGGTTCGCACACAACAAAAGCTTTTCACTTTTCACGTGTCAATAAACTAAACTAAACTAAAATACTATTCTGAAAATACAAACAGCTTTTTTGTAACTGACCTTCCCTTCATTACAAGGTCTGAAGTGGAGTTAATCAATGATGTTCAATCGTATTCAAACTCCTCAGTTAATGGAATCGTTCACATATGATCAAGACCTGGACAGAAAACAACATTCAGGCATGGTGACAGACAATGGTCAATTCCAATAAAAGAGTTCAACCACTTCTCCTTGAACTTCGTTATTACTGCCATCACAAAGTCTTTAATCCATCAACATTATGGGAGTGACTGATGATCAGAGACTATCTGGACCAACCACTAAGTATCGTGACCACTCGGAAGCTGGGTGTTCTGTGGCTAAGCCTCTTAACTCCTGACTCCACAATTTTTTTCCATTATCACGGCACAAATGCACTTGCTTGGTAAAGTGAAGCAGCGGCGGCATTCAAACTCAATATCATCAAAGTCAAAGCACCTGCCTGATTGGCACAATCCTCCACCATCAGCACATGCAATTGCAGTGTTTGTCATCTCCAAAATACACTACAGACACTATTGCCGTGTCTCGGACATGGTAGTGAGCAACAAACAGGGGCCCCACAGGGGAAGATCCTCTCTCCCTTCCTGTTCATCATCTACACCTCGGACTTCGGATATAACTCGGACTCCTGGCACATGCAGAAGTTTTCAGATGACTCTGCAATTGTGGGCTGCATCAGTGAGGGGAGGGGAGCTGAATACAGAGGTGTAGTCACCGACTTTGTTGAGTGGTGTGGGCTGAATCACCCGCAGCTCAACACCGACAAGATTAAGGAGTTAGTGGTAGACTTTAGGAGGAGAGGAACACCCTTGTCCCCTGTCTCCATCAATGGTGTGGATGTGCAGTTTACCAAGGAGAGCAAATACCTTGGAGTGTACCTGAAGAGTGAATTGGACTGGTCCAGGAACGGCGAGGCCCTGTACAAGAAGGGACAGAGACGCTGTACTTTTTGAGAAGGATCTGCTCCTTCAACGTCTGCAGTAAGATGCTACAGATGTTCTACCAAACGGTGATAGCCAGTGCCATCTTCTTCGCTGCCATGCTAGGGCAGCAGGGCGAAGGCTACGGACGCCAATAGGATTGACAAACTCATCAGGAAGGCTGGCTCTGTCCTGAGGGCGGAGTTAGAATCCAAGAGTTTTGGAGGGGAGGGGGTGCACCTCAATCTGCGGAGTATCCTGGACAATACAGCTCACCCCTCCATGACACACTGGTCAACCTGAGGATTACCTTCAGCAACAGACTGGTTCCACCAAGATGCAGTACAGAACGCCACAGGAGATCCTTCTTCCTGAATGAAGAAGAGCATCTAATCTGTCAATTCAATTTAATCCCCATTGTATCATGATGCAGTTATAAATGGTCAGTGGTGTCTGATAGCTTATTAGTAATATCCAGAATTTCAGCAATAATGGAGCATTCAACACTACTAATTATAATTCAACCTTCAGAAGAGGAATACAGGGTTACCAGAAACATGTACCAGAATTGATTATGGTGGGACCTTGTCTGACTCCACCCATTTGCATCCACCCATTTATGCCACATTCTCACATACTCAACAATAAAGAATCCATGATTTCTGTCCATATTGTCATCTGCTAAACTGTTTAATGAAATCTACCTTGCCTAAATTTGTTCATCAGCCCCACATAGCATAATTCTACCTTATATGCCTCTTAATAACCAATTAAGACGGCTTATCTCCAAAAAAAATGGGCATTTTAATCATCTTGCTTCTGGAACACGATCGATTGGAACGTTGCATTTGCGGTGAATTTGAACCCCATATCGGCAGGAAAAACACTGCCGGTTCGTATGGGGCCCAAATAACATTTTCGCCTGTAGAGGATTGATTAAAGTCATCCCTAGAAGCAAGTTTATATGTAAAATAAACGACTTACATTTTGTTTTGTCCCGTACATGAGATCCGTCACTTTGTAGGCATTGACGGCGTTAGAAGTCGCTTTTTATTTTAATATAATCATTAAATTGTCTCGCAATTTAAAAAAAAAATCGGGAATGGAAGTCGGAACGATTTTTCTGCAGCAGCTGGCAGCCCGAGGAAATTGGCCTCGGACAGGCGGTAGAAAACTGGATATTAATCCCGCCCCCCCCCCCCAAAGGCGCCAAAGTCACGCACATGGCCAGTGGCAGAACTGCAGCGCCGCTGAAGGTAAATATTGTAACATCGCTATATAAAGTGGTAATAAATACAGGTCATATTGGTTATGAATATTGGTTATATAAATTCATGTTTATTATACTGTTTATAGTGTACTATGTTTACATATTCTGTTGTGCTGCTGCAAGTAAGAATTTCATTCTTCTATCTGGGACATATGACAATAAAACACTCCTGACTCATGACTCTTGGTCAATGGGATTAAGAGCTGAAAGTGTAAATTGCTCATTCTAAGCTTCCCCCCAGTCTAGTTTCAGTCAAAAATCACTGAGTCAAGCACTTGCGCATCTAACTTTATTTTGACAAAACACAATTGCAGCTCCCACTACTGTACCTAACCACCGCAGGTTCGATCCTCGCATCTGCCTGATCAAGCCCTCTTAGCCTCGGTCAAACAGAGACACTCCAGAAGGTCACGCAGTCCCAAGTGTTCTCCCAGAAGATCGACACAGGACCTCATGGCAGCGGACCTTTATAGGTCCCCGGACCTTGAGGGGCCGAACCACATGGGGGTGGTCTCTTTAAATCCAATTACAGATATCGATTAACCCCATACATGACAGACATTTCCCTAACCCAATAATACAGTAGCTAATACATTGTATTCAATCAGTGTTTCTCAGAGGAAACGAACATCGCAACATTTGCCCTGATATGAAAGAAAACCAGACAAGGCTCAATACCTAATTCAACCAACATTCAGCAAAGTCTGAAGAAGGGTTTCGGCCCGAAACGTTACCTATTTCCTTCGCTCCATAGATGCTGCTGCACCCGCTGAGTTTCTCCAGCATTTTTGTGTACCTTCAGCAAAGTAACGCTTTGCAACATTAGTTACAATGTGTATGTCTGGTTTGCATTCATCCAATCCATTCTAGGCATTTTGCACCTAATTATCAGGGTCTGCAGATGTTCCCATTCTCTTCCTGCAGCTCTGATCTAGGCTCTAGACAAACTGGCACCATTCTGTAGCTTGTCCCATTTCTACAGAAAGCACTTTTAAATTGACCAAGTGGCCTAGCAGCCCTGAAGCCTTTACTCAATTTTAGGGTCCTGGCCTCCCCAATTTGACCAGGATTAACAAAAGGTGCATCGAAAATAAAAGTTAACTGCGAAAATGAATGAAGGCTGAGAGAATGAGGACTTCACCACAAATGATGTAAAAACATTGAAGAAACTTGTAATTATACAAATTCATGTCATGTGAAATATTCTGGTTAGTTTTATGTATTATCCATAAGCAACTATAAATCGAACCTTTTTGGGGGTTTCCATAAGTGACAATTAGATGAAGAGATTTTGCCATGATAGACTACAGTATGTTAGCTTGGATTATATATGCAAGAGATAATATTTAAAGCTGATATGAGGTGAGTAAAATAATTTAACTTAATTAAAAGGAATTAATCATTCCATTAGAATTCCGAAGTAGGAAAGTATTATCAACAATCTTAATTAAGCAAAGCCTGTAAATGCGTCTTTACACAGAGGTTTGTGAGAATATAAAAGATTCAATAAGATACTAGAGAAGAATCAATGGGTTCCAAGGAAAATAATTAGTTATTTGAGAAGTAGGGATATTGAGAGTTCAGGTAATTGAGGTTAAAAATAAATCTGCTGTAAATAAAAAAGACTCATAGGCTGAAAGTCATGCTCTTTTCTGTATAATATTAACATACTTATGAATGATTATTGAGTTAAGGATCCAAGTCATATGGACCAGCCATACCAAAATCTATTCCTAACAGGTTAAGTAGGTGGGAAAAAATCAGTCCAAAATATTATTTCTGACTTTTATCCACTGCATCCTGTTGAGGAATATTGAATTGATTGATGGCAGGATCAGACTACAGTATGTGTGATTTCCATCTCCCCCTCTATTCTGATACATATTGAAAACATAATTTTTATGCAGTCATATGTCAGTGTCAAAACTGTACGCAGCAGCACTTTTAAGAATTGCAACAAAAAAAAATGATGGCTTAACCAAACAGCAAAATAATTAGAGTAATTGCATGGCATTGCACAATTCATTGGGTGATAAACTCAATTGCGACTACAGATGCAAAAGTGGAATAACATTGAACTAGTGTGAGTGGTCTATAAGTGCCTGTTTCTAGGCTGTATCTCAAAAGATGTGTGAGGGAGGAGAACAAGGGGGGTGTGGGTTTCCCAAACCCTCCCCACCTGTTCCATCTGCCCATCTTCTCCATCCCATCTGATTCTACCTATCACCTACCAGTCTCTAATCCACCATTACATCTCCCAACCCTCCACCTCCCCACCCCCTCTCAGTCCTGATGCAGTGTGTCGATCCCAAACATAAACTTGCACAATTTGCAACTTGTTCTGCTGAGTACTTCCTGTGTTTTTAATCCCAATTCCAGCATCTTGTACGTGAATAGGACAGGGTTGGAGGGATATGGGCCAAACGCAGGCAGGTGGGACTAGTTTAGTTGGGACATATTGGGTGGTATGGGCATGTTGGGCTGAAGGGCCTGTTTCCACGCTGTATCACTCTATGACTATTTATCTGCACTCCTATGCTTTGTTATATATTATATTTACTTTCTTTTGGGCATTGATCGCCATCCTTCAAAGGTCAGGATACGAGTACCTAGATTTGTCTCAATGTTTGCAGGAGGCCTTTATACACAAAATAATTAAAAAATCACTCTCGCACTTGTGCTTGTATGGTTAATGGGAGAATTACAATGGGTCTGTAAAACACATATTGGATAGGCCATTGATGCATACTGATAAACAATTTGCCAATGTTACATAGCAGAGGATGACATTTTCTTCAGTCCTTAAGGACTGATTACAAATTAATTCCGCCTCAAAGGCATCTATGCATTCCAGCTGTCCTTCTCAGAGCTGCCCATTGAATATGCATCTTCTGTACGAGGGACTGGTGCAGTGTCTGCAGTTTGTTTGTGATGCTGCAAGCATAGGCAATTAGACAGATGCAATGCTGTAGAAACAATATCTCTTAGTGATAACAGTGCCTGCTGCAATGTGTCAAGGACCCAGGACCAAAGATCCTAGAGCCCAGGCTATGCTGCATTCAGTTTTTAAAGGGAACCTTACACATGTACACAGTTGCATCCCCGCTAAAAACCAAATAAATCCATGTAAATCGTCATGCAGAGTTATACACTATGTTAATAGTTATATATGAATACGCAGTTATAAATTCAACCAATTATAAGTATAAACAATCTATTTGCCGCCTTACCCTCTGAAATCTCCTCAACTGTACAGGCACACATGTCAATCCTGAACTGTACTTTTCTCCTTAAAGCTGAACAAGAGGTCTTTTCTCGCCTCCAGCTCTTCACACCAACCCCCACCCCCACACCCCCTATTTTCAACCTGAAGAAGGGTCCTGACCAAAAAACGTCACATCCTGTTTTTCCAGAGATGCTGCTTGACCTGCTGAGTTACTCCACAACCTGTGTCTATCTTTGAACTGAACTCGTCTGATATGGTCAGTTCTGGTAGATCAGGACCTCTTGTAGGCTTCAACTGCCTTGTGCCTCTTCACCCATGTCCTGTCCAGTAATGGCTGCATGATAAACCCATCCTGCAACTCATCCATGCTTGTCCTGTACCTCTTGTTCATAACCACCATCTTCATTGGTATTACATGCTGCTATTAATCTTAATGAAACTTACAAGTACTGTTGCCCATCTTCACCATGTCATTCCTAGTGCTTAGGTGGTCTCTCCATGGTTCCACCCTGACAATCTTCTCTGACCTGGTAGTTAGGCTGCCATGTCTAAGGTACATGCAGAAAGATCTATCCAGATGGTGTACCCCCTCCCTATCTTGTGCCACGTATACTGGCTCCCCTTCTTTCCCTTCACCTATATACTTACAAGTTAGGATGCACTGCGAACATTAACCCATGATCACCTTCTATAGGCTATACCCTGATGTGAAATAAGATCGTAAGACATAGGAGCAGAATTAGACTATTTGGCCTATCGAGTCTGTTCTGCATTTCGATTATGGCTGATCTATTTTTCCCTCTCAACCCCATTTTCCTACCTTCAACTCGTAACCTTTGACACCTTTTAATCAAGAATCTATCAATCTCCGCTTTAAAAATCCCCAATGATGGCCTCCACAGCCGTCTGTGGCAATGAATTCCATAGATAAGGGAATTTAAAGAAAATTGAAGAATTAAGATTCTGAACATTAAAGAAGAGATTAGTCAATGCTTTTTGAATTACAAATCTTTATTGGAAACCAGTCATTTGAGAATGGTCATGGTCAGTATAAATTGACTGCAGTGCTTCTATGGCCTGTTTTGTAGAGAGGTGCATATGGAAACCAATACTGCCAACCACTACATGGCTATCACCTAGCGAGGAAAATACTCTGCTCCCAGCTGAACAATATTGCAAGAGATAAGCCAGGCACCTCCATGTGTACACCAGAGTTGTGGGCAACATTTCTCTGCAGTCCAGACACTGGAACTACAAGACATTACTAGGTTTTAGATGTTCTGATCAATGCGAGGCCAAGAAACATAACCCCTGGCTGCCACCATCAATATAGATGATGCCTGTAGGCTGCACTTGGATATCTTTCAATATGCATGGCACATGTACCTTCTGAATCACTATTCTTTGACTCCATTTCTGCTTACACTTCATTCACCACAACTTTCTTCAGAAGAGTCTTATATCATTCCATTTGATCCCAGATTCTGACAATGTTGATTCTTACACCTACCTTAAGGGAACATCTTGAAAAAGCTTAAGAAGGAACTGCGGATGCTGGAAAATCGAAGGTGGACAAAAATGCTGGAGAAACTCACCGGGTGAGGCAGCATCTATAGAGCGAAGGAAATAGGCAATGTTTCGGGTCGAAACCCTTCTTCAGACTGATGTGAGGATGGGGGGGGGGGGGAGGCGGGAAGAAATAGCAGTCTCCCAAGCAGTCTTTTCAGGTGCGGCAGAGGTTCACCTACACCTCCTCCAACCTCATCTATTGCATCCGCTGCTCTAGATGTCAGCTGATCTACATCGGTGAGACTAAGCGTAGGCTTGGCGATCGCTTCGCCGAACACCTCCGCTCGGTTCGCAATAACCAACCTGATCTCCCGGTGGCTCAGCACTTCAACTCCCCCTCCCATTCCGAATCCGACCTTTCTGTCCTGGGCCTCCTCCATGGCCAGAGTGAGGACCACCGTAAATTGGAGGAGCAGCACATCATATTTCGCTTGGGCAGTTTGCACCCCAGCGGTATGAACATTGACCTCTAATTTCAGGTAGTCCCTACTTTCTCCTCCCTTTCTCAGCTCTCCCTCAGCCCACTGGCTCTGCCTCTTCCTTTCTCCTTCCCGACCCCCCCCAACACCCCCCCCCCTCCACCCTCACATCAGTCTGAAGAAGGGTTTTGACCCGAAACATTGCCTATTTCCTTCGCTCCATAGATGCTGCCTCACCTGCTGAGTTTCTCCAGCATTACTGTCTATCTTGAAAAAGCTATTTGCAACTTCACCTGTCACTGGGGAATGATCATTACCAAGTTACAATTGAAAAATATTCCAAATCAGGTGTGTCTTCTTTATGTGACAGACATGAGGCGACATTCGCAGTCGCCTTCTCCTTCAATATGTTGTGTTCAACAATAATTCTTAGGAGCACAGTGATAGTCCATGACTGTGTGCATAGCTTTAAGATGACAGGAGTAAAGTCTAAAGGAGATGTGTGGAGCATGCTTTTTACAAAAAGGATAGTGAGTACCTGGAACTTGCTGCCCTGGTTGGTGGTCGAGGCAGATATGATAGTGACATTTAAGAGACTTTTGGAATGGCATATGAATATGAAGGGAATGGAGGGATATGGATTAAATGCAAGCAGATAAGAGTTGGTCTTGGCCTGCTTCCACGCTGTATCTCTAAAGTCTAAAAAACTAAAGTCTAAATAGCGTAAGTGATATATGCCAAAGAGTCTGCTTCACAGCTGGTGTGTTAGCTGAACAACAGTGGGAAGCAAAATCTGTAGAATTTTGCATGTACTTTCATATGAGTAAGTTGGAAGATGAAAGCTCATTGATTTTCCACCACTATTGCAGCCTCACGTGAAGAGGCAATTATTGTGAAGGTTTTTTGAGAAGCCTTATCAATAGCAAACTTTAAGCCACTATCACAAAATGACCTTTCATCTATTTAGATTTGAAATTTGAAGATTTGTAACTGAAAATATTTCCTTCAGGTCAGAACTTCCAAATTATACCTCCAGTGAACCTCAGAGTTTAGTTTTAGTTTACTTTAGAGCTGCAGCATGGAAAGGCCCTTCGGCCCACCGAGTCCATGCCAACCAGCGATCCCCGCACACTAACACTATCCTACACACTAGGGACAATTTACAATTATTTCCAAAGCCAATTAACCTACAAACCTGTACTTCCGTGGAGTGTGGAAGAAACCGGAGCAGGTTACGGGGAGAACGTACAAACTACGGACAGACAGCATCTGTGGTCCGGATCAAACCCTGGTCTCTGGATCTGCAAGGCAGCAACTCTACTGCTGTGCTACAGTGCCATCTCATTGAAAATGAAACAGGAGAATAGTGTTAATTTCAATTGCTCTTCAACTCAGGTTACGAATATATGTTTACATTTACTCAAATGCACAATGAAATCTTTTGGTCTCTTAACTATATTACTCATAGGGATAAACCTGATGCAAAAAAGAGATGGGAAGAAAAATAAGCTGTCATTTGTTTGATACTATACCCTTCATCACTGTCAAGTCAAGTCAAGTCAAGTGAGTTTATTGTCATGTGTCCCTGGTAGGACAATGAAATTCTTGCTTTGCTTGAGCACAACAGAACATAGTAGGCATTTACTACAAGGCATTCTATAAATATATACACAATGGTCAATATACTGATAAAGTGCAAATAACAGTATTGGCTTGTAAAGTTCAGTGTTATGTCCGAGCCAGGTTTAATAGCCTGATGGCTGTGGGGAAGTAGCTGTTCCTGAACCTGGTCGTTGCAGTCTTCAGGCTCCTGTACCTTCTACCTGAAGGTAGTAGGGAGATGGGTGTGTGGCCAGGATGGTGTGGGTCCTTGATGATGCTGCCAGCCTTTTTGAGGCAGCGACTGTGGTAGATCCCATCGATGGAAGGGAGGTCAGAGACGATGATGGACTGGGCAGTGTTTACTACTTTTTGTAGTCTTTTCCTCTCCAGGGCACTCAAGTTGCCGAACCAAACCACGATGTATCCTAAATTCAACAGTGCAGTCAAACAAATAGCACCAAGGAGTAAGTTACCTTTCTCTACGCAAAGGAGAGAGAATCAAATCAACTTGCCTGTCAGCTCCTCCTGGGGCTTATACAGCATAAACAAGATAGCACTTTTCATATTGCTAAAATAAAGCAAATCTATAAGCTCTTCTTCAACTGCAATGGGGAATCGAAGACCAGAGGACAAAGGTTCAAGGTGAAGGGGAAAAGATTTAATAGGAATCCAAGGGGTAACCATTTCACACAGAGGGTGGTGGGTGTATGGAACCAGCTGCCAGAGGAGGTAATTGAGGCTGGGACTATCCCATCGTTTAAGAAACAGTTGGACAGGTACATGGCTAGAACAGGTTTTGGAGGGTTATGGACCAAGCGCAGGCATTTGGGACTAGGGTAGCTGGGACATTATTGGTCTACAATCTTTCTACAATTTTCTTTAAAATTAACGATTTCAGAATGAAAGGTTAAAAGCAAATTAATAGTGCAAAAGGAGCACCAGCAAACGCCAAGCATCTCTTGTATCTATTTTGTGTTGCGATGTAAAAAATCAATGTGTTTCTGCCCTTGAGAAGAACTACAATTTGAAATGACAAGGGAAAAGTTTAGTACCCTTCTAAAGTGAGATTTCAACAATCATTTCCTGTTTACCATAAATCCATGGTATCAATTCATTGTGCAACAACTTAAATAACCATGGATGGGGGGGTGGGGTTGCAATTGTATATAATAAATTAAATAATTGCACCCTAAATTCTAATTGCTCTCCACCGCACCGTTGCTGCATGCACTTGAAAGTCAGGCAGAAGCATTTTACAGTAGTAATCCACCAACCAGTTTAATTTAATACAAGTAACCCTCTTACCACTTCCAGCACACCTCAGCCAACTCACGGGAATAAAACTGCCAGAAATGGCACAGGTTTGGACAGGGGGTAAAGTTGGGGATAGACACAATAAGCTGGAGTAACTCAGCGGGTCAGGCTGCATCTCTGGAGAAAAAGGATGGGTGACGTTTCGGGTTGGGACCTTTCTTCAGAATGTGACTATCCAGATTGTGTCTCTCTTTGGTATATAGCAGCATCTGCAGTTACATTCTACACTCATGAAATACCTCGGTAAGAACCGTTCTTCAGACGTGTAAGGCTGGGACTTGACTTGGTGGTGGGATGAGAGGGATGATGATAAAACTCGAAAATGGCTTTTAGCTTTAATGTGGAATGGGAAAAGTACCTTTATGACTTGTATGGCTTCAGGACTGCAAGTTTTGGCTACTCCATCTAAGAAGATTGATCACAATGTGCAGAACTTAGTCACAATCCATTTGGCAAAGAGGCTTCAAACAACAGTTGTGTCCCCTAATTTGCATGTGTGATGAGCCTAAAACCAGTTTAAAATGTTTTGAATAGCAGTAGAGCACTCTAAACAATCTGGTGTGAGGTGTACTTCTGGCAGGGACTGAACAGGCGTGTGACATATTGTACCCTTTGGTATAATGGAATTTGTAGACCGTGAACTGCTCTCAGAATGAAGTTCATTTTCTGACAGTATTCAACTAGCCTGTGTTGTGCAAGGAAGCATTCAACTGAAAATAATCAATTCAAAGAATCTCAACATCTGGTAAAATCACATCTCCTAGTTGGCACTGTTGGCGCAAGTTGACACTGTGAACCCTCAAGTTTTATCCAGAGAACAACTGCGTGGAAACCAGTAGGTTTTTGGCTACAGTTCCGATTTCTTTTCAGTGCCAATAGTTTTAATTATGTAGATCCTAGGATTTTTATAATAAATCATGGAAATTTTAACCCTTCCATTCTATTTAAAATATAAGGAATAACCCCCAGAACAATGTAACATATTCCTGCTGACATGCAATCCCATTCTAGATATCACCCACCGAGGTATTTCATGAGTGTAGAATGTAACTGCAGATGCTGCTATATACCGAAGATAGACAGAATCTGGATAGTCACAGTCTGAAGAAGGGTCCCAACCAAAAATGTCACCCATCCTTTTTCTCCAGAGATGCAGCCTGACCCGCTGAGTTACTCCAGCACTTTGTGTCTATTCGCTCTCAACCTGTCCTGAATATTTTGATTTCTGGGATAAGGATTCAAGGGTGCTAGTACAAATTATCATTCTAATGTCGTGCTTCTTAAACTAGTGAATAGTTCACCCAAGGGCGAATGAAAATTATTTTGGGGTGAATGAAACTAGTGGGGTGATTGAAGGGTGAATTATCAATCAATCAACCTTTATTGTCATCTTGCAAGCAACAGTTGTACAGTGCAAAATGAAAAGACGTTTCCCAGGGAATACCGGAGCATCGCTCATGAAATTTAAAACATTTCACACATAATAACACTAAAAACAATCCAGTCCCTGATGGAACAGTATAAATAGTTAAAATGTAGGTAAAAACAACGTTAAAATACAGTAAAACCAATCATAAACATGTCCGGGGCAGCTGATTTGAGTGGCCAGTGCCAGTTATTGAAGTGGCCAGTGCCAGTTATTGAAGTGGCCAGTGCCAGTTATTAAAGTGTCCGTGCCAAGCCGCAGAATCAGGTGACTGTGAGTACAGAGTGGCTGTTTAGCAGCCTCACAGCATATGGCAGGAAGCTGTTTAGCAGTCTTGTAGTCCAGGCTTTGATGCTGTGATATCTCTTGCCTGATGGCAGGAGATCCAGGTGTATGTGGAGGGGGTGCAGTTTGTCCTTAGCAATTCTCTGAGCTTTTTTCAGACAGCGGCTCTGGAACAGTTCTTGTACCGAGGGTAGGGATACGCCAATGATCCTCTCCGCTCCCCTCACTACCCTCCGCAGAGCCTTCCTGTCTGAACAGTTGCAGGTGGAGTACCACGTTTAAATTACTTAATTTATTCAGATATTTATATATATTTTTTCTATTGCTGTCAGGCTGTAAGTGGGTGTTAAGTGGGAAACGGCCCAGTCTTTGCAGACTGGAGTCAGACTTTAAGTAGGTGTGAAGTGTTGGTTGGGGAGGTGGGGAGGGGGTACCAGGGTTAAGTTTCTGTTTATCGAACCTGCAGTAGAACTCGTTCACCTCATATAGACACAAATTTGCTGTTTTTTTCGCTTTCAAATTAAGACACTATGTCTTTGTTGAAGTACCTAAAGAAACCAGCTCTAGAGGAAGAGTGTGCAGAAGGAAGTAGTTCATTTCTGAAAGAAAGTGAAACAAACAGGACTCAAGAGGAGGTACGTTCAGGAGACAAGTCACTTGTGAAGGGTGACAAGGAAACAAACTTAAAAATGCAGTTACGTATGTTACAGATGATGACTCTGTTAATGATACGGGCATGGGAAAACGTAATCTCAAGAGGAAATACCAGGACCAAAGTACCCTCTCCTCAAAACTCAAGAAAAGAAAGTGGAATGAAGAATATATCGAGCATGGCTTTTTCCTTCCCTACTAACAAGCCCTACTCCCTCAGCTCAGTGCATGTTTTGCAGTGTAAAATATAGCAACCAGTGCCTGGGTCCTTCAAAATTACAGACTTATTTAAGAACAAAACATAGCAATCATCAAAACAAGTCCATGCAGTTTTTCAAAAAAGCTCGTGAGTATCTGTGGAAGCAGCAGAATTTCTTCCAGTCGATGGTAAGGAATGACAGTGCTACTAAAAAACCTCTTCTTCTTGCCTCTCTTCAAATAGCATGTGCTCATGAAAGAAAGAAAGCCATACACAGAGGCTAAGAAAGTTGTCAAACCGTGTTTGAAAATCATTGCCAATCTACTACATGGTGGAAAGCAAGCAGAGGATAAAGTAGTGCAAATTCCTTTGTCCAATGACACAATGAAACTTCGATCTACTATGATTGCTGAAGATCTGAAGCATCAGCTGATGGCAAAACTGTTGGAAGCACCATTTTTCGCTCTGCAGTTTGATGAAACTACGGATATTAAAAACGATGCACAACTCATTGTGTATTGTCGTTTCCCGGATCAAAGTTTAGGAAAAATTGTCGAGCATTATCTCTTTTGCATGCCAGTCGGAGAGCAAACTACAGGTGAATTTATTTTCTCCAAGCTTGACAAATTCATGGAAAATGAAAATTTATCTTGGAGCAAATGTATTGCTGTGACTACAGATGGTGCTGCAGCCATGATGGGGAAACATAAAGGAGCCACTGCTTGCATCAAAGAAAAATCCCAGAATTGCACCTTTTTACATTGTTGTTTACATCGGGAAGCACTGGCTGCCAAGAAACTGAACACTTGTTGCAATGACCAGAAAAATGAGCTGGAAGAATTGTTGCAAGATATGGTGAAAATTGTCAATGCTATTCGCCCACAAAGCAAAAAAACTGTTGGCTGTTTTCAGAGCAATGCAAGGATATGTCTGCAGATCACATGATTCTCCTCCTGCATTCTGAGGTTTGATGGTTGTTTGTGAATGATCCACGAAAGAGTACTGTCCCTGAAGAATGAACTGTCAGTATTTGTTACTGACCAAGGTGACGTGAAAGCAATGCATTTCAACAATGATTTTTGGCCGGCCAAATTGTGTTACATGACTTCTATTTTTGAACATTGGCTCAACTTGTCACTTCAAGGTGACATCTTCGATGTCCTTAGGAAAATAGAAGCCATGAAAATGAAGATCAACATGTGGTATAGTAACATTCGTAAAGGCAATTTCTCCAATTTCCCACATTTGGAAAGCTTCCTCAAAGAGTGTGAGTGGGAAGAAAAGCAATCTGATCTGGAGAAAACACTGAAGGACATCATTTCCGACCATCTGCAGTTGCTGTCTAAACATTTTGAAACATACTTTCCTCAGAAGCATCTGCAGGACTTGGAAAATCAGATGTGGATAGTTAATTCTTTTATCACCAGCCACATCAAGCGAGCAGATTTTGGGGAAATGTCAGAAGTGTTGATGGAGCTTCAATATAACTTCACTCAAAAATCATCTTTTGAGATGTACTCCTACTATGGTGACTATTGGGTTGGATTACTTGTTTTCCCTGAATACAAATCAATTCCCTTGAAGGCCCTTCAACCACTAGTAATGATGACAACAACTTTCCTGTCTGAACAAGGATTTTCGACCTTGGTAGAACTGAAATCCAAAAAACGGAATTCACTTCAGTATGTTGATTCAGTAATGCGGGTTGCTTTGGAGAAGGAAATTGAACCTCGGTTTGAGAAGCTTGTCACAGAAGTACAGGAACATCCTAGTCATTGATGATAAAAAAAACATACATGTAAGTGTGGAAGTACATGTGGTATAGTAACATTGTTTCTAAGACAGTTGTTTACTAACTTTACTTTATGTAAACTAGAACAATTCTAATAATTTTTCAGTTCTTAATTTTTTTTGTCAAGCCAAGTTTATTTGTCACATACACATACAAGATGTACAGTGAAATGAAAGTGGCAATGCCTGCGGGATTGTGCAAAACAACAGAACAACAGAACAGTACAGAACAGAACCAATATTTACTTTTTTTTTTAAAGACACAACAGTAATTACGCCCCGGTGAGATCAGAGTTTACAGTCCTGATGGCCTGTGGGAAGAAACTGCGTCTCATCCTCTCTGTTTTCGCAGCGTGACAGCAGAGGCGCTTGCCTGACCGTAGCAGCTGGAACAGTCTGTTGCTGGGGTGGTAGGAGTCCATGATCTTGCTGGCTCTGGATCTGCACCTCCTGATGTATATGTCCTGCAGGGGGGGGGAAGTGTAGTTCCCATGGTTACTTCGGCCGAACGCACTACTCTCTGCAGAGCCTTCCTGTCCTGGGCAGAGCTGTTGCCAAACCTGATCGAGATGTTTCCTGTCAGTATACTTTCTACAGCACCAGAGTAGAAGGATTGAAGGATCCTAAGAGAGACTCTGAATTTCCTCAGCTGCCTGAGGTGGTAAAGTCGCTGCCTGGCCTTTCTCACCAGTGCGGTAATGTGTGTTGTCCATGTCAGATCCTCTGTGATGTGGACTCCCAGGTATTTGAAGCTGCTCACCCTATCCACAGTAGTCCCATTTATCCCCAGTGGCATGTACGTCCTCGGTTGTTGTGCCCTCCTAAAGTCCACAGTCAGCTCCTTAGTTTTTATGACATTCAAGAGGAGGCTGTTGTTCTGACACCAGAGTGGGTGAGGGGGTTGGAGGTATGTCTTCCCATCTTGACCATCTGGGGCCTGGCGGTCAGAAAGTCCAGGACCCAGGCACACAGGGGAGTGTTCAGTCCCAGTTCCAGCAGCTTATCAGCAAGTCCGGTGGGGACTATGGTGTTGAAAGCTGAACTGAAGTCAATGAACAGCATCCTCACATAGCCCCTCTTCTGGCTGTCAAAGTGAGAGAGAATGGTGTGCAGAACCTGGGAGACCGCATCGTCCGTGGATCTGTTTGGACTGTATGCGAACTGCAGCAGATCCATGGTGCGAGGGAGGAAGGCGCAGATATAGTTCTTGATCAGCCTCTCAAAGCATTTCATGACCACTGATCTGAGGGCCACCAGTCAGAAATCCTTCACTCCTAGGGAGGATGGGAGGATGGGAGGGAGCCAGATATTCAGAACTGAGCAACAGCCAATGTTGTGATGATGTTTTAAGCATGCAAGCGACATATACATGTCAGTACACACGCACGACTTTTAAAATATACCTGGATTTGGAAGAGACAGCTTCTGGAGAGAAATATACCAAATATGGCAAGTTGATATTTGGTGGCATTGTGATCTTTCTTCGGGGAGAGATATAGAAAGTTATATTAGTTGGATACTAATATATTAAATCACATACTCCATGGTTTTTTGAGCTAGTTTTCAAAGAAAAAAACTGTAGTAATCAAAGCCCGAAAGGGTAGGATGGGGCTGAAGCCCAGTGTTTACCTTGGAATGGTTTTTTAACATTCTAACAGAATGATTTTCCAACACAGTGGTAAATTGCACTCCTAGTTTTATTTACATATTTTTAGGATGTTCAAAAAGTTGAATAAAATAAACACTTAAGAAATTAGTTAATTTATGTTTTTTTTGCTCATGTGACAAATTAAATCATATATAAAATTATACACAAGGGAGAATAAGATGAAAATTACCAAAAAAACATAATAAAATTTAGTCGAGGGTGAATCAAATTTTGTGATAAAGACTCAAGGGTGAATGACAGTGAAATAGTTTAAGAAGCACTGGTCTAATGTATTCTTGTCTACATATATATATGGATTTCTTGCGAGTTCTACTTATAGTAACAGTTACAGGATACTAGAGCTTCAGACAATATGTTTATTCTAGCTCAATAGACAATAGACAATAGGTGCAGGAGTAGGCCAATCGGCCCTTCGAGCCAGCACCGCCATTCAATGTGATCATGACTGATCATCCCCAATCAGTACCCCATTCCTGCCTTCTCCCCATATCCCCTGACTCCACTATCTTTAAGAGCCCTATCATGCTCCCTCTTGAAAGTATCCAGAGAACCGGCCTTCACCACCCTCTGAGGCAGAGAATTCCACACTCACAACTCTCTGTGTGAAAAAGTGTTTCCTCATCTCCTTTCTAAATGGCTTACCCCTTATTCTTAAACTGTGGCCCCTGGTTCTGGACTTCCCCAACATCGGGAACATATTGCAAGGAACTTACTACTGGTCACATCACGGTGAAGAGCGTGTGTGTGGCCCTGACATTGGACTGATGGCTGTGAGTCTCCGCTTTTGCTGTGTGCCTTGGAATTCTCACATGTCGCTGTGGTGGCTGTTTATGTTTAATTTTTATGTAATATTGTGTCTTGCTGCTTTTTTTGGTGTGACTGTATGGTAAATCAAATTTCATAGTACCTTAGGGTACACGTGATAATAAAGGACTGTTGAACTATAATAAACTATTGAACATATGGTACTAATGAGTATTATGTGACCTCACAGTCCTCCAATAACCTGACTTACTTCCATAACTATGTACAAATTCACCACATTGCTTTCCCCCTGAATAGACACATGTATAACCACATTTCATGGTCAGACACAACCATTAGAGATCCACTCTGTGATGGGTTTCATTAGTTGTGTACTTGTCTCTGAATTGTACCCATTCCAGGAACTAATGTCATGTTACCTCTTGACTTACTGTTGTTCTTTGACTCTTAAGTAAGAGTGAACTATTTATCAATGTAAGGAATAGATGTATGCTTATAAGAAGCTTCAGTTTCTACAGGTTTGTCTCTTACAATGATTTGATCTGTATGGACATTTTTGTCATAATTATTGATTGACCAATATGCCTTTTGAACTAGATTTAGACTACTTCATCAATCGTTCCCTGGCTTGATGACTATGTATTTTACTCAATCTAAATTGCATTAATCTTCCTCTAAACATTACCTTCTGCTTCAGTTGCTGTCTCTCTCCCTTTAGAGCAGTGCATTTGCATATAAAGACAATGATGCATTAACAGCTCTGCCCGGTAAAGCAAGTAATAGAGTACAGAGTGTTATGCTGTATTTAAGCAATAAATTAACCAATCAATAATTCATTGTGAAGTTAGATCAGCCATGATTGTATTGAATGCTGTAATAGGCACAAGGGACCGATTGCCTGACTCCATGTCCTAATATGTATGCTTTGTATATAACCTTGAGACACTTACTTCTTCAAGGCCTTTGATTTGAACACACACGCAGAACTCTTTGCTGTCCCACTGAAAGTATGATGACGGAAGAATCAATAGTTGTTTGATGTTCTTACATCTAAACTTTCAAATATGCAAGGTGAACTGTGGTCCACCGTTGTCAACTAACTATGCTTGTGCTGCTAAATTCTGCTATCGTACCCATAGCTGCAAAGCTAGATTTTTGAACTAATTTCTTGCATCAATGAGCACAAGAAAATCATTGTTTTGGTTTTGACAAAAATGGAAATGAATGCATTGAAAAGGTGAAGTTGAACATTTCCATGATCAGACTGGTGTCTTTGCATTGCATTTTGATGGAAAAACTGTATACCTGCCTCTAAATCTATTAATGTTCAGGTACTGTACGAACCTGACAAATGATCTTGGCATGCTTGGCATGCTGCTCATCACCGACTCTTTCTCTAGGTATTCTTGGAATGAGCAAACATTGTTGGAAACCTGAATATATCATGATTACAAACCTTTGAAAGTAGACTCAAAAAGCTGGAGTAACTCAGCTGGTCAGGCAGCATCTCTGGAGAAAAGGAATGGGTGACGTTTCAGGTTGAGACCCTTCTTCAGTCTGAGAGTCAGGGGAGAGGGAAACAAGAGATATAGAAGGTTGTAGAACAAATAAATCTGTTCTAGAAGTTAGAGAACAAATGAATGAAAGATGCAAAAAGCAACGATGATCAAGGAAATGTGGAGCCCACAATAGTCCATTGTTGGTTGTAGGGAAGGTGATACAAGTGATACAAGACGACAGTGAAACTAGTACGACAACTAGGGTGGGGGGGTGGGATAGAGAGTGAGGGGATGCAAGGGTTACTTAAATTGGACATCTACTGTATCCCCGCTAGTCCATTCTCACAAGGTACATTTGTAGACATCCTTTAAAACTGCAATTTATTCAGCCATTTCAGCAACATCAGTGGCTGTTATCAGGAAATCCTCATCCACAAATTGCTTCGTGAAAATCAAACTTTTACCATCAATATCAAATTATTCAAGTAGTTATCTGGAGAGAGCATCATTCAGCAGTAAGATCCTGCTTTGTAACTTTCTGGACTTGTTAAACATCCATCAATATTATCACTGATTGCCCGTCTGGTCTACTACAATTGAAGGTAACTTGAGAAACTTTCTATCCGAGCAAGCTATGCCTTGCATCTGACCCAAAACTTTCCAAATACATTTGTGAATAAATGTTAAAACTGACCCAGGGTATGGGGAATCAAGAACCAGAGGACACAGGTTTAAGGTGAGAGGGGAAAGATTTAATACGACCCTGAGGGACAACTTTTTCACCCAGAGGGTGTTGGATATATGGAATGAGCTGCCATAGGAGATAGTTGTGGCAGATAGTATACCAGCATTTAAGAGACTTGGACAGGTATATGGATAGGAAATGTTTAGAGGGATATGAGCCGTAGGCAAATGGGACTAGCTTAAATGAGGCAAATGGGACTAGCTTAAACAAGGCATCTTGGTTGGCATGGGTTAGTTGGACTGAAAGGCCTGTTTCCATGCTGTACGACTCTGTGACCATCTCCCTTACTAAAGATAGATGACTAAACTGCTTGTCACATGTGCCCTGACCCTTCATGAAATATTGTTTTATCACGTCTATCTGAATCTCTGTTGGCATTCCCTCAATCGGAATTGTGATCATGAAGTCATGTTAGACGCACTACTGTTAGACATAGCATAGATGATGTGCAAAGTAAATTCTTCACCATCTGAAATTGGTTGTAGCTTCCAATGAGAAATTCAATTTCTCTGTAATGAAGTTGCATTGGTGGCCGGAGTCCTGCCTGCTGTCTTATGTTTCAGTTTGCAAGCTATTGCCATGTGTCCTTTCTTTTGAAGTGCATAATATATCAACTGATAAAATAAAAATGTACATAGAGAGTGACAACGAATAATATTATAACAGGGATTTTTATTGAATTGCTGTCTTCACTTCTGGATCAAGGTTTTGGAAGTAGTCCTTTGATTTTAGACTACTTTATACAGCATTTGCAACTTGCCCAGGATAGAACTTCCGCATATACTTGGATGCTATGGAAGTCAGAATCCTCGTTGCCCAACCAAATATAGGGCTTTTTACCCATAAGATATTAGATCAGATTCTTTGTTTAAGAAAGAACTGCAGATGCTGGAAAAATCGTAGGTAGACAAAAATGCTGGAGAAAATCAGCGGGTGAGGCAGCATCTATGGAGCGAAGGTATAGGCGACGTTTCGAGTCGAGACCCTTCTTCAGGCTGATGTCAGGGGTGCAAGAAAAAGAAAGGATGAGGCAGAGACAGTAGGCTTGTGGGAGCGCTGGGAAGGGGAGGGGAAAGAGGGAGAAAGCAAGGACTACCTGAAATGGGAGAAGTCAATGTTCATACCGCTGGGGAGTAAACTGCCCAAGCGAAATATGAGGTGCTGTTCCTCCAATTTGCGCTGGGCCTCACTCTGGCAATGGCGGTGGCCCAGGACAGAAAGGTCGGATTTGGAATGGGAGGGGGAGTTGAAGTGCTGAGCCACTGGGAGATCAGGTTGGTTATTGCGAACTGAGTGGAGGGATTGCCAAGCCTGCGCTTGGTAGAGAAGTTGACACCTGGAACAACGGATGCAGGAGATGAGGTTGGAGGAGGTGCAGTTGAACCTCTGCCTCTTGGTCCATACGTTTCTCTCTCAACCTAAAATAATCTTGAAGTTGCAATACCTTCATACGTTCTTTCGTGGATTTATGTAATCACTCAAAAATTTTCGTGCTTTTCAGTGGCATACTGAATTTGTAGCTCTCCACTATCTTGGATACCTTAAATATTCTTCCAATCATTGAACTAACTTTGCCAGTGAGATATCTGCAGAACTACAGTATAAAGTTAATAAGTGTGCCTAACATTTCAGAGCTGATTTCTGTTGGTAATATTGTATTCAATATTACCAACAATATTGCCCCTCACTGCAGCTTTCAATCTCCGTCCATTTTCAACTGCATTTTCCACCTCAGGAATGAGATCAGCCATGAAAATATTTTCCAGCTTCTCCATTTAGAATGTGAACAAAATTTTCACACATTATTATATATCCCTAGGCTACTTATGAAACTATTTTTTGCTTGAACTGGCATTTTCTTTCCTCTCCCATCAAAAGTGTGTCACAGTATTCAAGTCTACAATGTATTTGCATTTTCCACACAGCTTGTCCCACGAATTTCATTTTTATACGTCCTTGCTCTTATTTTGCCGTAAAAACCTATTGCACAACATGAAGATTTAGAGTTCAGGAACTGTCTGAAGTTCTCTCAATATCCTTTTGATACTGACCCAGGCTCAGCATAATGAACATTCTGAGCCGAGTTGGAGAGTCAACATTGGAGCCTAATGTCTACTATTCTGAGTTAATAATATTAGAAGGGTCCCGACCTGAAACATCACCTTTCCATGTTCTCCAGGGATGATATCTGACCCGCTGACTTGCACCAGCACTTAATGTCTATCTTCTGTTTCTTGCTGTTTATTCTTGCAGCCATGGAGTTTGCAGAATCCATGAGATAAGAGCATTGTTCCTAAAATATCAGCCCTGATTTTAATATATTTACTAGATTAAGTGGGACCCGTTGGGTCCCTGCATCGGGAGGGCTGGTCCCCCAACGCAATATTCTACCTCTCCACCAATTCCAATATTGGTGGCCAGTAGGAGGGGGGGGGGTTCTTGAGCGCTAGTATGGGCGTTGTGGGCTGAAGGGACTGGTTTCAAGAGGGCTAGTATGGACATTGTGGGCCGAATGGATTCTTGGGCTGGCAGCTCAGTCCCTCAAGCCTGTTGTGCTGGCAGCTCACTCACTCACAGCTGGTGGGCTGGCAGTTGACTCATGACTATTCCTTGAAATTCCATTTCAAGCAGGGTGCAAGGCCACCAAATTCAAGCCCCGTTTCTTACCACTTCAAGCAGGGTGCAAGGCCACCAAATTCAAGTGCAGTTTCATACCACTTCAAGCAGGGTGCAAGGCCACCAAATTCAAGTGCAGTTTCATACCATTTCAAGCAGGATGCAAGGACACTAAAGACAGCGAGTCGTGACCTCTCCCTCCTCCATCTTGCAGAGACTGAGCCATGCCCACACTTCTGGGTTTTATAGTCCCTCCTCCCCTCCCACCAGTAGGGGTGTGGTCTTCATGGTGTGATTGACAGGAGAGAAAATCTCAACATTTTTTAAACACTAATAACTCTTTTAGTTTTCATCGATGGGAAAAATCCTCGGCACCTGATGAGCGGAGGGGGACTCTGTGTAAGATGGCCAAGAATCACAGCCGTACGTGGTAGCGTTTTCCTAAAATCAATATAAAGCGCAAACAGGAAGTGGTCAAGTTTAGACTTTTAATTATATAGAAGGCAAGGCAACTTTAATTAAGCAAGGCAACTTTAATTAGGCAAGGCAACATTAATTAGGCAACACAGCTTCAGCATTTCCAAACCTTGGGCAACACAGCTCTAGTATTTCCAAACCAAAGGCAACACAGCTTTAGCATTTCCAATCCAAAGGAAACACAGCTTTAGCATTTCCAAACCAAAGGCAACACAGCTTTAGCATTTCCAAACTATATTTTCAAACCATATTAAGGGCACTGACAGGTCAGTAAAACCACTCACAGTTTAGTAGACATGTGTTCAGTGTTATTCACAGCTCAGACTAAGAGACGTAACCCTCTCGCTCCCCCATCTTGCAGAGACTGACTGAGGCACTCAACACTTCCGGGTTTTATAGTCCCTCCGGAATGGGCGTGGCCTTCAGGAGAGAGAATCTCAAAATTTTTTAAACACTAATAACTCTTATTTTCATCGATGGGAAAAATTCTCTTGTCCTGCGCAGCGGAGGGGGACTCTGAGTAAGATGGCCAAAAATTACAGCCGTAAGTGGCAGCGTTTTTTCTAAAATCAATATACAGAACAACAGGAAGTGGTCAAGATCAGACTTTTAGCAATGTAGATAGATAACTTTTAGAATCTTTGCTGCCAATTATTATTTTTTTATTTTAATTTTTTTTACATTACATTACAACCACATACATTAATACTCGTCATTTATATCTTCTTACAATTAATGTACTCCCTTTATTTATTTTTTTACACTAGAAAAGGAAAAGATTGAAAGAAAGAAGAAAGTGAAGGAAAAAGTGCAAGTGTAGAAAAGTGTAGAAAATGTAACAACAAAAAAGGACGAAGACCCTATAAGAGCGAAATTAAAAACAAAAAGAAAAAGAGTTAAGAAATAGGCCCTAAGAAAAGAAAAGAGAAAGAGAAAAAAAGAGAAACAAATGTTTTTTTTTTGAGCATCACGTAAATAGGACATACCAACTCTTCAACTATCATCCCCCCTTACCTGACCTCAATTTTTTTATTTTTTTAAAGTACTTTTGCACCCTATGTTTGTAATAATTCTATAAATGCAGACCACGTCAGGTGGAAGTGATCTGGTTTACCTGCTAGGAGGAGTCTTATCTCTTCTAGGTGTAATGTTTCAAACATATTTGAAATCCACATATTTATAGTTGGTATTGGAGCCTTCTTCCAAAATTTTAGAATTAGCTTTTTTCCAGTTATTAACCCATAGTCCATTAATTTCTTTTGAAACACATTTAGTTCTGGATCATCTTCCGTTATTCCGAAGATAATCCATTCTGCTTTGGGTATCAGTCTTGTTTTAAATAACTTTGTAAAGATTTCAAAAATTTAATTCCAAAATTTTTGAATTTTTGTACAGAAGACAAATGAGTGCGCTATAGTTGCTTCTTGGGATTGACATTTATCACAAATAGATGATACGTTTGGGAAAATTTTATGAATTTTAGTTTTCGAATAATATAATCTATGTAAAATTTTAAATTGTATTAAAGTGTGTCTTACATTAATCGAGCATTTATGCACGTTTAATAAGTATTCATTCCAACTTTCCTTTGAAATTTTAATAGCTAACTCTTGTTCCCAGTCTCTTCTGATACCCTCCGTAGGTGGTATTTGTACATTTAAAATAATATTATACAAATATGATATTAAGTTTGCTGATTCCGCTTTTATCTGCATTGCCTCGTCCAATACATCTATTGGATTATTATAATGATCTTTTGTATATTTTTTCAAATAGTCGCATATTTGAAAATATTTAAAATATTGATTATTTCCGAGTTTATATTTTATTTGTAATTGTTGAAATGAAAGTAATTTTCCAGTTTCATACAAGTCACCAAGCGTTTTAATTCCTAGTCTATCCCATTGTGTATAAGCTTTATCTATAATAGAAGGACTAAACGAAGGGTTATTGACTATAGGTAATAAAAGTGATAAGTTTCTTAATTTTAAATTTTGTTTTATTTGTTTCCAAATACGGATTGTACTATGAATAATTGGGTTCTTATTATAATTTATGTTATTCAGTTTCATTGGAGAGAGGAGGATCGCTCCAATGTTTCTAGAGGAGCAATCCTCTTTCTCCATTACAATCCAGTCTACTTGCTGGGCGGAGTTATCCATCAGTTGAATCATGTTTTTAATATTTACTGACCAATAATAATACATAAAATTAGGTAGTGCTAGACCCCCCAATACTTTAGGTTTATTCAGATGGGTTTTTTGTATTCTATGTGATTTATAGTCCCATATAAAATTAGTGATATCTGAGTCGAGTTTTTTAAAAAACTTCTTAGGTAAGTATATAGGAATTGATTGAAATAGGTATAAAATTTGTGGTAAAAAGATCATTTTTATTGCGTTTATTCGGCCTATTAAAGACATCGGGAGCGTTTTCCAGAATTTAATTAATGTATTTAGTTTAATAAGTAGGGGGTCAAAATTTGCCCTGAACATACCTTGATATGTTCTGGTAATTTCGATTCCCAAATATTTAAATTTTTCTGTAGCTATTTTAAAAGGGAATTTTAAAAGATGTGTTGAATCTTTCGGTTTTATTGACATAATTTCACTTTTATTCCAATTTATTCTATATCCAGAAAAAGATCCGAAGTCTTCAATTAAATTTAATATATTTGGTATAGTGATTTGAGGTTTTGTAATATACAATAATATATCATCCGCGTATAAAGATATTTTATTATATGAGTCTTTAGTATTATATCCATGAATATCAGGGTGTATTCTAATTTTTTCTGCTAGCGGTTCAATAATGAGAGCAAACAGCTGTGGTGATAATGAGCATCCTTGTCTATTTCCCCTTGATAGTTGAAATTTCGAGGATAATATGTTATTAGTAAGTATTCTAGCTGTAGGTTTGTTATATAGTAACTTAATCCATAAAATAAAATTCTCTCCCAGTTGAAATTTTTGTAATACTTTATCCATATAATTCCATTCTACTTGATCAAATGCTTTTTCAGCATCCAGCGAAATAATTGATAATTCTTGATCTTCAGATTTGTGTGAGTGCATTATGTTGAGTAGACGTCTCATATTATTAGAAGAGTATCTCTTAGGGATAAACCCTGTCTGATCTGGGTTTATTAATTTACTAATGTATTTACTTAATCTTCTAGCTAATGTTTTCGCTAATATTTTTTGATCTGTGTTTAACAATGCTATAGCTCTATATGAGCCAGGTTCTTCTAAATCTTTATTTTTCTTAGGTATTAATGTAATCGTTGATTCCGCTAATGTATCAGGTAGTATTCGTTTTTTAAAAGCGTATTGGTACATTTTTTGTAATCTTGGTATTATTTTATCATAAAAGCTTTTATAAAATTCATTAATAAATCCATCAGGGCCTGGTGTTTTTCCATTCTTTAATGAGTTTATTGTATCTTCTAATTCCTTAATTGAGATTTGTGCACCCAGTTCCTCTTGTTCCTTCAGCTCTAACTTTGGAAGATTACAGGTATCCAAGAACTTTGTGATATTATTGGAATCAGTTATCGTTTTAGATGTATACAAATTCTCGTAAAATTGCGCAAATCTTTTATTAATATCCTTCGGTGTTGTTAATAATTCCCCTTTATCTGATTTGATCTTTGGTATAGTATGTTCCTTTTCTCATTTTTTTAGCTGGCGAGCCAAAAGTTTATGCGGTTTATCCCCAAATTCAAAGTGCTCTTGTTTTGTAATTTGAAAAAGTCTTATAAGTTTGGCAGATAATAATTTATTTAATTTAAATTTTAAAATTATTATTTTATTATGTTTATCTATTGATGGATCTTTAGCATTATCTATATCCATTTGTCTAATAAGTTCTTCTAACTGTCTTTGTTCATTCTTATTCTTTTTATTTTGAAAAGCTTGATATGAAATTATAATACCCCTAATGTATGCTTTAAAAGATTCCCAAAGTAAAGTAGGCGATATATCTGAAGTATCATTTGTTTGAAAAAAGACCTCCATTTGTTCTTTTAAATATATACTCGCTTGTGGATCTTTTAAAATTTGAGAGTTAAATCTCCAGAATGATTTATTCTTAGACAATCCTTCCAGTTTTAAAAAGAAAGTTAGTGGAGAATGGTCTGAAATTGAATTTGTATGGTATATTGCATTAGATGTTTGGGGGATTAATTTTGTATCCAGCAGAAAGTAGTCTATACGTGAGTATGTCTTATGTACCATTGAGTAAAACGAATATTCCCTGCCAGTTGGATTCACAATTCTCCAAACATCTGCTATATTAGTGTTATTTATATAGGTATTGAGGAGTTCCCCAGTTTTCGATTTCATATTCCCTCTCTGTTTTTGACTTGATTTATCTAAGTACGGATCTAAAACACAGTTAAAGTCTCCACCTATTATAACATTTTGATAGTTTGACTCTGCAATTATATTGAAGATTTTATTGAAAAAGTGGGGGTTATCAAAGTTAGGGGCATATATATTTACCAAAGTAAGTGGAGTGTCATGGATTTCTCCATTAACTATTAGGTATCTCCCTTCTATATCTGTTATAATATTCTTTGCTTTAAATGGTATACCTTTTCTTATGATAATTGACGTGCCTCTAGATTTTGAAGTAAATGAAGAATGGTATGTTTGACCTATCCATTTCGCCCTCAGCCTAACTTGATCCTGAGGTTTTAGGTGTGTTTCTTGTAGGAAGGTAATGTCAGAATTGTACATTTTTAGCTGAGCTAATATCTTACCCCTTTTGATAGGTTCGTTAATACCTCTTATATTCCAACTACAAAATGAGATTCCTCCTAGGTTCTTTTGTGTGGTGTCATGCATTTTGAATAATTATAGTACCTTTGAATCTTGTGGTGCGTCCATGTCCCAGGTCTTTAGGTATTGGGGGAGTTTTTGAATTATTAACTTTTGCTGGTATGTCCATTTTACTCTTATCACTAAACACAAAACACAAACAAGTGATTTTATGTGGTAAAAAAAAAACTAAAAAAGTGAGGCTACAGTGTCTGATATAGTCGGCACTGTAGCGAGTGTCCCACCTGTAGGTGGGAAAAAACCTTGTTTTGACTTCCATTGCGTTGTTACTCAAATAGCTCCGCTCTCTTAGTTAATCATAACATATTAAAATATTAAAACGAGGCCTCACATTCAGATATATAATACAATTTTACCCTGATATTTCCTTATAACATATATATATATCGGAGTTTAATTATTAAACCAATATTTTTGATTTCAATAAGAATCAACTGTTGGTTGAAGGGGTTAACGAGACGTGCTCCTGGACATAAGCCAGGAGCTCGTTTCTCATCCCCTCCTCCCGCTTATAGATAAGGTTACAATTTATTAAAAATTCATATTAGTATGTTAGTTCATTATTATTTTTTTTTTGTTAGTATTCTAATCTAACCTGCATAACTTTTTAAGTTGTTAATAGGGTAAGTTCTTACAATTGGTTATAATATTTTAATCAATAAGCAATTATTTTCTGATTTATATTCCAACTATTCAGTTGTTTACACGTTTTGAACATAAAATGTCCTTGATTCAACATTCCAGAGATAACAGTGTGACTATCCCCAGACAAAACATTGCTGAGAATTGTTCGGATCTGCCAAAACTCCCTTTCATTTCTGTTTTTCAACGATCGTTTGGGCATATTTGAATGCGTCTTCAGGCTTAACAAATGACTTTTCAAGACCATTAAAGGAAATACGCATTTTCGCGGGATAAAAAAACCCAAATCTGACCCCTTCTCTCCCTCTTAAAAGATCTTTAACCTTATCAAATTTGTTTCTTTTTTGCACAATTTCATACGGGTAGTCCCTGAATATCTTAATAGTGTCCTTGTCCAGCCGCAATTGTACACCATATTTGATTTTGCTCATAACATATTCCAGTTCTGCAGTATCTCGAAATTTCACTATAATATGTCGTGGATAAGCTTTTCCCACACCAAATCTTTTTCCAAATCTTGGGACACGATGAGCCACTTCGATTTTCGGTTCCTTGGAAAGATTCAACAGTTGTTTCAACAAGCCCATGGCAAATTCACGTACCTGTTCCCCTTCTGCCCCCTCTGAAACACCAAGAATTCTCAAATTCTGGCGTCTAGAGCGAGCTTCCAGGTCCAGGCATTTGACTGAGACTTTCTCTAATTGAGTCCCCATTTGTAGTGACGCTTGTTCGTTTTCTCGCCTCATTTGCTCATGTTCTTGCCTCAATTTCGCCATGTCTTCAACCTGTCGAGCCGTGTTTTTCTCCAATTCTGTAATTGTGTGCATACTTGCAGCTACTGTTTCAAGTACAGCCGTGAACTTATCCGTAGTAATTACATCCATCTTATCCATTTTCTCTGATAGTCCATCTTTCACCTCATCAATTCGTTTATTCATAATGTCCAGTAAATCCATCATATTCTTCTGGTTACCAGCATTTAAATCCTTCATCATCTTCTCCATTCCTTCCATCATTTTTGCCCTATTTTCCTTCATTTCCTTCTTATCTTCCACCCTATTATCCGAAATCTCATCTTTCAAATTTTTCATTGATTTCTTCAAGTCATCAAAGTCTTTCTTAGATCTTGTATCCATTTCTGCAGCCACTTCAGAGACTTCAGAGGGAACTTCTGCTTCAGACTTTTTCAGCAGCTTATTCACTGCTCTCTGAGGGCTCACAGCTGGAGGCAATTTACTCATTTAAAGGGCTTCAAACCACCGTTTAAAACATCGCGTTTAACGATGACGTCATCAGCGCGGTAACCAGAAGCTCCGGTAAGTTTTTTAAAAACAATCCCGATTTCTGGACCCGTTTTACACGATAAATCGTGAAGTTTTTCGGGAGCGGAGCTAGGTGCACGTCTGTTAGTCCAACATGACGCCACTGGAAGTCGCTGCCAATTATTATAAGGTTTCTTGGATGCAGCTTGATTTGTGGTAAATTCTACTCTCAATCACAGTTACAGGACTTTAGGTAAAGTGATTCATTTCATCTCTAACAGCAAGAACTCACTAGAAAGGTATATAAATATAATAAAATGTGAATGACATCCACATGATCACAGACCACGTGACTCATTTATATAACAATATATATAAATACAGTACATCATAAAAGTGCTGGAGTAATTCAACGGGTCAGGAAGCATCTCTGGAGAACATGGATTGGTGATGTTTTGGATTAGGCTGTTTGTAGGGCTGGGGAAGTGGCGGGAGGGGGAAATGGGCGCTAAGAAAGCTTGAAAAGAGGAGAGGCAAGACAAAGTGCAGCAGCTAATAGGTGGGCACAGGCGAGGGGGTCCCAACGAGAAACGCCACCTATCCACGTTCTTCAGAGATGCTGAGATCTTCATAGCAAAAGGATTTGAGTATAGGAGCAGGGAGGTTCTACTGCAGTTGTACAGGGTCTTGGTGAGACCACACCTGGAGTATTGCGTACAGTTTTGGTTTCCTAATCTGAGGAAAGACATTCTTGCCATAGAGGGAGAACAGAGAAGGTTCACCAGACTGATTCCTGGGATGTCAGGACTTTCATATGAAGAAAGACTGGATAGACTTGGCTTGTACTCGCTAGAATTTAGAAGATTGAGGGGGGATCTTATAGAAACTTACAAAATTCTTAAGGGGTTGGACAGGCTAGATGCAGGAAGATTGTTCCCGATGTTGGTGAAGTCCAGGATAAGGGGTCACAGTTTAAGGATAAAGGGGAAATCTTTTAGGACCGAGATGAGAAAAACATTTTTCACACAGAGAGTGGTGAATTGCTGGAATTCTCTGCCACAGAAGGTAGTTGAGGCCAGTTCATTGGCTATATTTAAGAGGGAGTTAGATGTGGCCCTTGTGGCTAAAGGTATCATGGGGTATGAAGAGAAGGCAGGTACAGGATACCGAGTTGGATGATCAGCCATGATCATATTGAATGGCGGTGCAGGCTCGAAGGCCCGAATGGCCTACTCCTGCACCTATTTTCTATGTTTCTATGTTTCTATGCTGCCTGACCCACTTGAGTTACTCCAGCACTTTGCGTCCTTTAGTGTAAACCAGTTTCAGCAGTTCCTTGTTTCGATAAATACACCATGACGTTAAAATCTAATCAGCTGCAGTTAGCAACCACATGTATTGGACCCTAGCTGACTCTCCACTTCATTCATAGGTGAGAGGTTTCCTACAGGAGCCACTGAGAAACAAAATAGTAAGGAACTGCAGATGCTGGTTTATACCGTAGATAGACAGAAAATGCTGGAGTCACTCAGCGGGTCATGCAGTATCTCTGGAGAAAAGGAATAGGTGATGTTTCGGGTCGGAACCCTTCTTCAGTGGTGATGGTGATATCAAGAAAGGGGAGAGAGGTGTCCAAAATAGTCCAGGTTTTTATTTCACCTGGACTATCTCAAATACTTCCCTCCCCTTTCTTGATCTCACCATCTCCATCACAGGAGATAGACTATCAACTGAAAAAAAAGGCAGTCTGAAGAAGGGTTCCAACCTGAAATGTCACCTGTTGCTTTTCTCCAGTGATGCTACATAACCCGCTGAGTTACTCCGGCATTTTCTGTCTATCTTCACCACCAAGAAACAAGCAGGCCTGGAAATCCTGATCATAGTTCCCTCGCCTGGTCCAAGCAACTTCAGCCAACTGTGTCCTCATCTGAGATCACTATCCCTACAGATACTGCAGCAGAATTAATACTATATTCTAACCTGAGTAAATCAGTGCATTGCTGTTACGACTGCGTTTTGACCGTACAAATATTTACATAGCAAAATTTTTTAGCAGGTGTTCAGATTTGCTTTGTAAATGCGGCATAAACTTTTGTGCCTGGTTGTTTCAGTAAACAACACACATGCATCTTTAAATGGTGATGAGGTCTTCCATTGTCAAAAGATGAATGATTTAGCAAGAAATTTAAATTATCTTTCAGCATAACTGGTAACTGAGAAAATAACCTCTCTTTTTTAAGAATAATGAAACCTTCTATGATATTGATTTAAGGCTGTTAATTAGTTGGGTATGGAAGGTGGCTGTGGTTTGGCAAATGAGCTTGCACTAGAGGCACTGGAGCTTGCATTGGGGAGGGAGAAACAAATCTTAGTTACAGTGACTACACCGGCGAATGATGCAGTAAAGCATTTCATTCATTTCACTTTCTGACACTCTGTATTTACAAACATTCATAGATTTTTCACAGAGATGCCGCCATGTTAAATGGCATTTCTCTTGTTTATGCTGTTAACGAACTTTCTGTCATGCTTGATGATGCATGAATCAACAGCTAATTAGAAATTTAGAAAAGGAAAATAGAAGCAAAAGTAAGCCATTTGCTGCGTCTGGCCTGCTCATCTTTCTACATGATCACTGCTCATCTTCCCACTCAATGCAACATTTCCATTTTCTTTTTTATCTCCATTCATTTAGAATGCCTCTACCTCAGTTCATAAGTTGTAGGAGCAGAATTATGCCATTCGGCCCACCAGTCTACTCCGCCATTCAATCATGGCTGATCTATCTTTCCCTCATAACCCCATTTTCATGCCTTCTCCCCATAACCTTTGACGCCCTAATGAATTCATCAATCTCCACCTTAAAAATATCCATTGACTTAGTCTCCACAGCCTTCAGTGTCAATGAATTCCAGATTCACCACCCTGCTTAAATCCTGCTTAAATATATTGAATGACATGTAGTTCACAGTCTCCTGCGGTGGAGAATTCCACCAGTTGATCATCATTTATAGAGGTGGAGGCCACCTCCACCCCGGTATGTTCACGTCTCACCCACCAACTCCCACCATCCTAGTCACCCTGCTCCTTTCCCTCCTCTGAGCGCTCATCTCCCATCCCTGGATCCCATCGTTCATTTTTATCCCCTTCTTTCCCTCATCACCCCACACCCCCATCCCCATTCCCTTCCAGCCATATCCTTCCCTGTGGCTTTACATTTCGCACCACCTCTTCTCTCCTTATCTGACACCCTTTTGTCTCCTTTTCACCTTTAGCTTTTGACACTTACTGGACCCACCTCACAATCATCCTCCCTGACCTGTATCCACCTATCACTTGCCAGCCTGTGCCAAACCCTACCTCTCTTTTCCAACTTTCTCCCCCCTACTCCATCAGTCTGAGGAAGCATCCCATTCCAAAATATCCTCTGTCCATTCCCTCCACAAATGCCGCTTGACCGATTGAGTTCCTCCAGCACGTTTTTTTGCTGCCTCCAGATGTTTTGATAGTCTTGGTTAATGGAATGAATTAGGCTAATGAGATATTACAAGGAATATTTTGATTCCTTTCTCAATACCATGTAGAAACGAAGCTACGGCCATTGTTCAGCAATATAAAAATCAATTTAGTAATATACACCAGTCCTTCAGGAAAACAATGCATCAGCTGAGCAATGGGCTATATCAAATGGAACAAGTGTGACAAATGGTGAGTATCACACATGGCAGGATTTTTCAGTTACTGCATTAAAGTCATTTTAACTCTTGTTGAATGTTTATCATACATAAACATCTCTTTAACCATTTCCATATGGTTTTAAATCTCCTTATTTTCTTTACAGGAGAGGGATTAAAAAGAGGGGTGAGAGATAAAGGGGCAAAAGTTAAAAATCTTGAAACCCAATTTGTATGACGCATCATCAATGTTGAGACTTACAGCAAGTGTAGGAAGCTGATAATATCAGAGATAGAATATTATAAGCTTTTTAAAATCATTAACAGTTAAGGGGCCGTCCCACTTGGGCGACCTAATTGACGAGTTTAGATGAGTTTGAAAAAATGACATGTTGAAGACCTCCTTCGACTATGTAGAAGACCTCCTTCGACTATGTTGAAGACTAGCTTCGACTAGCTACGACTAACTTCGGGAAAATTGGACCGAATAGTGGAGAGTGAGAACGACCTCCTTCGATTTCCTTCGACCCCCCTTCGACTATGATGAAGACTATCTTCGACTACATTTGACTACCCTCGATTACCTACGGCTAACATGCCAACCTACTACGACCTACTACGACCTACTATGACTAAACCTACGAGTAAAAAAAGTATCGATTTTTTCCATGGCGACCTTTTTTTACTCGCGCGCATTTTTTAACATATTGAAAAAAACACCGCGACCTAGCTGAGGCCTCGAGTACGCGGAGACCACTTTTGAGCATGAAGGAGAGTTACGAAGATCTCCTACGACCTCGTGTCGACCATGCTGCGAGTATGAGTCGAGGGCAAACTCGCCAGAACTCGTGGATTAGGTCACCCGTGGGACAGGCCCTTTAAAGTCTGCACTTATGACGTTATTCTATTGCCAAAACTTTAGTTCAAATTATTCCCTGTGCTAAACAATAGATATTGTCATAGAAAATATAAATAGACATATTTGCATAATTTTAGTTTAATTGTTATATTTAAACAACTTTTTGCTTTTCAATGCACTTCGCCTGTAGCTTTTTCCTCATATATTTTGCAATTGTTGTAAAAAAATATTTTAAGTTAATTGGTGGCACCTTAGTTAAACTATCGGACTATCGAGCCAGAGATGCGTGTTCAAGTCCCACCACATTAGCTGTGGAATTTAAATTCAGTTAATAATATGGAGTTCAGGGTAACATGAACTAGTCTCTGTAATGATTACTATCAAGAGATACCAAATCATTGTAAGAAGAGTCTCGAACTGAAACGTCACCCATTCCTTCTCTCCAGACATGCTGCCTGTCCCACTGAGTTACTCCAGCTTTCTGTGTCTATCTTCGGTTTAAACCAGCACCTACAGTTCCTTCTTACACATTGTAAACATTTATCTAGTACTTAATGTCATGCAGCGGACGAAATTTGCCGCCCTTACCTAGTCTGACTCCCGACCCACCCTGCAATATAGTTGACTTCTAAATACCCTCTGAAGATGCCAAGCAAGCCATTCACTTGTACTAGAACCATTACATGCAAACAGAAAGTAATAAAACTGGAAACACTACCTGGCATGGACCAAGGCATCAAATTCCAGCATGGCAAAGTTTCTCCAAGCTTAATTAATCTTGGAAATATCTGGGTGCTGATGTCTGAATTGGCAGAGCTGCCCCACAGAATAGTCAAGCAATAGCCATTCACATATATTTATAATTTCCACATAATATGCTGCATTCCTCCTTCGACTATGTAGAAGACCTCCTTCGACTATGTTGAAGACCAGCTTCGACATAATCCCTGGGTATATTTAATCCCATCAGAGATGGCAGCATATTGGTGTATTGTCAGGAGGGTGTGATCCTTGGGGTCCTCAGTATTGACTCCAGAGCCCATGAAGTGTCGTGCATCACCCCATGCATGGGCAGGAAGGCTCCTCCTAATTCCCAGTTGTAAATCTGTGGAATTATCTGTCACAGAAGGCAGTGGAGGCCAATTCACTGGATGTTTTCAAGAGAGATTTAACTCTTAGGGCTAAAGGAATCAAGGATTATGGGGAAAAAGCAGTAATGGGGTACCGATTTTGGATCTGCCATGATCAAATTGAATGGTGGTGCTAGCTCGAGGGGCCGAACAGCCTACTCCAACAACTATTTTCTATGTCTCTATGTATCCCATCTACTTTGCTTCCTCGGCTGATGAATCAATGTCCCTTTCTAAGGGCCATCACTTGAAAGAAGCACTAAAAGTAGTAATGGCACAGTACATACGCTGGGTAGCAAACTTCAACGTCATCACCAAAAGTTGCTTAGTAGCGCCATCATGGACCAAGCTGGCCAAGTCCTGAATGACATGAGCGTCTGTAGCAGGAATTAAAAGAAGCAACTTGAGAAGTTATCCTACTTGACCTCGTCCTCATGAATCTACCTGTGGAAGGTCTATTTGTCCAAAATGGCAATAGTAGAAATGATCACTACAAAGTCCTTAATGAGGCAAAGTCTCATCTTCACATCAAGGATGCCCTCCTTCATGTTGTGTGGCAGTGCAGTCGTGCTGTACAGTCGGGTGGCACAGTGGCAAAGCAGTAGATTTGCTGCCTTACAGCGCCAGAGACCCGGGTTCAATCCTGACTACAGGTGCTGTCTGTACAGATCTTGAATGTTCTCCCTGTGACCCCATGGGCTTTCTCCGGCTGCATCGGTTTTCTCCCTCATTGCAAAGATGTGAAGGTTTGTCGGTTAATTCCCATCTGTAAATTGCCCTTAGTGTGTAGGATGCAAAACTGGGATGATATAGAACTAATGTACAGGTGATCATGAGTCAGCACGGAATTAGTAGCCTTAAAGGCCTGTTTCCACTTTGTATCTCTAAACTAAACTAAACTAAATTGGATACATTCAGAACATATGCGGCAATGGGCATCCATGAGGTAGCAGCAGGAATGTACACCATCATAATCTGTACTGTTGTCACCAGGCATGTTACTCACTCTACCATTGAAGTCTGAAGTCTGTTTCAGTGAAGAACACAGAAGGACATGGTAGGGCCATCACAAAGTACACCTAAAAATGATAAGTGCCAACCCAGTTAAACTACAAAACAGGATCAATTACATGCTAAACATTAACAATAAAATGAGCTAAGCAATCTAACAACCAGCAGATCAGATCAAAGCCATCTAGTCATGAATGGTGGCAGACATCTAAACATCTAACCAGAGGGGAAGGCTACAAAGGCATCTTCATCCACAGCGATGGTAGGATCCAGCATGCAAGTCCAAAAGAAAAGGCCAATGTCCTGAGAGTTAACATTTCAGGTTGAAGATATCCTAAAGGGCCTGTCCCACTTTCCCGAGTTATTCACGAATTCTCCTGAGTTATTCACGAATTCTCCCGAGTTTTCAAACTCGCAGAATGTTCGTAACGAGTCCGTAGGAGGCCCTAGGGGTCCGTGGATATATCGTAGCAGCTCGTTATGCCAGCCGTAGGTGCTTGGGGCTATTTTTTTACTCGTGGATATTTTTCATCATGCTGAAAAAACGTCCCGACTTACCTGATGCCCCGAGTACCTACGGCATCAGGTTTAAGGGTCCACAACCTGAAACGTTAACTCTTTTTCTCTTCCCATAGACGCAATTTGATTTATTGAGAACTACCAGTATTTTCCGTTTTTACTTTAGATTTCTTGCTCCTGTGGTTTTCTTTGCTTCTCAATTTTCTGAGAGATTGCATTAACTGTTCCCATTGTGCTGCACAATTTATCATTAAGTAACAATATACAGAGAAGTGTAAATATATCTCGAGATGTTTGTGCCCAGCCAAGGATATCAATTTATCCATGTTACTTGACTGTTTTGAGACTGGGCAATATTGAAAAATGCAGCTTTCAATCTATTTCAGCGGTGTATATATTATCTAGTTTCACAGGAGGGATAAGACACTGTGTTAATAGTTTCCTTCAGTTATTGTAACTATAAAATTCAATCCTTGTCATTGTTATGCTAGATGCATTTGGCATAATTGCCCTACCTTGTTACCAAGAATCAGATTTATAAATGTCTATCAGTGAGTGATAATCATAAAGCAGCACATTAGTTTCGCCCAGTAATCGACAATCTTAACTCAGGACCGTGACTATGTAATTCTGCCTTTGATACCATGAAAGGATTTAATTATGTATGGCCCTTCAATTATTTCATTTTATTTCTGGTTCAACGTGAAGGGTGATTTTGGATTATTGTCATAATTTAGCATAATTTGATATTTTTGTTTATTAAAGATAATATTTAAAGCAAAATAAATTGCCACCAAACTAGCAACAATAATAATACCCGTTCATTCAAAATCTCATATGGGTACTCAGATTATTATTAATTTTCATTCTTTTTCTCATGTTTCTGCAGTCATAAAGCACACACAAGTGAATGTGATCTGACAATTGTTCATGTGCCATGTTTGCTTTTTGAAAGTTTCATTCTTAAAAGTCCAAGACTGACAGAATAATATACATTGAAAAAAATTGAATCCAAGCAGGCCATCGTGTTATTTTATAGGTTACTATAGTTTACAATAGACAAACCAAAACATCGAATGTATACTCTGACAGCCCAAGGTAACACTGAACATTTTCTGCATTGTCGTGTCCTTTTCATTCTTCTTACTCAAGACATTTTAGCCCCGTATTTTAATCACTGTCAGACGAAATTCCAATTCTTGCTGTCTTTGAGAAAGGCCAACTTTCATATCAAAGTAGAATTTGATATGTTAAAAATAATAAACAGAACAGCACTTTCAATTGTTTCTTTTCTCCCATAATTATACCATATCAAACTGAAACCCGTCACATTTTTTATAAGCAGTAGGGAATCAAAGATATTCATTTGATACCTAACCTATTAATAATAATAATAATAATTTTATTTATGGGCGCCTTTCAAGAGTCTCAAGGACACCTTACAGAATCTAACAAGTAAAAAAAACATATAATCGGAGTAAAATAAATTATAAAGACATCACCAATACACAAATTAAAGACAGAATTCGATCCAAAGACAAAAAAAATCAGAAACACAATGTGAAGAGAGAGCAGCGGCAGCTAAACCGCGCCAGCGTCCACACAATTCCTTCCGACAGCCATCTTGGACACAGACTAAAATAGTCACATTGCACACAAAAATCATCCCCCCACAATGGTTACCACTGTGGGCGAAGGCACAATGTCCAGTCCCCATCCCCAGTTCTCCCAAAGTGAGGACTATTGAGGCCTCCGCTATTGCCTCTACGGAGGCCCGATGTTCCTGGCTGTTCTCGCCGGGTGCTGTTGCCCCGGCGTCGGGAGAGTCCTCTCAGCGGCTGGGCCACCTGGAACGGCCGCATTCTTTACCGGAGACCGCGGCTACCGAAGCCGACAAGGCCACGCCGGTTTGGAGTTCCCAGGCTCCCGATGTTGAAGTCAGCGCCGCCCGCTCCTCTCCGCAGACCCGCAGCCCGGAGGTGTTGAACTCGGCGGTCACAGCTCACCGGAGCTCCAGCGCGTCGATCCAGCGCGGCGACCCAGGCAAGGCATCGCTCGCTCCGCTCCGCGATAGCGCTCCAGCGCTGTGCCGCCACCGAAGCCGAGGTGCTGGGCGGTCGCCGCCAGGAAACGGCGCTCCACGCCCGTTGGTAGGCCGCGAGGACGGGTCGACGGGGCAGCCCGGAAAAAAAGCTGCCTCACCGACCAGGTAGGGACTTAGAAATATAGTTACCCCCTTCGCCCTACATTAAAAAGTCGATTTCTCCCACAAGCAAAACACAGGACTCACTAGAACTACAAAAAAAAAGTGAATTAAACGGACGGCTGCTGATTAGCAGCCGTTCCCCAAGATGGCTCCTCCTCCGCATGTTTGTTAGGATGGTATAATTGCTCTTCTGGGTTGAACTTTCAAGTGGATATCGTATAAGAAAATCCCAAGCTCACCTTTGCTCATCCACTGAATTCTAATAAACCATTGCTGGCCTCACAAGAAATAAACGCAACAGCTGAATGGACAACCTTTGCAGGCATCCTTCTGTTTCTCAGAAAAACTGCCCATCATACTGAATTAGCGCAGTTTGTTCCTTTATCTGATCCACGAGAAAGGGTAATGTGGCAAATTCATTCCCTTATTAGTTTATTCCCACATACCAATTTGAAGTTGAAAGAATCAAAGGGATTTTTCTCACTGAGTAGCAAATTACCAGAGTTTTGCAAGTCTCCTCTGTAATGCAATGTTACCATGGCAACAGGTTATTCTTAGTCACCATGGCATTAAAAGGAAGAGCAAGCGGCTATAAAATAAAATCAACTTTGTGCATCTTTCACCGAGCTCACGTACAGGAAAATTTACCTAAACCTTGCAAAGGGTCATCTATCTACATATTCTCTACACTTTCCACAAAATGTCTTCACTTACAGTCCCATTAATCTTCCAAGCAGTTAATAAATATCATTAATGCATGATGAAAATCTCTGCATCTTCTGCACACAGCTTCAGTCCAACCATAATTTTAATCTAAACCATGCCATGGCCTCAACTCGCAAATATTTTCTCTCACAGCACTTGCCCTTATTGGCACTGTGGGATGTTGATACTGTTAAACTGATGTTGCACTTTATCCACATGCCCTTTCCATGACAACAATATACTGGACCGCCGACCATCATATGTACATGAGAACGAATCAGCCCATTATCCTAGCAACTAGGTTTATCACTGAATTTTGCTCTGCATACGGCTGACAATGTATTGATGGCCGTATATTGACAATGTATTGGTGGAGCAGTGGATGCAGGGCTGTTAATAAAGCCCATAGGTTCTTTACTGTACTGAAGAAAAGCTTCTCCAGCTGCTGTTCCACAATATGTTAAAACCAGAAGAGTTGGACGTCAACTTCAAGGATCGAGCAATGAATTCAATATACGCATAGTGGGTCACAGTGGCATAACTGGTAGAGCTGCTGCCTCACAGCACCCGAGACCCTGGTTCGATCCTGACCTAGGGTGTTGTCTGTTTGGAGTCTGCACATTCTCCCTGTGATTGTATGAGTTTCCTCCGGGTGCTCCGGTTTCCTCCCACATCCCAAAGACACATGGGTTTGTAGGTTAATTGGCTGCTATGAATTACCCCCTAGTGCATAGGGAGTAGATGAGAAAGTGGGATAACATAGAACTAGTGTGTAGAAACAACGAACAAAGTCACCCATCCTTTTTCTCCAGCTGCCTGACCCACTGAGTTACTCCAGCACTTTGTGTCTATCTTTTGAACTAACGTGACCAGGTAATTGATAGCCATCGTGGACTCAGTGAGCCAAAGGGCCTGTTCCATGCTGTATCTCTAAGTAAATAAATAAGTAATTGAATCAACTTATCTTAAACAAAAACATGTTGGATGTATTCAGTAGATCAGACAGCATCTGTGAAGAGTGAAATAAAATCAATGTTTCAGTTGATAAAGGTAAATGAGATAAACAGAAAATCCAATTGGAGTGAAAAGCGAAATACTGTTGGTGCTTAAAATCTGTAGTAAGAAAAGAAACTGCTGCAAATACTTGTCATGTTAAGCAACTTGAGTGGAGAGAGAAGCAGAATTAATATGATCACCTGGATTCCTCTGGGTGCTCCGTTTTCCTCCCACATCCCAAAGACGTGCGGGTTTGTAGGTTAATTGGCCTCTTTAAAATGCCCCTAGTGTCTAGGGAGTGGATGCGAAAGATTGATAACATAGAACAGGTGCAAATAGATGATCTATGGGTGGCGTGGACTCGGTGGGCTGTAGGACCAGTTTCATGTTGTGTTTTTCAATCAATCAATCCAACTTGAATTGTTGTAGCCATTTCACTCTTCCAGATGAGCATTTTTTGCCACTAGTAACAGGAGTAATCCAAATTGCTAAATTTTTGTATGCTGCAATTTTCCCTTGCATCATCCTTAAAGATGGAGCTAAGTGAATGGTATAGGAAAGGAACTTTGTTTGGGTTTTATCATCCAATTGTGAAATCCATAACTGATGAGCAATTTAGTTAAATTGTATGGTTAACCTGGTAAAGTCTGATGGCAACCATGAGGGACAATATGGATTGTGATGCCCTACTACAGGGAGGCACAGTGGCGCAGCGGTAGAGCTGCTGCCTTACAGCGCCGGAGACTCGGGTTTGATCCTGACTACGGGTGCTGTCTGTACAGAGTTTGTACATTCTCCCTGTGATCGTGTGGGCTTGCTCCAGGTGCTACGGTTTCCTCCCACATTCCAAAGACATCCGGGGTTGCAGGTTAACTGACTTTTGTAAATTGTCCCTAATGTATGGGTGATCACTGGTCGGCATGGACTCAGTGGGCTGAAGGGTCTATTTCCACGCTGTATCTCTAAACTAAACTAAGCTAACCTAAATTTAACTACATGGATTTCCTTTCCTACTCCCATTTGGATCTTTCCTTTTCTCTTATTGCATGTAAAGGAAATCAAGGGGTTAGTGAGAGCAACCATCTGATGGATTTTGTGTAAGAAGGAACTGCAGATGCTGGTTTAAACCGAAGATAGACACAAAAAGCTGTAGTAACTCAGCGGGATAGGCTGCATCTCTGGAGAGACTGAATGGGTGACGTTTCGGGTCGAGACCCTTCTTTAGAAGGTTCCTTTCGCCTACTTAATAACTTCTTCTAGAACCACCTTTTTGTAAAACGTTGATAGGGCCTTGGTAGGTGATGGATATAAGGTGCCTTCACTGAGGGAGAGAAGCATCTCTCAGCAACAGTGAGCAAATTAACAGGTAATTAGGCGATAACATCGTCAAGTCAATTGTATTTCTATAGCACATTTAAAAAAAACTCTCGTTGACCAAAGTGCTTTACATTAGTGCAGGTACCAACGTGCTACAAACAGTGGTACATAGATCAACAATACATACATAAATACATACATACAGCGCTCCCTCAAAGGACCTCAAGAAAGACTTGAGAGTAGAAATTAGTTTTAAGTCTAGACATAAGATCTTTAAGAAAAGCAACAGTGTTTCTCACATCGAATTATGTGATTATCTCTCAAAATGAGAGATAGAATCATTGACTGAGAGCAGGAGATTAAGAAGGATCAACCATTGGCATGGATTTTATGAACAGATTTAAATAAGAAGGAAAGGTGAGAAGATAGAAAGGGTTAGACAATTATTTAATTTCATGTTTAGATGTAAATTGCCCGATTGTTATATCTGTTCCATCTTCGATGCTGAAATAAAGTAGGAATAGAGCAATGATATTATTATAGGTGTAGTTTTAATATTAGTTGGACAAGAACATAATAATGAAACGGTCAAAAGAAAATAAATTTATTTGAATAATTATGTGAGAAAAATCACAGAGAGATCTGTATTATGATTACCTGCCTGAAGCCCATGAATACTCGGTTGTCTTGGCAGAATCACATGAATAATTAAACCAATCCCCCAACAAGTTTAAGCCTTTTGCAGCAGATAGCTTAATGGCAGATATGCAAAATCTGACCAGCAACTCATATTTAAAAGGATGTGCTGTGGCAATAGATAATAAGAAATACTCTGCTGGAACGTAGGAGGAATTGCTGCTCATATTTGTGTGAATGCAGGTGTCAGACATCCTGATAGACATGCAGCTGGGAATTTCCTAATTATGCTCCAGTATTACACCATTAGTACAAAGTCAAAACATTTCTCCAGCATAACTGCTATGAAATCCACTTTAGGAACCTTCTCCGTGTTGGACCCAGTTCTCTATTAATGCCAATACAGGAGAGTAATTGCTAGTGATTGAGATACTAATATATTTAGGAAGTTTTCCATGCAGCGAATTGCGGACGCAGCCCAGACCATCACCCAAACCTACCTTCCTTCCATTGACTCCATTTAAACCATACACTGCCTCGGCAAGGCCAGCAGCATAATCAAGGATGAGTTGCACCCTGGCCATTCCCTCTTCGCCCCTCTCCCATCAGGCAAAAGGTATAGAAGTGTGAAAACGCACACCTCCAGATTCAGGGACAGTTTCTTCCCAGCTGTTGTCAGGCAACTGAATCATCCGACCACAACCAGAGAGCAGTGCTGAACTACTATCTACCACATTGGTGAATCCTCTGACTATCCTTGATCGGACTTTGCTGGCTTTACCTTGCACTAAGAGTTATTCCCTTATCCTGTATCTATACACTGTAAATAGCACGACTGTAATCATGTTTTGTCATTCTGCTGACTGGATAGCATGCTACAAAAGCTTTTCACTGTACCTTGGTACACATGACAGTAAACTAAACTGAAACTGAACTGAGTTAGAGTGCATTGATACTGGTTCCATGTGCGTTTTATTTAATGTTTTTTTTAACAGTTTTTAATTTACTTACATTTTTAAAAGTTTTAGAATGCTAGAAGGTCAGAAACATTCAGAGTATTTGGCAGATTTTATATTCAGCAAAGCCAGCAGTGTATCTCTGCTGGCTAGCAAAAGCGTTTTGTGGTAGATTTCTGGCTAGAACTTATTCTGCCCCATGCCCCTATCCCAACCACAATGCTGGAACTCATGAGCAGTAAAACTGTCTTCTCACTTCTTGTAGTCAGCACTAAAAGCAGACTTCTTTTGCTGATCCAAATTCCGGATCATCATTTCAGCATTTTTAAATAAATAGAATGATAACTTGTGAACTTGCATCACATGGAGCTGCAGCCATTGCTTTGACTCGCTTTTTTTCCAAGAGCCGCACACACAATTTTATCACAATTTATACTACTTACAAACTGGTAAGTTCAGTACAGTCAGAGTTACTATGGCTTTTAGGCAGCTCCTTAGTGAAGTAGAGTTAACGGAGACAGGTTTCCTCTGATATGTTCAGAAAGAATTGGTAAATCAATGATGTATGACTGCGACATTATTCAAAATTGTTTCCCTCATTCATTCCATTAATGTAATGTTGCATTGAATCTGGAAAGGCCACTGGAACTATCCCTATCCTATATGTGTTTCAAATGAAGCAACAACTCCAAGTGAGATAGTCGGGATAAATGAAATAAAAAATACATAATAAGCAACTAAAAGTTATGCAATTATGTTATAAACATTTGCCAAGAAAATTTTTAAATGTCTACTCATGTCTGGAGAACTCACTTCTTCCCAGAGTATTTGTTTTAATCGGCCATTTGTGCATGTGACTTGGGTGAAGATATGACCCATACTTCACTGACATCTCCCATCACTGACATCTCCCATCTTCTTTAGAGGGTGGTGAATCTGTGGAATTCATTGCCACAGAAGACTGTGGTGGCCAAATCCATGGAAAATTTTAAGGCAGAGACAGATAGATTCTAGATTAGTACGGTTTTCAGGGGTTATGGGGAGAAGGCAGGAGAAGGGGGATAGGAGGGAGAGATAGATCAGCCATGAGTAGACTTGATGGGCCAAATGGCCTAATTCTGCTCCTATCACATGAACATGAACTATCAACATAATGCAAATTTGGTTCCATGTCTTCTCTCTTTTATGTCTTCTCAATTTCTTATTTGAATAATATTTAGTTCCACATCCTGTCGCAGCAAGGAGGTACGCTGTGAGTAGAACCTCTCTAAATGATAACCATGGTGAACATGATTTGGGTGGAACTCTTTCTTCACATACTTTTCCACATAAAATGGAAATATAACCATTTTTTTAATGTTCAATGAATTGATCAATTAACTTTGTTAAGCTAACAGTTATACTAACTTTGAAACAAATTTCAACCATAAATCATTTCCCCATTTTTATTTTAAATAGAATAATGATAATAGGATAGAAACAGAAACATAGAAAATAGGTGCAGGAGAAGGCCAATCGGCCCTTCGAGCCTGTACCGCCATTCAATATGATCATGGCTGATCATCCAACTCAGTATCCTGTACCTGCTTTCTCTCCATACCCCCTGATCCCTTTAGCCACAAGGGCCACATCTAACTCCCTCTTAAATATAGCCAATGAACTGGCCTCAACTACCTTCTGTGGCAGAGAATTCCAGAGATTCACCACTCTCTGTGTGAAAAATGTTTTCCTCATCTCGGTCCTAAAAGATTTTCCCCTTATCCTTAAACTGTGACCTCTTGTTCTGGACTTCCCCAACATCGGGAACAATCTTCCTGCATCTAGCCTGTCCAACCCCTTAAGAATTTTGTACGTTTCTATAAGATCCCCCCTCAATCTTCTAAATTCTAGCGAGTACAAGCCGAGTCTATCCAGTCTTTCTTCATATGAAAGTCCTGACATCCCAGGAATCAGTCTGGTGAACCTTCTCTGTACTCCCTCTATGGCAAGAATGTCTTTCCTCAGATTATGAGACCAAAACTGTACGCAATACTCCAGGTGTGGTCTCACCAAGACCCTGTACAACTGCAGTAGAACCTCCCTGCTCCTATACTCAAATCCTTTTGCTATGAATGCTAACATACCATTTGCCTTCTTCACTGCCTCTCCCCTTTTCCTAATCGGCCACCATTCAGATAATAGTCTACTTTCCTGTTTTTGCCACCAAAGTGGATAACCTCACATTTATCCACATTATACTGCATCTGCCATGCATTTGCCCACTCACCCAGCCTATCCAAGTCACCTTGCAGCCTCCGAGCATCCTCCTCACAGCTAACACTGCCCCCCAGCTTCGTGTCATCCGCAAACTTGGAGATGTTGCATTCAATTCCCTCGTCCAAATCATTAATATATATCGTAAATAGCTGGGGTCCCAGCACTGAGCCCTGCGGTACCCCACTAGTCACTGCCTGCCATTGTGAAAAGGACCCGTTTACTCCTACTCTTTGCTTCCTGTCTGCCAGCCAGTTCTCTATCCACACCAATACTGAACCCCCAATACCGTGTGCTTTAAGTTTGTATACTAATCTCTTATGTGGGACCTTGTCGAAAGCCTTCTGAAAGTCCAGATATAACACATCCACTGGTTCTCCCTTATCCACTCTACTAGTTACATCCTCGAAAAATTCTATAAGATTCGTCAGACATGATTTACCTTTCATGAATCCATGCTGACTTTGTCCAATGATTTCACCACTTTCCAAATGTGCTGCTATCCCATCTTTAATAACTGATTCTAGCAGTTTCCCCACTACCGACGTTAGACTAACTGGTCTGTAATTCCCCGTTTTCTCTCTCCCTCCCTTTTTAAAAAGTGGGGTTACATTAGCTACCCTCCAATCCTCAGGAACTACTCCAGAATCTAAAGAGTTTTGAAAAATTATCACGAATGCATCCACTATTTCTGGGGCTACTTCCTTAAGTACTCAGGGATGAAGCCTATCTGGCCCTGGGGATTTATCGGCCTTTAATCCATTCAATTTAGATAACACCACTTCCCGGCTAACCTGGATTTCACTTAGTTCCTCCATCTCATTTGACCCCCGGTCCCCTGCTATTTCCAGCAGATTATTTATGTCTTCCTTAGTGAAGACAGAACCAAAGTAGTTATTCAATTGGTCTGCCATGTCCTTGTTCCCCATGATCAATTCACCTGTTTCTGACTGCAAGGGACCTACATTTGTTTTAACTAATCTTTTTCTCTTCACATATCTATAAAAGCTTTTGCAGTCAGTTTTTATGTTCCCTGCCAGTTTTCTTTCATAATCTATTTTCCCTTTCCTAATTAAGCCCTTTGTCCTCCTCTGATGGACTGAATTTCTCCCAGTCCACTGGTAGGCTGCTTTTTCTGGCTAATTTGTACGCTTCATCTTTTGTTTTGATACTATCCCTGATTTCCCTTGTTATCCATGGATGCACTACCTTCCCTGATTTATTTTTTTGCCAAACTGGGATGAACAATTGTTGTAGTTCATCCATGCAGTGTTTAAATGCCTTCCATTGCATATCAACCGTCAATCCATTAAGAATCAATTGCCAGTCTATCTTGGCCAATTCACTTCTCATACCCTCAAAGTTACCTTTCTATAAGTTCAGGACCCTTGTTTCTGAATTAACAATGTTACTCTCCATCCTAATGAAGAACTCAACCATATTATGGTCACTCTTGCCCAAGGGGCCAAGCACAACAAGACTGCTAACTAACCCTTCCTCATTACTCAATACCCAATCTAGAATAGCCTGCTGTCTCGTTGGTTCCTATACATATTGGTTTAGAAAACTATCCCGCATACATTCCAAGAAATCCTCTTCCTCAGCACCCTTGCCAATTTGATTCACCCATTCTATATGTAGATTGAAGTCACCCATTATAACTGTTTTACCTTTGTTGCACGCATTTCTAATTTCCTGTTTGATGCCATTCCCAACTCCACTACTACTGTTAGGTGGCCTGTACACAACTCCCACTAGTGTTTTCTGCCCCCTAGTGTTTCGCAGCTCTACCCATATCGATTCCACATCCTCCAAGCTAATGTCCTTCCTTTCTATTGCGTTAATCTGCTCTCTAACCAGCAACACTACCCCACCTCCTTTCCCTTTCTGTCTATCCCTCCTGAATATTGAATATCCCTGGATGTTCAGCTCCCAGCCTTGGTTACCCTGGAGCCATGTCTCCGTGATCCCAACTATATCATAGTCATTAATAGCTATCTGCACATTCAACTCATCCACCTTATTACAAATGCTCCTTGCATTGAGACACAAAGCCTTCAGGCTTGTTTTTACAACACTCTTACCCCTTATACAATTTTGTTGAAAAGTGGCTCTTTTTGATTTTTGCCCTTGATTTGCCTGCCTGCCACTTTTACTTTTCACCTTGCTACCTATTCCTTCTACCCTCATTTTACACCCCTCTGTCTCTACGCTCACACATTTAAGAAACCCTTTCCCTTTAATTCCATCCTCAACTATCCCATTCGACACCCCACCCCCCTTATTCAGTTTAAAACCACCCGTGTAGCAGTGGCAAACCTGCCTGCCAGAATGCTGGTCCCCCACCTGTTAAGATGCAATCTGTCCCTTTTGTACAGTTCCCTTTTACTCCAAAACTGATCCCAGTGATCTAAGAATCTAAATCCCTGCCCCATGCACCAGTTCCTCAGCCACACATTCAGGACCCGTATCTCCCTGTTCCTGCTCTCACCAGCACGAGGAACTGGAAGCAAACCGAAGATAACAACCCTGGAGGTCTTGCTTTTCAGCATTTTTCCGAGCTCTCTGAAGTCACGCTGCAGAATATTCATCCCCTTCTTTCTCACATCGTTTGTGCCGACATGCACTACCACTTCCGGCTGTTCACCTTCGCCCTTGAGGATTTTCTGCACTCTGTCTGTGACATCCTGGATCCTGGCACCAGGAAGGCAGCACACCATCCTCGAATCCCGTCTGTTGCCGCAGAAACCCCTGTCCATACCTCTCACAATGGAGTCTCCCACTACAATGGCGTTGCCTGACTTTGGCCTTTTTGGTTTTCTCACAGGGCACTTCCCTCACAAGGCCGCTCCCTCACTGCCGCTCCCTAAGAGCAGTCTTGCTTATATAGACTGATAAATTGCCTAAGGATGAACAGTATTTTGTTTTTGCTCTATATTTAGTTTTTTTATTTAACTTTTTTTGTTTGTTTATTATATTATCTATTGAGTACTGTACTATTGAATACAAATCTGTACTACTGCTGTACTACTGCTGAGTAAGAATTTCATTGTTCCGTTCTGGTATATAGGACAATAAAACACTCTTGATTCTCTTGATGATTGATGTAAACTTTTTTAAAATCTCTTACCTCGATGGAGATGCGATTTTTTTTTCAAATTGTATCTCCGTCCACACTGCGGCCGAACATCGAGAAGCTGGCGGCCTCTGCTGGAGACCGACTTCGGGAGCACCAACTGCTGGAGCCTGCGGACTTAACATCGTGGAGCTGGCGATCCCTGTCGCGGATCAACCACGGAGCTCCAACAGCGGGAGCCTGCGGACTTTAACATCGTGGAGCTTGCATCCCTGATTAGAGGCCGACTTTGGGAGCTCCAAGCCGCAGGAGCTTCAACCACCCTGACGCGGGAGCTTCGATCACTGGCTGCGGGAGCTTCGATCGCCCCGACTGTGGATGGTTCGACTGCCCCGACCGCGAGAGAATAAAGAGGAAGAAGTTTCGACTTTATTGCCTTCCATCACTGTGCAGAATGTGGGGAAGCCGCTGTGGTGGATGTTTATGTTAACTGTTATGTAGTTGAGTGTCTTGTTGCTTTTTTTTTTGTATGGCTGTATGGTAATTCGAGTTTCACTGTACCTTAATTAGTAAACGTAACAATAAACTGACCTTTGAACCTTTGACCATTGTTGTGTATCAACTATATGGCATTCACCGCTCTGAGTGTAGCAGTCATTATTTTCCTTTCTCAATAGAAATTGAATTTCGGTACTAAAAAGGTGCAGAGGCAGCCATTATGGATAAGAGTACCAAAAAGTAGATAGGTGCATTGGTCGAATCGTGCCAATCAAATTTGCATGTTGCAATTAAAATTAGACACACTCAAACTATCTTATGTGAACTTTACTGCCGATTAATTCCTTGATGCTTTTCCAGCTCAGGAATAAAATATTATTATTGCTCAGCAACTGTGATTAATGTATGAAATTGACCTTGTACTTTCTTAGTAAATCCTATGCTTATATTGGCTGCCTCTACTGTATTGTATACTTTCATGAATTTCTTTGTAGAGCTGCTTCTGACTCACAATAATACTCAGTTTACAGCCATCCTTGGTTTAAATGATGTGAGAATGTAAGGACTGCTATGTTCTGAGCTGCACACTGCTATACTGAAAACCTAATCTACGACCTATCTTATTTTTATCACCTTCAAACTTAATTATTCCAATGATAGACACCAAGTGGTGGAGTAAAGGGGCTGTCACACTGCGGTGACCTAATTCACGAGTTTAGAAGAGTTTAGGAGAGTTCGAAAAAATGTCATGTTGAAGACCTCTTTCGACTATGTGGAAGACCTCCTTCAACCTCCTTTGACTATGTTGAAGACTAGCTTCGACTAGCTTCGGGAAAATTGGACTCCGAATAGTGGAGAGTGAAGACGACCTCCTTCGATCTCCTTCGACCGCCATTCGACCTCCCTTCGACCTCCCTTCGACTCTGTTGAAGACTATCTACGACTACCTTTGACTACCTTCGATTACCTTCGACTACCCTCGATTACCTACGAATAACATGCTGACCTACTATGGCCTACTTTGACTAAACCTACGAGTAAAAAAAGTATTGATTTTTTCCATGGAGACCTTTTTTTACTCGTGGGCATTTTTCAACATGTTGAAAAATATGCCGCGACCTAGCTGAGGCCTCAAGCATGCGGGGACTACCCTCGACCATGAAGGAAAGTTACAAAGACCTCCTAGGACCTCGTGTCGACCATGCTGCGAGTATGAGTCGAGGGCAAACTCGCCAGAACTCGAGGATTAGGTAGCCGCAGTGGGACAGCCCCTTAACTCAGCATGTCAGGCAGCATCTCTGGAGAAAAAGGATTAGGTGACATTTCGGATCAGAACCTTTATTCCAATACCTGATTGATTTATTTTAATTGTTTCCTTTATGTTACACCCATAAACTCGAGATCATCTAAATGTATGTATATACCTTATCTCTTTTATTCCAAAATTCTGTGGAGAGTGGAAGATATTTGTCCTAACTGGCACCAAAGCCTCTTCACACGTCACCACTTTGCTTGCTGATTTTCACTGACTCCCACTTAGACAATGCCTGAATTTTAAATAGTTGCAGGGAAATAAAGAAATGGTATAAAACAATACCATTCCTGTCCATTTTAATTACAATTAAGTATTGAGCAATGAAATCTGCCCCATTGGTTAAGTTAAAATGTCACTGTGTTGGTGAGTAGAGCAGCCTGCTGGGGCCTCGGGAACCCCTACAATTACTGCACACTCATAAATGATTGGGTCGTCAATACAGTGTCTTCCTCCACTGGCAACTTGACAAGAAATGAAACTACTAGCATCGACAATTGTTGTTATGTTGGGAAGACACAAAATGCTGGAGTAACTCAGCGGGTCAGGCAGCATCCCTGGAGAACATGGATAGGTGACATTTTGGGTCAAGACCCTTCTGCGGACTTTGGGTCTGAAGAAGGGTCCCAACCAAAACCAGCAGTTTGTGTCTTTCTTTGGTAGACCAGCATCTGCATTTCCTTGTTTCTACATTGTATATATGTTGTCTAGAAACACACAATATTGGAAAGGGTGTAGAGGAGGTTTACTAGAATGATGCCTGGATTAGGGGGGTTTAGCTACAGGGAGAGGTTGGACAGACTTAGATTATTTTCTCTGGAACGCCGGAGGTTGTCGGTACACCTTTTTAAATTATGAGAGGCATGGATAAAGCAGAACATTTTTTCAAGGATGGAAATATCAAATACTAGATGCCATAGCTTTAAAGTGTGGGGGGCAAAATTTAAAAGAGATATGCGAGGCAAGTTATTTTTACAGAGGGGATGGTGAGTGCCTGGATATGAGAGGCCCAACATAAATCAGAAGTGAATAATCTTCATTTTTCACTGCTCTTCAAGCTCAGGAATAAAGGTGGTGGCCCAATCTAAGATATATCTGCCCCCTTTCTAGGGGACCCACCCTGAAATCACCATCGTTTGCTAAAGAAGAGAAGTTAAGGAAATAAAACTTATCATTCTTTAAACCTGTATTTGCTGTGGAGGATCTTGTAGCATTTTAAAGTCACACTTGGAAGTGCCAGGAGATGCAAAGAGAATGTGACTTTAGTCAGAAAGTTCAAAAGCTTCTATGAAAGTCTTGCAACAAGTCATCATCGACATATGGCTTCATCTAAAATTACAGTGTGCTGTTCGAATAGCCTACCCTTTAATAACAGGAAAAATAAAGTATCTGTCTAATGCAAGAAGTAAGAACTTTAATCCAGAGACATTTCTGACCTCAGACAGTACGACATTAGAACCTATCCAACAATGCTTTTGTTCTGTCGGTGTTCTTTTTCCAATTGTTACCTTTTAATTATGTTGTTTTTATCATTGAAGATTTACTGAAGCAGATTAGACTCCTACATTAATTATTATTATTGCTGAACAGCAGTTTGTTTAGCATAATATCATTATGCATGCACCAAAATATATATACATAGTTTTTTGTTTATAACCATATTTATAAGCCTCTTTTCTTTGGCGATAGAATACACCCATGCACCATTTTCGTCACGGTAGGTACTAAGAGCGAGCAGTGTGCTGGAGATTTAGGCATTGACTCCAAACAGTGTGCTGGAGCTATGAGGAAGTGTATGCCAATATCAAACTCCAGAGTCATAATGGCAGCATTCAGAGCCAAAATCCAAATGTTGTGCTCAATTACAGAGAATATAGAATCTATAAGGTAATATTTCTTTCTCATTTTGACTAAATGATGAGAAGTGTTGCAATGGTGAATTGTGGCAATACAAATTACATGCAATGTAATGATCAAAAAATAGCTCTAAACGTTTGGGAAAAAACGGAGTTTAATGTGCGAGAGTGTGGAATTATACACTTTGGCAGACAAAAAGAAGCCTATAATCTGATGGTGAGATATTGCAGAGCTCTGAGATGCAGAGGAATTTGTGTGCTCTAGTGCATGATGTGCACAGGTTGTATGCACTCAGAGCAAGTAATTGGGAAAGCTAACAATTATTATTTATCGCAAGGAGAATTGAATACAAGAGTGGAAAGGGTATGCTTCAATTATGCTTCACTTATACAGGCATTGGTTAAATGGCATCTGGAGTAATTAATTAGGAAAGAACATTAATATGCTGGAAGAAATTCGGAAAAGATTTACTAAACTGCTATCTAGAATGGGCAGGTTGTCTTATGAGAAAAGGATGGAGAGGCTAGGTTTATAGATTTCCTATTTCACAAGAATAGGTAAAAGAAAGAGAATAATACGAGAATCAAGCTAGGGAGAGTGCTAAGCTACGATATACTGTATCTGTTTGATGACCCTTGATGCTCCATAGATGCTGCCTCACCCGCTGAGTATCTCCAGCATTTTTGTCTACCTTCGATTTTCCAGCATCTGCAGTTCCTTCTTAAACACTTGGACTATACTTGATCGGACTTGCTGGCTTTACCTTGCACTAAACATTATTCCCTTATCATGTATCTATACACTATAAATGTATTCATTGTAATCATGTATTGTCTTTCTGCTGAATGGTTGACACGCAACAAAACCTTTCCATTGTACCTCGGTACACGTGACAATAAACTAAACGGAACTGAATTGAAAATAAGAGACATGCACTAAATGTGCTTTAAGAGTCTTGTTCACTGGCCATTGTTTCATTTAATTGGCCTGAGAAAAAAACAATATGAATCAGAGAATGAGGCGTGGTCAAACCTGTATGAGTTTTGCTCCAAAAACAGTGAAAAGCTCAGAAACATCAAGGTAAAGTGCCATCCATGATTGGCACTCATATTAATCAAACTTAACATTCACTCTGCGCACTACTGGCACACTGTGTGGCTGCAATACTTATTTTCTGCAAAATGGGGGTTAGTGATATTTTTCAGCTTGGCCAGTACGTCTTTCAAGGGTCTTCAAGTTCAAGTTCAAGTTCTAGTGAGTTTATTGTCATGTGTCCCTGATAGGACAATGAAATTCTTGCTTTGCTTCAGCACAACAGAACATAGTAGGCATTGACTACAAGGCATTCTATAAATATATACACACATGAATCAATATACTGATAAAGTGCAAATAACAGTTAATTGGCTAATAAAGTTCAGTGTTTTGTCCGAGCCAGGTTTAATAGACTGATGGCTGTGGGGAAGTAGCTATTCCTGAACCTGGTCGTTGCAGTCTTCAGGCTCCTGTACCTTCTACCTGAAGGTAGTAGGGAGATGAGTGTGTGGTCAGGATGGTGTGGGTCCTTGATGATACTGCCAGCCTTTTTGAGGCAGCGACTGTGATAGATCCCTTCGCTGGAAGGGAGGTCTGAGCCGATGATGGACTGGGCAGTGTTTACTACTTTTTGTAGCCTTTTCCTCTCCAGGGCGCTCAAGTTGCCGAACCAAGCCACGATGCAACCAGTCAGCATGCTCTCTACTGTGCACCTGTAGAAGTTAGAGAGAGTCCTCCTTGACAAACCGACTCTCCGTAATCTTCTCAGGAAGTAGAGGCGCTGATGTGCTTTCTTAATAATGGCATCAGTGTTCTCGGACCAGGAAAGATCTTCAGAGATGTGCACGCCCAGGAATTTGAAGCTCTTGACCCTTTCAACCATCGACCCATTGATATAAACGGGACTGTGGGTCCCCATCCTACTCCTTCCAAAGTCCACAATCAGTTCCTTGGTTTTGCTGGTGTTGAGGACCAGGTTATTGTGCTGGCACCGTATGGACAGTTGCTCGATCTCTCTTCTGTACTCTGACATCCCCATCAGTGATACGTCCCACAACAGTGGTGTCGTCAGCGAACTTGATGATGGAGTTCGCACTATGTCCGGCTACGCAGTCATGAATATAGAGTGAGTACAGCAGGGGGCTGAGCACACAGCCTTGAGGTGCTCCCATGCTGATTGTTATCGAGTCTGACACATTTCGACCAATACGAACAGACTGTGGTCTGAGAATGAGGAAGTCGAGGATCCATTTGCAGAGGGATGCGCAGAGACACAGTTCTGCGAGTTTGGTAACCAGCTTGGAGGGGATGATTGTATTAAATGCCGAGCTGTAATCGATGAATAACAGCCTGACATATGAGTTTTTGTTGTCCAAGTGGTCCAGAGCGGAGTGGTGGGCCAGCGAGATCGCATCCACCATTGATCTGTTGTGGCGGTAAGCGAACTGCAGTGGGTCCAGGTTTTTGTCGAGGTAGGAGTTGATCTGCGCCATGATCAACCTCTCAAAGCACTTCATCACCACAGGCATTAGTGCCACAGGTCGATAGTCATTGAGTCACAACACCTTACTCTTCTTGGGCATTTTACTTTTCTTCATGACTACAGAGGTCAGTGCGACAGGCCTGTCGTCATTAAGGCCAGTAATCCTTGTATTTTTGGGTACAGGGACAATAGTGGAGACTTTGAAGCAGGCAGGGGCAGTACAGGTTTGCAGGGACTGGTTGAAAATGTCTGTGTAGACAGGTGCCAGTTGTTCAGCACAGAGCTTGAGAGTAGAGGGGGAAACATTGTCCGGTCCTGGAGATTTCCGGCCTCTCTGTCTTCTGAACAGCCACTCCACCTCCTCAATGTCTATTGTTGGTGATGGAGAAGTGGCCAGATTGATGTTGGGCAGCACGGAGGGGGTGAATAGTGGACGAGGCCCGTCTTTTCCAGTCAGGCTGTAAGTGGGTGTTAAGTGGTGATTGTAGAGGGGTGGGTGGGAAAGGGTCCAGTCTTTTCAGATTGGAGTCATGTTTAAGTAGGTGTGAAGTGGTGGTTGGGGAGGAGTGGGTGGGAAAGGGTCCAGTCTTTGCAGACTGGAGTCAGGCTGTGAGTGTGAAGTGTTGGTTGGGCAGGGGGTATCAGGGTTAAGTTTCAGTTTATCGAACCGGCAGTAGAACTCGTTCAGGTCGTTGGTCAGCTGACGATTGTCCAAAGAGCGGCGGGCTTTCCTCTTGGAGCTGGTGATTTCTTGCAAGGACTTCCAAACTGAAGAAGAGTCACTAGCTGAGAACTTTCTCCTCAACTTCTCAGAGCACAGTGGCAGCTCTGATTCCTCTTCTCAGCTTGTACTTGGCCTGCCTGTAGAGATCTGCATCCATGCTCCTGTAGGCCTCCTCTTTAGACTGGCGGAGCTGTCTGAGTTCTGCTGTAAACCAGGGCTTGTTGTTGTTGAACCAGGTCCGGGTCCTAGTTGGAATGCAACTGTCCTCACAAAAGCTGACATATAATGTTACAGTGTCTGTATACTCATCAAGGCTTGTGGTTGCTTCCCTGAACACATTCCACTCAGTGCAGTCAAAGCAGGACTGTAGGTTTTCAATGCCCTCGCTTGTCCACCTTTTTGTTGTTCTGACCACAGGCTTAGCAGATTTTACTGTCTGCCTGTAGGTTAGAATAAGGTGAACTAGACAATGATCAGAGAGACCCAGACCCGCCCGGGGAACAGAGCGATATGCTTTCTTGATTGAAGTGTAACAGTGGCCGAGTGTTCTCTCCCCTCTGGTGGGGCAGGTACCTGAAGTCTGTACTTTGGAAGGTCACGGCTGAGGTTATCTTTGTTAAAGTCCCCCAAAACAATGACCATGGAGTCCGGGAAGTCACTCTCTACCCTCATTACCTAGTCAGCGAGTTGCGTTTGCGCCTCACGAACGCAGGCATGGGGAGGGGGGATGTAAACTCCAGCGAGAATAAAAGAGTTAAATTCCCTCGGAGAGTAGAAGGGTTTGCAGTTTATAAAGAAGGATTCTAAGTTGGGAGAGCAGAAGTTTGACATTACCGTGATGTTGCTGCACCAGCCCTGGTTCGTATAGCAGCATATTCAACCCCCACATGATTTCCCCACTTCACTTCCGCTCTGTGAAGTTGGAAGCCAGCCAGTTGCAGCGTGCTGTCCGGGGTTGACTCACACAGCCAGGTCTCGGTGAAACACAGGGCAGCGGCGCGAGAGAAGTTCTTGTTTGTCTGGCACAGGAGTTGCAGTTCATCCACTTTGTTATTGAGAGAACGTACGTTTGCCAGGAATATGCTCGGGAGTGGTGTGCGTGATCCTCGTCGCCTGAGTCGGGCGAGTGCTCCACAGCGCTTCCCACGGGTCCTCCTCCGTCTCAAGACCTTGAACGCAGCCACAGCCCGGCCAACGAGTATGTCCAAGTAATCCAGCGAGTGAGAGAAATCCGGAACGATGTTTGGAGGTACCCTATGTAAGATGTTAATGAGTACCTCTCTCGTGAAAGTGATCTTTGTAGGGTTTTTACAGACGACACAAACGAACAAACACATACAAAACAGCAAGGAGCAATACAGCCATCGTCAGCGCCAGCTAATGGGAGTTTTACTTCCAGGAGCCAATTACTTGCTGTCCCCTGCTATGCCTGGATCGAACCTTTCCAGACCTCTGAAGTGACTTCCATTGTTGGTTAAAGGCAACATGCATCTCCTCTTTAAGAGGAGCAGCTATGGATTAAATCATTATTAGTTTTCTTCAACTGATACTAGGCATCTAAAAAACCTGCTCCTGATGGATACACCCTAATACGATTGACACAAAGGCTGGATACTGCAGCCCATAATAATGAGGCCAGGGATATTTGTTTCGCAAGCTGTATTTCACTCATGTGTAAGTACAATGTTAAAAGTATCTCAACTTGTTTCATGTCAGATCACATATAAAATGTATGTGACCTGAAGAGTAGCCTAAAGAGGGACATAGAATACATGTCTGCTTAGATAAAGTTCTGAGAAAGATATCGACAAACATGCTTTTTTTAAGTTCCATTCATTTTCTCCCTCCTGGTATTCTGGGTTTTCTTTTTTTTTAAATATCCTGTCTTGTTGACTTTTAGGTTTCTAAGGTTTATTATTGTTGCAAAGTATTTCTGTTGAATTTCAGGAGAATCTTGATTCAATTAGAAAACAGACTGCTTATTTTATTGACATCATGCTCCTTATATTCTTTCATTTGGCATTTGTTTGCTAGCATTTGCTTGGATCATTGAAACCTGCATTAATTCTCTTATTGCTGCCTGTTGTAAACTTATTGCTGCAAACACAGTACGAAACCTTGCATTTCCGCTGTCGTGTGAATGTTGTGTTGAAGGATGTTTATAGTGAGAAATGAAACACTTTCCTCTGAAGACATCTTTTGTCTGTGTCAATTGCAAGGATGTTACATATAATCTGTTTGATGTGAGTTAAAGCTCCCGTTATTCTTTCTCACACAATTTACTACCCAGGGGTAAATCACTCCAAATAAAAAGCAGAGTTAGAGGTAGATTTGTAATAGCCATACATATCCTCACTAAGAACTGAATTGAGTAAATCTTCATTCCATCAGTCCAGGCTGAAAGTAGGAGATTCCTGGCGGATTACTGCCTATCAAGGTGTAAATTGTGACTTCTTATAATTAATTTTACTTGTGCATGGAGTTATAGAAAGAGTGGCAATGAGTAGAGGACCAGGTTGCCAGCTTATACCTGCAGGCTTCTGTTGTCAGCACTGAGTACATCTGGATTTGGTGTGTTTTGCCAGGCTCAAGAGCAGCAAAGGTTGTATTTCACTGTAAGTGGCCATTGGCACGAAAAGCTATTTCTCAGCATCAGAATTATTCTACTCAATCATTTACCAGGCTTATTCTTGTATCCCGTTGAACATTTGCTGGATGGAACAAACTCATTTAATGGCAAATTCCCAATGTGCCAGAAATAGTTGAAGCCTCTGGCATTATTTCATTTATCATGAGTTCATGGTCATCTTTCATTGCTGAACACTGCAAGATGTAATGGCGTGCTTCATCACAATTCATGAATATTTTTGATTTTTGCATTTGATATTCAAAAGTAACTTTTGCAAAAGATAGACACAGACCGCTGGAGTAACCTAGCAGGTCAGACAGCCTAGCTGGTGAAAAGGAATAGAGAACCTTCTTCTATCTTCAGTTTAAACCAGCACAGGGGTGGGGAACCTGTGGCCTTAAGGCCGCATGCGGCCTTCTAGGCCATTAAGTGCGGCCTTTTGAATGAATCCAAATTTTGTAGAACAAATCCTTTTATTTTTATTAATATGTTTTGTTTGTCTTGTTATTTTTATTTTAATCTTAAAATGTATTTTATTTTAATCTTAAAATGTACAGCAATATCAACATTGAAGAAATTCAATGCTCATCAGCATTATGCCACTCATAGGGACCACAAATATTTCAAATTAGAGAGTGAGGCGCGAAAGGTTGCATTGCAGAAATTAAAAGATGAAAAGCAAAGGCAAAGGCAGTTATTTCAAGCACCCAGAAATAATGCTACTGATGCGACTTATAAAGTAGCTTATATACTCGGCAGGGGGGAAGGAAAGCCATTTAGCGATGTAAAAATCGTAAAAGAATGCATTGTCGAAGTTGTAGGATGCTTAGACCCCGATAAGGTTTCAAATTACAAACAACTGCCTCTTTCAAGGAGAACTTTAATTGATCGGCAGCCTGACTTAGCCTTCAACGTAACAGAACAACTTCACGCAATACTCCAAAAGGAAAATATATATTAGTCAATCACTTTGGATGAATCAACTGATACTACTGACTTGGCACAGGTTTTATACTTCATTCGGGCCATGACAGAAGATTTTCTTTGCTACGAAGAGTTACTTGCTTTGGGCACTCTTACAGGTAGAACACGAGGAATACATTTCTTCAACAGCTTTCAAGATAAATGTCGTGAAGTTGGACTGGATTTGGTTAATTTAGTGAGTGTATGTACAGACGGTGCACCTTCCATGACAGGAAAACGTGAAGGGTTTATTGCACAGATAAAAAAGGATTATCAGATCCAGATGCTCTCATTTCTTTTCATTGTATCTTACATCAGCAAAATCTCTGTGCTAAATCTACTATTTTAAGTGACACTTTCCAACAAGTTATAAGTATTGTTAACTATATTCATGCAAATGCAACACGGCATCGTCAGTTTCGTAATATGCTAAAGTTGGACGATGAGGCATTCAGTGTGGATTTGCCGTATCATTGTAAAGTGCGTTGGCTATCGCAGGGACCGGTGTTAGCAAAATTTTTATCTTTGCGAGAACAGATGGTTAAAGTTTATGAAGAACAGAATTAGCAATGTGAATTATTGAAAGAAGATTTCTATATACTGCATTTCTGTGTGATATCATGTCAAAGCAAAATGACAAATGTTTCTTTGCAAGGTAAAACTAAGTCTGTATATGATATGTGGCAAAAAATCCAAGCATTTTGAAAAAAGCTATCTTTTTTCAAAACCCTTCTTCAAAATGAAATTTCGGATGAACATTTTCGCCAGTTAGCGAAGGTCATTGATGAGCAGGAGGAGTCATGCGAATCAATTGAAGAATACGCAGCTGAGAATCATGACATCACTCTCAAATTAGCATTTCAACCTCACCTGGTTGATGTCTCCGAGGCTCCTAAAGAACTACAGATGGAATTGATTGAGCTCACAGAAGATGGCATTTTAAAGTCCTTACTTGACGCTAAGAAAGATCCGATTGAAATATGGAAAAATGCAATAGAATACTCACGTCTTCAGCAACATGCACGAAAAATGCTTTCTTGCTTTTCAACCACTTATTGCTGCAAATTTACATTCTCCTACCTAACCTAAATCAAGACGCCCTTAAGGTCACAAATGACGGATACCCATCTAGAAGATCAACTGAAACTGTGTAACTCCATGTTGCAACCAAATATTCAAATGCTTTCCCACAAAAAGCAGTCACAACAAAGTCATTAAAAGGTTAGTTAACTTTAGAATTAACAACAAAAAAATTCATTTTCTTGAAGTTAGTACATAGTAATTAGATTTTTACAAAATAATGTACATTTTGAAGTATCTAATTGAAGCTTCTTGGATGCGGCCTTATTAGATTACAGCTAACTTAATGCGGCATTCCAACATGAAAAGGTTCCCCACCCCTGAACCAGCCTCTGCAGTTCCTCCCTACACAGTAAGTTTGGCAATGCAAGAATCCTTAAATAGATTTTACTTGATCCATTCACGGTGCTCTTAAATTTCTGGAGATTCTTTTAGATGCCTGGATAAATAAAAGCATGAGCTTGGATATTTGTTTGTTTGCTTTTCCTATTGTTAAAGCATTTAACATGACTTTACAAAGCTCTAAAAAAGATTGTGAAATTTCAGAGTGCTGTTTAAAAAGCTGGAGTAACTTAGCAGGTCAGACAGCATATCTGGTAAAATGTCAGTGGCTGAGGCTGGAGAAGGATGTAGATACCTATAGCTCGATGCTCATGAGCAAAGGGAAGCTTCAAGAAAACGTGCACATTATCAAAGTAGTATATACTCCAGTACCTCCATAAGTATGGATCTACAATTGTCATCCAATGTAATTTACATAAATTTACCTTGGTTAGGAAACAACCCAAAGAGAAATAAATGGAGGAAGAAGACAAAGGACAGGATTAGAAAATGGATGGATCGGAACAGAATGAGGATTCATGGTGTCGTTTATCAGCGCTGTGTCAAGACGTTCCAATGAGCAGTCCATCACCATCATCCACCACTTATCAAACCCGCCACTCAATGAAGCAGCAGTCCCCATAATATCAGATTCAATCTTTTATCTGGATAATGGCCTTCCGCACTCTTATCTGGATTTTGCCTTCAGCACAAACCACATCATGAAGTAATTGCTGCAGGTAATAGGTGTAGGACACAAATATAGCATCTGTGGTGGCAGTTTCATTGGCCATAGAACGTAAAAAAACTGCAGAACCTCCCCTGAGTGCATGAGATCTATGATGAGCAATCTGGTGGGAATCAAATTCTGTTAGGGAAATAGGGGTTCTGTTTACTTGAGGAGTTATCTAAAAAATACCATTACCATGGAGACATCCTCAGCCCTCCCATTGCTCTGGATAACACCAGAACCCTGGGTTAAGATGGCACTTTGGAATCCCTCACCCAAAACCCATTCTTTGGAAACCTGCAGTAAAATCCAGTGTCAAGAAGACTGTTTTTTGAGTTTTCATGGCAGATATTAAATTGGTCATAGATAACACAGCAACAGTGAGGATTTGCTGCAATCTTCAAATATTTGATGAGCTCTTTGTTGATGTGTAACCTATATGACCCACTAGAATACTCCACACTAGACTAATTGTGTATCATCTTTCTGCTGAATGGTTAGCACGCAACAAAAAGTTTCTCACTGTACATATGTGACACATGTCACCATGTCACACATGACAATAAACTAAACTGAAACTGAATTTGCAATACCTGCCTCTTCAAAAGGCAGTGTATGTAGGTTGATGGTGGTTTTCCTCTGTTTAACCCTGTCCTCTGATGTGTATTTACTTCTCTCCCAAAAAGATGAGGATGCTATATTGTATCTGAGATACTGTTGATATATTGACAGTCATGGGGTAAGGGCCTGTTTCCACTCACAGCATGGAAACAGTCCCAATTCACCCATGCCGATCAGGATGCCCCATCTAAGCTAGTCCCAAATGCCCATGTTTAGCCCAAATCACTTTAAACCTTTTCTATTCATGTACCTGTCCAAATCGTTTAAATGTTATTACTGTACCTACGTCAACTACTTCATCTGGCAGCTTGTTCCATTTACCCACCACTCTCTGTGTGAAAATTTCTCCCTCAGATTATTATCAAATTTTCCACTCTCACCCTAAACCCCTAGGTTCTTGATTCCCCTACTGTGGGAAAAAGAACATACATTCACCCTATCTATTTTCCTCATGATTGTATACACCTCGATAAGATCTCCCTCAGTTACTTGCGTTCCAAGAAATAAAGTCCTACCCTGCCCAATGTTTCCTTATGAATCAGACCCCCAAGACCTGGCA
>CM075983.1:19125932-19285932 GCA_038087875.1 Malacoraja senta | reverse complement strand
CATGGCTGAGCGCGGCCTCTGCACTGTGGGGCTTCCGCAGTCAGCGGCACTTCCGCAATCAGCGTGACCTCTGCACTTACCGGAAATTACACAATCAGCGCGACCTCTGCACTCACTGGAAATTACGCAATCAGCACGACCTATCCACTAAGCGGAAGTCACGAAATGAGCGGGACTTTTGGAGTAAACACAGTCGGACCTAATAAAGCATTTAATCTTTCCAAACACAGTCGGACATAATAAAGCATTTATTCCTTCCAAACACAGTCGGACATAATAAAGCATTTATTCCTTCCAAACACAGTCAGACATAATAAAGCATTTATTCCTTCCAAACACAGTCGGACCTAATAAAATATTGAGGTTTCAAGCACAAGCAGGGCAGCAGGCCAAACAACTCATGACATTGTCATTAAGGGCTAACAAATCATTTATTGCAAGCACATTAAGGGTTAACAAATCATCATTCATTGCAAGCACATTACTGGCTAACAAATCATTTATTGCAAGCAGATAAAAGGTTAACCACATAAAGCACATAACCACATAAAGCACATATAGGGCAGACTCACAGTTCAGTAGACTCACAGTGTTCTGTAGACTTACAGCAGAATGACACTCGTGGCCTCTCCCTCGCGATCTTGCAGAGAGACTGAGTTAGTCCAGGCATCCGGGGTTTTATAGTCCTGCCCCCCCGCCCGGAAGGGGCGTTACTTTCATCATGGTGATTGACAGGCGAGAGGATCTCAAGGTTTTTTAAACACTCATAACTTTTCATCGATGGGAAAAATCCTCGGGGCCTGCTCAGCGGAGGTGGACTGTGAGTAAGATGGCCAAAAATCACAGCTATACAGGGTAGCGTTTTTTCTAAAATCAATATACAGCGCAGACAAGAAGTGGTCAAGATGATACTTTTAATTATATAGATTTCACATGTAAATACATTTAATGTAAACACATTGAAATGGATCACATCATGTCCAGCACAGAATTCATCTACTAGGCCTCAGCTACAACATGAGAAAAGTGACCTCACTTCAGTAAAGGTAGACAAAAAAGCTGGAGAATTTCAGCGGGTGAGGCGGTCTTGAGCTGGGAAAACGGTCTGAACTGGAGAAACTGGGTGAGGCAGTCTGAGCTGGAGAAACTCAGCGGTCCCGACCCGAAACGTCGCCTATTCCTTCGCTCCAGATGCTGCCTCACCCGCTGAGTTTCTCCAGCTTTTTTGTCGACCTTCAATTTTTCCAGCATCTGCAGCTCTTTTCTATCACTTCAGTAAAGTGCCCTTTTCCATTTTTCATATTTCATGTGTCAATCCTCTGAGAGCAAAGACCAAATAACTGATGGGTTCAGCTGTCAATCCCCACACGGGAGATCTTAGAATGAGAAGGCCAAGAGGTGGAATGGAATGGAAAGGCTTAAGATTTTCCTGAAAATAAAAAAACTGTAGATGCCCGAAATCTGACAAAAGCCCTCAGACCTGAAAAGTTAACTCTTTTTCTATTTCTACATGTGCTGCTTCACCTGCTGAGCACTTCCAGCATGTTCTATTTTTCTTTCAGAGTTCCAGCACTGTTGTTATCTTTTAATTTTCATATTTTATTGTAGTCCAATCCTTATGGAGCTCAGAAAATATATAAATAAACATTTTAGGTCTCATCTGACTTTATCCACTTTCCTGCTTGATCCACAATTACTAATAAGAAACAATCCCATCAACCTTTTTTGCGTCTTGTCAACAGCCCAATGTGTAAATTAAATCCCATGCATTCACCTTCCTACAGGCAAAGAGTAGAGATCAGGCAAGTAGGATTAAAATCGTGCCACATGTTTTGAGTAATTTAATCAAATAAAATTGTGATAAGCATATAAACAGATCATGTCGCCAGGCAATACATAAAAATCCATCATATTTAATAACTAGTGGTCATCTAGTTCCATCAATGCTGTCAATAAAGTTGCTGTGTTTTTATTAGTTTTGCCACATAGTATCTGTCTGTACAGAGTTTGTACATACGTGTGTAGGATAGTGAGAGTGTATGGGTATCGGCATGGACTCGATGGGCAGAAGGGCCTGTTTCCACACTGCATCTCTAAAACTAAACTAAAAACTGCACTCTCAGCAGATGTCTAAAAATTCCAGCTTGTCATTTCATATTAGCTACCAAGAATTAATAAGGGGCTTCACAACAGGATTGTTGCTCCATAATTCACTATTAGATTAAAAAATCATCTTGATTTATCATTAGTTTGGTATCATTTCAATAAAGTAAACAAATGTTGTTATTGTAGATTAAAGCATAATTTCCAAAATCTCAGAACATCATTGTATTTCACGACATGATGTTATTAGTGTGAATTGACCACATAAATCTCAACAGTATGGACATTTAGCTGTTACCTTTTACAGCTCAGAATGAATGAGGATTAGGTGTAGGCAGTGCTCTAGAGAGGGTGTATGACCCTAAGAGCTCCAGCTCTTGTTCAATCCTAGGTATTACTTTTTCTGCCTTCCTTAACATTTTTCTTTTAGTCCTGTAATTAAAAGCAGATAAAGTTGAAGTTGTAGAAATTCTCCTCTGTAAAAAAGCCAGGATTAAATGTTGTATAAGATGAAATTATATGTCACAAAGCCAATGCAGAATTTGATCTGCGGTAACAATTAAAGTAGGCTAATTTCTATGAAGAAGTCCCACAGTTCTATTGATTATTCCACAGCCCACAAATATACTCCACTTCTATTTCTATTCCCATCATTGGCAAAAGAGAAGAGAAACTCCATTAAGATTGCACTGTCACTGCAATCACAGCAACAGTGAAACCTTTATTTGAGATAATGATACAAGAGTAAAAGGGGTTTCAAGTGTATTCATTGATGTTGTGAGTATTGCAAAGGCAATAAAGTGTGTGGATCACTAAACACTAAAACTAGTTTTCCAAAAGCATGGAGATTCCACCAGGTGATCTGCCTCGCTGAATCTTGCCTGCCTTGGCATCTTAAGAGGTTTCCGTCACAATCACCGAAGACACTGCATGAATAGTTATCCCCTGAGTATTCCTCAAGAAAATAGAAAGGTGCCCAAGTGATTTATTAAGTTGTAAAAGCAATGAGATTAACACAGGGTGGCTAGACGAAACAGCCATGCCTCCATTTATGAAAGGAAAGAGCTCCTGGAAAAGGTCTCAATAAATGAAATTTCATAAATGGATAAAGCTGGACAGAATACATTCTGAGTGTCTTAATACACTGTACTCCAATGTCTGGAAAGTGTGGCGCCATTTGCTGTAGGAAAAACAGCTTTGTGAGTCAAAGACACACATCCAAAAGAGTTGAGGGTATTGTAGCAAAAATTCATAAATCGTACATTTGTATATCACAGTATTACTGGGAAAAAATAGCCCTCAGAGAGTTCTTATGTCTTGAAAAAGTTGCTAAAACAACCAAAATCCACTAAATTAAAAGAAGGAACTCAGCACTGGAAAGGAAAAAACAAGTGCATATTCTGGTGGTTCTGCCAGGAATCCAGATGATGATAATCATTAGTTGTAGAGTATCCTTGGAATGAAAGAACACACAAACTGGTAAAAAAATATTTTTGTGCAAACCAAACCAATGTATTTTTCTGTACCTCTCAACTCAGTTCTTATGTTGAACCTACTATTAGAAATTGTTGCGGGAGGGCATGGTATTTCAGAGTAAATTAATTCATTTTGTATATGACCAAGGAAGCCTATTACTGTCTCAGTTGTGAGCTTGATAAGGTCCTTTACAGAAGATCATCATTTCTCTAAAGTGACCTGTTCTTACAGTTGAGAAGAACAATGTTTCCACCTTATCTGCAATATAGTCCAAAATCTGCCAAGGGACAGCAATGGTCTATGAGTGCACACAGAGGCGCTGGCTGTCAAGATACATTTAGAAAAGCAGTCGCAAGATAAAGAGGAGGATTTTAATCAGCATTTTGGCATTGACCGAGGCGAATAAAAGCAAGATAATATTTATCATCATGATCATAAGGTACAGGGCTGAATCCTCTGCTTCTGGGGGAGTGCTTATACCATGTCTTGCTTGATACTGTCAACAATATTGATTGACATCATCATCAGTAGCAATTGTGGCTGCAGTGTGTACTATCTGCAGAATACATTGCTGGAACTCAACAAAGCTCCTTTATCAACACCACCCAAACCAATGATATCTTCCATGTAAAAGAACAAAGGGAAAAGACCCAAGGCAATAGCAACTAGAAGATCCTAACCAAATCACATCTTCCTGACTTGGAAATGTATCACTGTTTCTCTCAAAGGGGTGAATATCATGAAAAATGTGGATGGAATGGTTCTGAGCAAAGAAGAAATTAAAGACCAAAGAAAATGAGTGATATGTAAAATAAGGAAAAAGCCAGAAACAAAAGAGAGAAGAAAAACTTTGATAAAACTTTAACATTACACTAAGGTGTGAATTATAGGTTATTTGTTTAATGATGGAAATGAGGTTCACACCTCACTGCAAGCTTGTCGTCTTGTTCTTTGAAGAAAGGCATAGCTTCTCAGACACTGAACCGAACTCCAGGAATACTGCTTATTAGTGGTCTATGTCTTTCCCTCTGGAATTATGCAATTTAGTAACCAAGACCATAACTGAAGTAATTTGGTGAATGAGAAGCCTAGTACAAGAGTAAAACAAATCAGGTCTAAAACCGCAGGCCATTATGAGGCGTATGAGAATTTATGCCCAAGGATCAAGGATTCTGAAGCCAGACTTCAGGCAAAGAAGGAATTGAGCCAAAATTGGTTGACCAACACATCCACTGGCTGGACTTTTCTCTTGTTCTCACATTTCATACGTTGAAACTGTTAGTGGCAGCTTTTTCCCTCTGACTGATGATTGGCTTTTCTGTGGTAATTGTTCCATCTGCTGAATCTCTGGGTCTCTTCCATCATTCTCAAGGCACACACCTAGAGCATGATGGTGTACTCTACTTGCCTCAAAGAGCTCCAACAACTTTCAAGGATCAACAGAAATGAATGTATGTCAGTTCGAGGTAGCATCAGCTTGGATAGCATAGATGGGAATTCATTGAGAACAGAGAGTATACTGTCAACAATATTGATTGACATCATCATCAGTAGCAATTGTGGCTGCAGTGTGTACTATCTGCAGAATACATTGCTGGAACTCAACAAAGCTCCTTTATCAACACCACCCAAACCAATGATATCTTCCATGTAAAAGAACAAAGGGAAAAGACCCAAGGCAATAGCAACCAGAAGATCCTAACCAAATCACAGCTTCCTGACTTGGAAATGTATCACTGTTTCTTCATTGACACTAGTTCTGTTTCCAGGCAAAATCCCTATTTAACAGCATTTTAAGAGATCACAACAACCATAGTGGATCAAGAAAGCAGCCCATCAGCACCTCCTCAAGAGGATGCCATAAATACTGGCCTTGCCAGTGACAGGCACATTCAATAACTGAAATAAACGATGCAGAGATACCATTTAGTAGCAGAATTAAAGGGATTGGAAGGCATGAATTCCTAAAAAGTAAAGAGATCATGTAAACATTGACTTCTTCACAGAATGCCATTAATTTACAATGTGAAAGTGCATAAAGCACAGAAGAATATGACGGTTCTTTTTAGAAATACTTCCTGTGCTGTATCTTACATTAAAGGTATACTTACAAGTATATCTTACATTCTTTCTAAGACAACAATAATTTGAAACTTAATATGAAACTTAATTTGAGACTTAATATTTACCTTTTTATTTGTAATATCAATTTGTTCTCTCGCCATTTCCAATTTTATAATTTTGTTTTTCCCTTTCAGGTACTTTCTCTTCAGATATGTTTAATCAGTTCATCTATCTCTTTATGTTTAATTTCCTCTGTCTACACGAGCCTCGTTTTCTTATTTATTGCCAAGGTTTTTCTGTGTTTCATTTCCTTTATCAACTCGTTATTTCCTAACATATGATATTAATCTGTTTAATCCGGATTGAGGGGAGACAGGAGAGGCTGAGATAAGTTGAGTTATTAAAATCTGCCATGAAGCAAGGATAAATTTCTTGCTGCAATAATGCTTATTTTTAAAGGCTTTGTTGTACATCATACAATTGCATCATATAATTGAAAATCAATTTTTTCATGAATGGGAAATAAAAAAGGGTAATTCTGGGTCATTTAGTGCCCCTCTGATTTTGACTGGACATGAGGCCATGTCATCCTTTAGACCCCGATGCTATTTCCAGAGTAGGACTGCAAGAATGTTTCATTGTACCTGTACATCACCATACTTGTGCATATGGCAAAAAACTCGACTTGACTTGACATATGATAATATCATTTCCAATGCAGCTCTCTTTCAGCATTTGTATAGAACATCTATACATAACTAAAAGTCTCATCTTGTATGTATGTATGTATGTATGTATGTATGTATGTATGTTCCCAAAACGGTACACAATAGCGCAACAATTTTAGGGGCGCCTGCGGTGTGCAGTATCAAGTTTAGTTATATTTTAAAAAGTGAATCACTTTATAAAATTTAATGAACTTTACACTGTGAATCGGATAAGTTTCAACGTGGCAGTCGTGCCTGCGCAGTGCGCTCCCACTTTCCGGGTCTGTCCGCCTTGCCTGCGCAGTTGGGGAGGGTTGCCATGGTATTAGTTATGTATAGATATAGATATAGATAGATAGATAGATAGATAAAACCACACTTCAGTCTCCTGTGTTCCAAGCAACAGTCCTAACCTGCCCCACCTCTCCCTATATCTCAGGCTTTCGAGTCTTGGCAACATCCTCGTAAATTCTATCTGCACTCTTCCCTGTTTAATGGCAGCTTTTGTATAACAGAGTGACACAAACTGAACAAAACACTTCAAGCGCAGCCGTATCAATGCTATTTAGTTTTGTTTATTATTGTTACATGTACCGTGGTACAGTGAAAAGCATTTTTTGCGTGCTATCCAATCAGTGAAAAGGGCGGTCACGGTGGCGCAGCGGTAGAGTTGCTGCCTAAAGCTCCTGTCCCACTTGGGCGACATTTTGGGCAACAGCCTGAAAAGAGGTTGTCACGCGTGGTCGAGGCATGACGCGGGGTGACGCATTTAGTGACACGTGGTGTCTCCCTGCCGCCCCTGGATTTTGGAATGTTCAAAAACTTCAGGTGACATCTGGGTGCCCTGTCACACACTGACGTATGCTGTCCTGCGGGTGATGCCCAGTGACGCTGACGTTAAATAAACAATTTATTTCTTTAAAAGTTATTGGTAAAGAATTTATTGTAGATATGTTCATTATTATACTTCGGTGTAACCTTCTTGTGTTGTGAAGGCGGGTGACGCGGAGTGTCGTAGCTTGACATGACAGTGACGCGGGGTGTCACACAACTTGACGGTTTTTAGGGCGACTACGGGCGTTAGGCGCTGACGTTCGCAGTGGCCGAAAAAAATCGCAAAGTGTGACAGGTCTTTTACAGTGAATGCAGCGCCGGAGACCCGGGTTCAATCCCGACTATGGGTGCTGTCTGTATGGAGTTTGTACATTCCCCCGTGACCTGCAGGGGTTTTCTCCAAGATCTTCAGTTTCCTGCCACACTCCAAAGAAGTACAGGTTTGTAGGTTAATGAATTTGGTAAATGTAAAAATTGGCTTTAGTGGGTGTAGAATAGTGTTACTCTGCGGGGATTGCTGATCAACGCAGACCCAGTGGGCCGAAAGGCCTGTTTCCGCGCTGTATCTCTAAACTAAACTAAACTATCTATATAACTAAAAGTCTCATCTTGACCACTTCCTGTCTGCGCTGTATATTGATTTTAGAAAAAATGCTACCATATATCGCTATGATTTGTTGGCCATCTTACTCACAGTCCTCCATCGCTGAGGCAGCCCTGAGGATTTTTTTTGATCGATGAAAAATAAAAAAGTTATGAGTGTTAAAGAAATCTTGAGATCAGCTGATTGGTCCTCTCGCCTGTCAATCACCATGATGAAGATAACGCCCCTTCCGGCGGGGGGCAGGACTATAAAACCGTGGATGCCTGGACGTGAGTCAGTCACTCTGGAAGATCGCGAGGGAGAGGCCACAACTGTGATTCTAAGCTGTGAATCAACTGAAATGTGAGTCTGCAATGTACATGCAATAAATGATTTGTTAGCCCTTAATGAAAATGAAATGTGTTGTTTGGCCTGCCCTGTGCTGGAAACTGCAGTGGAAATGAAATGAAAATTCAATGAGTTGTTTGACCTGCCCTGTGCTTGAAACTGCAGTGGAAATGGAAATGAAATGAAAATGCAATGAGCTGTTTGGCCTTCCCTGTGCTTGAAACTGCAGTGGAATTGGAAATGAAATGATAATGCAATGAGCTGTTTGGCCTGCCCTGTGCTTAAAACTGCAGTGGATATTGAAATGAAATGAAAATGCAATGAGCTGTTTGGTCTGCCCTGTGCTTGAAACTGCAGTGGAAATGGAAATGAAATGAAAATGCAAAAAGCTGTTTGGCCTGCCCTGTGCTTGAAACTGCAGTGGAGATGGAAATGAAATGAAAATGCAATGAGCTGTTTGTCCTGCCCTGTGCTGGAAACTGCAGTGGAGATGGTAATGAAATGAAAATGCAATGAGCTGTTTAGCCTGCCCTGTGCTTGAAACTGCAGTGGAAATGGAAATTAAATGAAAATCCAATGAGCTGTTTAGCCTGCCCTGTGCTTGAAACTGCAGTGGAAATGGAAATAAAATGAAAATGCAATGAGCTATTTGGCCTGCCCTGTGCTTGAAACTGCAATGGAAATGGAAATGAAATGAAAATGCAATGAGCTGTTTGGCCTGCCCTGTGCTTGAAACTAGTGGAAATGGAAATGAAATGAAAATGCAATGAGCTGTTTGGCCTGCCCTGTGCTTGAAACTGCAATGGAAATGGAAATGAAATGAAAATACAATGAGTTGTTGGCTTGCCCTGTGCTTGAAAATGCAATGGGAAATACCGATCAGAAGATATTAACAAAAATCTTAGCCCACAGATTAAGCTTAGTAATTCATAAATTAATACATCCCGATCAAACAGGTTTTATCCCAAAACGCTATTCATTCTATAACCTGAGACGATTGTTTAATATAATATACTCAAATAGAATAGCTAATGTAGATTTAGCAGTCATCTCGTTAGATGCTGAAAAGGCATTTGATCAGGTAGAATGGCCCTCTCTTTTCTGTGATGGAAAAGTTTCAATTGGGTGAGACGTTTTGTACATGGGTTAAACTCCTATATACTAATCCATCAGCTAGAATATTGACAAATCAAATGTTATCACCTAAATTCAATCTATCTAGAGGTTGTAGACAAGGATGCCCACTATCTCCATTACTATTTGCTTTAGCTATTGAACCACTTGCAGAAAGTATCAGAGCTCATCCAGAAATTTATGGGTACAATACTAATGATACAGTTAATAAAATTTCTTTATTTGCAGATGATGTATTATTATACATCATAAATTCAGAAACTAGTATTCCGAATTTATTAAATCTTATAACGCAATTTGGGTCATTTTCGGAATATAGAATTGGAATAAAAGTGAAATTATGCCAATAACGGAACCAACCCCATATATATTGCAACAATCTCCTTTTAAATTAGTTTACGAAAAGTTTAAATACCTTGGAATTTATGTGACTAAGAAATACGCGTCTTTATTTAAATCAAACTTCCCCCCTCTACTTAATAAACTACATAAGAATATTCAATATTGGAAAACACTCCCCATTTCAATGTTTGGTAGAATTAGTGCCATAAAAATGATTTTCCTTCCACAATTACTGTACTTATTTCAATCAATCCCGATCTATCTTCCAAAATTATTATTTTTTTAACTTGACTATTGTTACAAGTTTTATTTGGGACTACAAGAATCATAGAATAAGTTTTTAAAAAAAACACCTGTGTAAATCTAAGATGAATGGAGGATTAATTTTACCAAATTTTTTATTTCATTTTTGGGCAGTTGATATCAAAAATATGAACTTCTGGTTGGAGGATATGGACCAACAACCAGATTGGTTAAAGATGGAAAAAGAGGACTGCCTACCTTTTGAAATTGGCGCGATTTTGTTAACACCTACAAAATTGATTTAAAAAGCTTATAGTGGAAACCCGATAATACATAGTGGTATGCGGACCTGGAAACAATTAAAAAAGACTCTAAAATTGGATAACTTATCACTTCTTCTTCCTATTTTAAATAACCCCTCTTTTAAACCGTCTGTGTTAGATAAAGGATTTGTAAAATGGAAAAACTATGGAATTACAAAAGTGGGACACCTTTTTCGAAAGGGTATCCTTCTTTCATTCCAGGAGCTACAACAGAATTATGGACTACATCAAAATAATTTTTTTAGATCCTTGCAACTTAGAGATTATATAAAATCACATACACAAGTGTATAGAACTAAGGACCCAGAAATCCTCGATGAATGTTTGAATAAACATCCTAACACAGATAAATTAATATCCTACATTTATAATATCCTGTTAGATACTGAGGTCCCATCGACGGAACCACATAGACAAGCATGGAAAAATGAATTGGCACAATCCATAACGAAGGATATATGGGATGAAAGCTTACAACATATACATTACTGTTCGTTAAACGCCAGACACTCTTTAATACAATTTAAAGTATTACATAGATTATATTACTCCAAAACAAAATTAAACAGAATTTTTCCAAATATCTCACCTATCTGTGATAAATGTCAATACCCAGAAGGCAACTTAACATACCTTGATAAATTGCATAAAAATTTAAAAATTTTGGATGGATATTTTTTAAATTATTTCTGAAGTTGTTAATATTCAATTGGATCCCGATCCAAAATTAATAATATTGGGAATATCAGAACAAAGTATAAAACTTACAACAAATCAAAGACATTTTCTTGATTACAGTATAATAACTGGGAAAAAATTAATACTAAGATTTTGGAAAAACCCAACAACCCCCGCAATTAAAATGTGGATTACAGAAATGTCTGAGACCTTACACTTGGAAAAAATTAGACTTGTCTTAACTGACAAATCAGAACTATTTGCTAGAATATGGTCTCCATTTATTGATTTCTTAAAGAGGTAAATTGGTTCAACACAGAAACTGGACTGAAACCTGAGCTCAGGATTGGATGAATAACTACGCCTTATAATCTATGGACCTATCTCCAAAATTGTTATTGGTAATATTTTTTGTTTGTTTTTCTTGTTGTTTTTTTGTTTTGTTTTTTTCCCTCCCTCTCTATTAGTTTATAGACCTTTCTTTTCAGTTCTATCTTTCAAAAAATTCTAAAAAAAAAATAAAGAACAGAAGCTTTGTATGATGGTAATTGATCAACAAACCGTGTTGTTATTATCTGTTTATGCTTCTAATAAAAATAATTTTTAAAAAAAAGAAAAAAAAAGAAAATGCAATGGAAATGGAAATGAAATGAAAATGCAATGAGGTGTTTGGCCTGCACTGTGCTTGAAACTACAGTGGAAATGGAAATGAAATGAAAATGCAATGAGCTGTTTGGCCTGCCCTGTGCTTGAAACTGCAATGGAAATGGAAATGATATGAAAATGCAATGAGCTGTTTGGCCTGCCCTGTGCATGAAACTGCAATGGAAATGGAAATGATATGAAAATGCAATGAGCTGTTTGGCCTGCCCTGTGCTTGAAACTGCAATGAAAATGGAAATGAAATGAAAATGCAATGAACTGTTTGTCCGCCCTGTGCTTGAAACTGCAATGGAAATGGAAATGAAATGAAAATGCAATGATCTGTTTGGCTGCCCTGTGCTTGAAATTGAAATGGAAATGAAATGAAATGAGTTGCTTGGCCTGCCTGAAACCACTACTTTCAGCCCACAAGGCCCCTATTAGCCGAGAAAACAGTACCTTTTTGCCCCGAATGCCCCTATTAGCCCAGGAAGAGCATTTTGGCCAAAAGGCCCGTGCCAGGCCAAAGTCCTGAAAAAGTGCCTTTCACTGAGATTTCACCGATTTTTTTTTAAAGAGCCCCTTCGGCCCATCAGGCCTGTACCAGCCCAGGAGGAGTCCCTTTGGCCCACCAGTAAGTATTCCCCATGCAGGTATTAAACCTCACCCCAGTATTTTTCTCCCTCCCTTCATTGGCTCCCTGTGAGATCCAGGCCAGGATAGACTTTCCTCCTTCATTGCTGTGATCTGCAGAAAAAGATGAAAAATGTCTAAAATTAATTCTCCACCCCCTCCCCCTTCTCTCTCACAGAGTCTCTCACCAGTTTTGGGCAGAATTTCTGGCAGTTTCTGAGCCAGGCCTGAGTGACTGACCTGCCAGCCCACCAGGCCTGCGTGACTGAGCTGCCAGCCCACCAGGCCTGAGTGACTGAGCATGCCAGCCCACCAGGCCTGAGTGACTGAGCTGCCAGCCCAGCAGGCCTGAGTGACTGAGCTGCCAGCCCACCAGGCCTGAGGGACTGCCAGCCCACCAGGTCTGAGTGACTGAGCTGCCAGCCCAAGAATCCATTGGGCCCACAATGTCCATACTAGCCCTCTGGAAACCAGTCCCTTTGACCCACAACACCCATATTAGTGCTCCAGAAAGCCCACCCCACTGGCCACCAATGTTGGAATTGGTGGAGAGGTTGAATATTGCATTGGGGGACCAGCCCTCCCGTTGGTCCAAAGGGTCCCACTTAGTCTAGTATATGATTAGAATCAAGCCCTCTACGGTACAGTTACAGGATAATGGGTATAACGTTTAGTGCAAGATAAAGTCCAGTAAAGCCTAATTAAAGATAGTGTGAAGGTGTTCAGGACCACTCTCTTGTTGGTGTTAGGATGGTTCAGTTGCTGGGAGGAAACTATCTCTGTCCTGGGCACTCCAGGAACACTATGCTCGTAATCCTGTGGTATGAACCCTAGAGGCCTTCAAGGTAAGGAAAATAATTTATTAAATCAGTGACCGTCTCAACCAACTAAACTGCACCCACAGGTTATTGCTGATCCCATATATATATGCACCTCTTACTAAACCCATGGCACTCCAATACCCAATGATCACCCACAGCCCTGTAATTCCTCCCCCCAGCATATATCCTGGTTTCCTCTAACTCCCGGGTTGCCAGTCAAATTCTCTTCCCCATTTCCTTCTCTTTCCATTATGCTGAAGGTCCTAATGCCCAAACTGCCTCACCTCCAGCCACAATCCCACCAAACCAACCCCCTGAGACGAGCAGATGGATGAGTTAGCAAAATGTCCAATGCCTAGTCTCTAGTCTAAAATGGGAGACCATCTGACATTCAGTTAATTCTGCATTGTAGTGCTGACAATATCATCAGGTGACAAATTTTGTCTGTTAACCAGAACCCTATCTGCCTGCCTTTTTGTAAGAGCCTCTTTGATGGGCTGCGATGGGAAATAAAATTGTCAGCAGCTGTGCTGAGTTGAAGGTAATCGTTGGAAATTAACCCCTCACTCATAATGTTCCTGTTGGATGGATGACATAATGGAATAAAATATAGGTGTCTAGAAGACACGCTGCGCCATGTTTTTGAGATTTTCATTATCCACTTAAAGAAAAGTATGTTGAAAATCAGTGAATTGAAAAAAGTCCATGTGTCTTTTATTCTGATTTTTGAACAGCTGAAATACTAACACATAGCATATCTCAAATCTGTGCAGTGACATCCCGTAGTGTGCAGCAGACACCAAAACTCTTCTTCCTTATGATATTAGCATCTGCACATCAGTGACCCATTCAGCCAAGAGCATGCTTTCACTGCAAAGGAGATGGTTATTTCAACAAGACTATTTTGACAAGGGACCCCCGTGAGCAGGCTAGTAAAACAAACCCCTTTAAGGCATTCAGCTACCCGGCTGTCCTTCAACCTCCTATTTAGTTTATTTTAGTTCATTGTCACATGTACCGAGGTACAGTGAAAAGCTTTTGTTGTTATGTGCTGTCCAGTCAGCGGAAAGACTGTACATGATTACAATGAAACCATCCACAGTGTACAGTACACAGGATAAAGGGCATTCCACCACCATCTGTACAGACCTGCAGATCTCAGTTCATGTATCCTTAACATCCCAATTTGATCCCACTGCCACCTGCCAATCTGCCAACCTTACCAAACACAACACAACCACTTACCAAAGTAACACTCCCTCTCCTGCCTCCTAAGACTCTATCACTGACTACAGCCTCTCGCTCCATCCACAGCAATAGAAAATGATCACAAACATTGCCTACTAATCCTTTCTCCTATCTAACAACCTTATCCCCTACTACCAATCCTATTCCTAGATACCAGTCTCATCATTCAGTCAGACGACAACCTTACCACCAATCAATCTTATCATGTAACTTCTACTTTCAGCAACTAACTAACAATCCTAACCCATGAATATAAACCTCACCCACCGACTTGCAATCTCACATGTAGAGCTGCCTCACCCGCTGAGTTTCTCCAGCATTTTTTGCTACCTTTGATTGTTCCAGCATCTGCAGTTCTTTATTAAACAACCTATTAATCACCAGCTTCTGACCCTCACACTGAACTCCCAACCCATTGAATGCCCCCTCCAAAATTCAGCCTTCCTGGGCACCAACCCTGGACTACTTTTTCATATGAGCAGGCCCCTACGAAGCTTCTCAAAAAGGGTGGTGGCATGACAGGATTACAAATATTTTATGTGAAATAATGTGCGCAGCGCACATCACGAGCGCGACGTCCCTCAAGGCCGGGGTCCAGGACCCGCTTAAGGGCCCTGGAAGCTCTGGGGTTTTAGATGCTCTCTGGTGCATTCTGAGCCTTATTTTGGAGCATTTTTACACCAAATTTATGACCAATATTTCAGAAATAATTTTGGTTGAGTCAAGAGTAATTAGTGGGTGGAATGGGATGATTGGGGGTCATTGTTGTATACATTTTTTTACATCAAGAATTGAAGTTGTCCTTGTTTTAATAATCGTTGTACTGTTATAAAATGTTATGTAAAATGCTATAAAGGTGCATGCAAAAACTGCAAATAAAATACTGTAAGTGTTTGCCATAAAGAAAACCTTTTTTTAGAAAATGTTTTGTGTGTTGATTTGATTGCCTGTTATTGTTAGACTGTGTTAGTGTGTGCAGTGCACCTTTAATGGCCCTCCTGACCTAACAACTTCACATCACATCAATTTCAACATGGAATAGTGATGTGAATACAACATTTAGTCCGACTTCAATTTCCATCATGAAAATTGAAGTCAAACTAAATGGTGCATTTACATTATCGCTTTACTATGATAACTTTCAAACTAACCTATTTTACTGTCATACTATTATAACAAATTCTAGTACCATGTTGACATAAACAAGATCTCAAATCACATTTTGAATTCTCAAACATAATGTGATTGTGAATAATTGCAGAGCTGCCAAGTTTCACCGAACATTTACGTATTTTGAAGGCTGAAAATCAGTATTTTGTTGGGGAAATCAGTATTTCTCACATAAATGCAATAGAACGTACTACACAGAAACCGGATTTTGAAAATCAGTATTCTGCATGCAACCTCATGTATTCTCAAATATCAGTATGGAATACTGAAAATCAGTACTACTGAATTGTGAAACCATTTTTGAAATGTGAATTTATAATTCTTGATTTTGATTCAATAACATATAAAAATCTAATATAACATCTCTATACTTATAAAACTCTGATCTTCGATGTATATGTGTGTGTGTGTGTGTGTGTGTGTGTATAATCACATCTTCTCAAAAACACGACGCGGTAACGGTAAATTTTGTACATATTCCAGTAGAGATTTTTCCGTGGTCTGAAAATCACCTTATCTGAAAATTTAATGCTTTATTTCACGAGTTATTAATGAAAATGTTCAAGATTCCGACAAAACTTTGAAATAAAAACGACTCTTTCGCTGATGATTTCACGATGGGTCTGCGTCATCTTGCTCCCCGCTGCTCACCCCCCACCCACTGACCCCCCCCCCCACTGCTCCCCGCTGCTCCTGGCCCCCGCTCCCCTCCCCTACTCCTCTACCCGCCCCCTCCTCCTCTCCCTCCCCCCCCTCCTCTCCCCCCTCCTCCTCTCCCCCCCCTCCTCCTGCCCACTTCCTCCTCTCCCCCTCCTCCTCTCCCCCTCCCTCCTCCCCCCCTCCTCCCTATCTCTTCATCTCCCCCTCTTCTCCCCCCCTCCCCCTCCCCTCTCCCCCTCCTCTCTTCCACATCCTCCTCTCTCCCACTCCTCTCTCCCCCCTCCACTCTCCCCCCACCTCTCTATCCCCCCTCCTCTCCCCCCCTCCTCTCCCTGCCCCCTCCTCTCCTCCCCCCTCCTCTCACCCCTCCTCTCAACCCCCCTCTCAAGAGAACACTACAGCCTGAGTCATTCAGGGAACCACAGTGAAGTTATATTTCAGTATAATTGCGTGGCGGAGGGGGGGGGGGTAAGTTGTGCAAGGCAACTTTAGTTTGATGTAAAGGATGGACACAAAGTGCTGGAGTAACTCAGCAGGTCAGGTAGCATCGCTGGAGATAAAGGATATGCGTCGTTTCTGGTCGGGATCCTTCTTCAGACCCGACCCGAAACGTCACCTTTTCCTCCAGAGATGCAGCCTGACCCGCCGAGTTACTCTGCGTCTATCTTCAGTGTGTAAACTAGCATCTGCGGTTCCTTTCTACACACTGAGTGTATAATTTGATCTCGTCCTTGGGTCACAGAAGCTCTGGGATAACTTTTGAGGTCAGAATTGTATTGGTGTTTGGAGAGGACGGTATTCTGCAGAAGATAGACACAAAGTGCTGGAGTAACTCGGCGGGTCAGACAGCATCTCTGGAAAGAAGGAATAGGTGACATTTCGGGTGGAGATCCTTCTTCAGACAGCACCATTTACACTTGAAAATAAACAGCTAAGTGGGGAGGTGGTGGTAGTGAATCGGGGAACAAACAGCTCAACAAACCAGACCGCAAATCCATTAGGGTTCCTTTAGCGCAGGGGTGGGGAACCTGGGCCTTAAGGCCGCATGTGGCCTTCTAGGCAATTAAGTGTGGCCTTTTGAATGAATCCAAATTTTGTAGAACATATCCTTTTATTTTTATTAATATGTTTTTGTTCGTCTTATTATTTTAATTTTAATCTTAAAATGAACGTATTTAAAATACCAAAGAGTAAAAGAAGATTCAACAAAATAATCCTCCCCGACTGATGGCCACAATTAAAACATTAGTAAGTAATGAGGGCTATTTTAACACCTGTTATGCTCATGATTTAGTTTAAAGAATCTAGAATGTACGTTAACCTCCCTGCCTGACTGGTGCCACCACCACCTGAGGCTGGTTGACGAGAGGGAAAATGTCGGGGAGAGTCCGCTGGCCGTCCAGTCTTCAGTATTATCAACTTTTGATAACGGTGCTTTGTGATACTGCAATATCAACATTGAAGAAATTCAATGCTCATCAGCATTATGCCACTCATAAGGACCACAAATATTTCAAATTAGAGAGTGAGGCGCGAAAGGTTGCATTGCAGAAATTAAAAGATGAAAAGCAAAGGCAAAGGCAGTTATTTCAAGCAGCGGTAAGACCCAGAAATAATGCTACTGATGTGACTTATAAAGTAGCTTATATACTCGGGGGGGGGAAAGGAAAGACATTTAACGATGTAAAAATCGTAAAAGAATGCATTGTCGAAGTTGTAGGATGCTTAGACCCCGATAAGGTTTCAAATTACAAACAACTGCCTCTTTCAAGGAGAACTATAACTGATCGGCAGCCTGAATTAGCCCTCAACGTAACAGAACAACTTCACGCAATACTCCAAATGGAAAATATATATTAGGAGCAAGGAGGTCCTACTGCAGTTGTACAGGGCCCTGGTGAGACCACACCCGGAGTATTGTGTGCAGTTTTGGTCTCCTAATTTGAGGAAGGACATTCTTGCTATTGAGGGAGTGCAGCATAGGTTCACCAAGTTAATTCCCGGGATGGCGGGATGAGGAAAGAATGGGTCGACTGGGCTTGTATTCACTGGAATTTAGAAGGATGAGAGGGATTCTTATAGAAACATATGCAATTATTAAGGGATTAGACAGGCTAGATGCAGGAAAAATGTTCCCCGTTTGGGGAGTCCAGAACCAGGGGTCACAGTTTAAGAGTAAGGGGTAGGCCATTTAGGACTGAGATGAGGAAAACCGTTTTCAGCCAGTTGTGAATCTGTGGAATTCTCTGCCACAGAAGGCAGTGGAGGCCAATTCACTAGATGTTTTCAAGTGAGAGTTAGATTTAGCTCTTAGGGTTAACGAAATCAAAGGATATGGGGAAAAAACAGGAACGGGGTACTGATTTTAGATGATCGGCCATGATCACATTGAATGGCGGTGCTGGCTCGAATGGCCGAATGGCCTACTCCTGCACCTATTTTCTGTTTATATGTTTCAAATTCCTTTTTAGGTATCCACCCTGAAAATGATGCATTTCTATCACTGTTAATTAGTATAATTTAGTTTAGTTTAGAGATACAGCGTGGAAACAGGCCCTTCAGCCCACCGAGTCCGCATCGACCAGCGATTCCCGAACACTAACGCTATCTTGTATACACTATGATACCAAGCCAATTAGCCTCAATAACCTGTACGTCTTTGGAGTGTGGGAGGAAACCTGAGATCCCGGAGAAAACCCACATAGGTCATGGGGAGATGTACAAATTCCGTAGAGACAAACACCCGTAGCCAGGATTGAACCGGGGTCTCTGGCACTGTAATGCAGCAACTCTACACCCGTGCCACCATGCCGGCCCATTGAATTGGAAAGATTTGTTCCAAAAACCACCTGAAGTACTGCTTACTTTCTTCTCAATACTTGTAGTTCCACATTGAAGAATTCAGGTAAAGACCTGTCCCAGGCAAAACTAAACATATAATCCATTCAGTTCAGAGTTACTAATTAAAGGCATGGTCCAAGAAACCATTTGATACAGTGTAAAATTCATCATGGTGCTTTGTCACTTAAACACAAAAGTTGCACAGAATCTCTAAACATAACTACATTTTTAGTGCTTTGGAAAGGAATAGTCTGTATTCAACAAGTTCTCCAATTAGTACAATGCCAGGTTCTGATTACCAACATGACATTCAAATTGATATGAAGCAATTGACATTTCTTGAAGTCAAAAAGAGCTTCTCCAAATAATCGCACTATATGTTTATAGCTGCTATCTAATGCAATTCAGTGTAGTTGAGAAGCCAGTCAATGAGATAAGAGGATGTAGCAGGGAAACAGGGATGAATGAATGAAGATGGAGTAGGTAAATGGCCTGGAGCTACCTAGAAACAAACTGTTTGCTTTGCTGTCTGTGGTGTATAATTTTGCAATGTTTGCCTTTTGCTCTCTCACTGTGCCATTGTGTGTCAGATATAATACTCTTTAAAGGAGCATTCACCGTATAATACAAGCAACCTAGTTATAGTAATGGTCATAGGTATAAGAACGTTTTTCTGTATGTGTGATACCAATCATTTGAGCTGCAAATTGCAGAAGGTTTTGCAACTGTCATTGGGTCAGCTTCTGTATAATATTTCCACAACAAGTTTCAATCTCCTAAACAGGAAACAATTCAAATCTCCAAACGTATTCAGGAAGGCTGATTTGTGATAGAAAAAAATAATTGTTCAAATTTTTATTTTACTGCACAGATCATTGCAGTGAAATGGTGTGACTTTCATGAAAGTTACAAATAATTCACATTAAACCCACATCTCCTTAAGCACACTGATGCAAATCAACATTTTTCTGCTTGATGATTTGTCGCTCACCTCCTATGATGCAAATTTGCTATGGTGTAAAAATGGATGACATTCACATCTAATTCTGTTATTTAAAATACATTTAAAATATATTAGCTGTTTAAATTATTTGCATCATTCATCCGTATGATGCTGCTAAAGCTAAATCTCAGGTAATTTTAGTTGAAATGTTATCGGTTAACACAATTCTAGAGCCTAATTGATATAGTCAGTATAGTTTATTAAATCTGTCTAATTACTTTGGTTGAATTTTTAGAGGAGGTGATGATGTGTGTCAATGGGGATGTGGTTTATGTGGTCTACATTGACTTCAGGAAGGCCTTTGACAAGAATCCAAATGGTAAGAGTCCATGGGATTCAGGGCAATATGGCAAGTTGATCACAACATTTGTTCAGTGAAAGGAGGCAGGGTGATGGTGGAGGACTGTGCTTGTAAATGTGACTGGGGTCAGTGGTGAGCTCTCACTGGTAGCCGTGCACATTAATGATCTGGATAGGAGTGAACAAAGGAGCCATGATTAGTAAGTTTTAAATGGTGTGATAGTGGGAAAGGTGTTCTTTGGCTAGAGAACAATACTGATGAGTTGGTAAAATCAGCAGAGATAAGGCAGATGGAATTTAGTTTGAAAAATAGGAGGTACTGTATTTTGGGAATATTAGTAAAGCTGGGATAAACTTAGTAATAGTAGGAATGAAGGAATTACTGAGGAATGAAAGGATCTTGGTATACATGTTCAAGGATATCTATAGGCATCTATAGGCAAGGATATATAGGCATCCATAGGCAAGGATATCACTGGTAGATAGTGATTTAAAATGCATGTAGGATATTTCCTTTATTAGCCAGGACAGATAAGAGCATGGAAGCTGTGATACAAATATATAACACAGCCGGTAGGAAGAGTGGATATGCATGAGAGTGTATGTATTCAGTTGAGTATCACCACCAACCACTGGGATCCAGCAAACCCTGAGACTGACAACACCAAAATATTTGGTGGTATCAGTCTCATATGACACAGCAGGTCAGACGGCATCTGTTGTAGCTGTGGGCCAGATGCTTGAAATGGCATTAGTATAGATAGGTACTTGCGGGCTGCCACAGATATAGTGGGGTGAATGGTCTTTTTCCATGACTCAATAACAAAAAAGAGTGCTAGACATCTGTCAGGAATGATTAGGAGCTAAATCTAGGACAATATTCCATTGCATAAGGAAAATCAACACCCTGTGTGTACCACCTCTGGAATGAACATTACACCAAGATTCTGCTCTCTCAGGTGAACATCAAAGATCCCAAGGCACAATTTCACAAAAGAAGAGGGCAATTAACCGGTCTTCCAAATACTCATCCCGTATTCAATGTTACTATAAGAAAATTATTTAGTGATCATCACATTAAGGCTGTTTTTTAACAACAAAAAGATTCAAGAGGATTTTTTTAAGCTAATAGGAAAAAAGGTATTTCTTCTGATCAGTCATGAGGAATTATTAGATTGTCACAAAAGAATGAAGAAAGAGGTTAGAGGAAATGTTTTACCAAGATTTGATAGGATATAGAATCACCTGTTGCAAACAGTGTTGGACAGATTTAAAATGAAAGTAAATCAATATTTGGAAAAGAAAATATTGAAATAATAAAACAGAAGACTGGGATTAAGTAGGAAGCTCTTTGATCCAGCCATTTCAGTTGCGATGAAATGAATAACCTCCTATGATACTAAATCTCCACAGCAAAATAAATGGAGCCTCGGAAGAATAAAAAATAAGGCAAAGATTATTTATCATTTGAAACATTTCTTTTTTTTTACGCCATTGATATCATGAACTCCTGCAGAGAAATGACAACAAAAGAAGAAATGCACAGATTGCAAAAGGCCACACTATAATAAAATTAGGTCTCACTCTGCAACCAACAAGCAAGGTAAGAAAATTACATCTCCCCTGGATACCATAAAGTAGAAGCAGACAATAAAAAAAAGAATATAAAATTCTGCTTCTATGGAAAAAAAAAGAAATGTCTCCATCTCTGATGGCTCTGGCTAATTTTACTGTGCATGGGAAGAGGTATGGAACCACAAGACCAATACATCTCAATTCAATGACTGGCTTGTGCTGATCAGTAAAGCTTCAGACCTATTTGGGATTACCGGCTTCACAGATTTGTGACCAGAAAAGGAAAATTGCCCGAATCTTCTACTTCTGAATGTCCGCTGATAACAGTGTATGTATGAACATTGGGTAAGAACAGCTAGTTTAGTTGTAACATGTCAGAACAGAACATAGGGGGGACGCAATGTGTAGGAAGGAACTGCAGATGCTGGTTTAAACCGAAGATAGACACAAAATGCAGCATCTCTGGAGAGAAGGAATAGGTGATGGTTCGGGTCGAGATCCTTCTTCAGAGTCTGAGTTACTCCAGTATTTTGTGTCTATCTTCAGAACATGGGGGGGCACAGTGGCGTAGCAGTAAAGTTGCTGCCTTACACTGCCTGTGACCTGGGTTCGATCCTGAGTATGGGTGCTGTCTGTACAGAGTTTGTACGTTCTCCCCGTGACTGTTGGTTTGTAGATTAATTGGCTTTGGTAAAATTGTAAATTGTCCCTAATGTGTAGGATAGAATGAATGTATGGGGTGCTCACTGGTCAGCGAGTACTCGGTGGGCCGAAGGGTCTGTTTCCAAGCTGTATTTCTAAAGTCTAAAGTCTAAAGAATAGCCCAGTGTGACTGAGCATTCAGATTCAAGTTGAAGAATGGTGGCTTGGAAGAGCATTTAATGACAGCCGTGGAGTTCCCAACATGAGTCAGCAGCAGTCTAAGGTAGAAAACTAAAGAAGATGTGGTTCATAAGTTCATAAGTTGTAGAAGTAGAATTAGGCCATTCGGCCCATCAAGTCTACTCTGCCATTCAATCATGGCTGATCTATCTTTTTTTCTCAACCTCATTCTCCTGCCTTCTCCCTATAACCCTCGATACCCTTGCTAATCAAGAATGTAGCAATCTCCACCTTAAAAATATTAATTGACTTGGACTCCACAGCCTTCTGTGGCAAAGTATTCCACAGAATCACTACCCTCTGACTAAAGACATTCCACCTCATCTCCTTTCTAAAGGTACATCCTTTTATGCTGAGGTTATGGCCTCTGGCCCTAGACTCTCCCACTAGTGAAAACATCCTCAGACCAAAATGGTCTGATTGCTTTCTTCTGATCCTATGAGATGAAAGGATTTGATCTTTCAGAAATTCTATTGGCCAGCATGTATCAACCTCTCTAAATGATTTGGAATGTTTCTTGGATCCATAATCTTTTTGTTTACACAAAAGGACATAAAGTGCTAGAGTAACTCAGCAGGTCAAGCACCATCCTTGGAAACTATGGATAGGTGAAGTTTCGGGTCAAGACCCTTCTTCACATTCAGTCAAGGATGCTGCCTGACCTGTTGAGTTACTCCAGCACCTTGGGTCCTTCTGTGTATTAACCAGCATGTGCAGTTCTTTGTTTCTACATTTTATTTTTATTTTAACTGTTCTGAAATCAATATGTTTGAATTGTGAGCTTGCCATGTTTCCTTCATTTAATGCCATAATTTCCAATGCTATGGATTACATTAATTGGAGACCTATGTAAGATGGAAATACTATCTTGTACTAATTTGCTGGTATTTTGAAATCCAGAACTTTGACAGTATTGTATAACAGTTTCAGTTGAGGGAATTTACCTGTTGTTCAAACCTACAGATTCAATAGATCAGAATTTCAGAATTTCAGAATGGCAGGCAGTGACTAGTGGGGTACCGCAAGGCTCAGTGCTGGGAACCCAGCTATTTACAATATATATTAATGATTTGGAGGAAGGAATTGAATGCAACATCTCCAAGTTTGCGGATGACACAAAGCTGGGGGGCAGTGTTAGCTGTGAGGAGGATGCTAGGAGGCTGCAAGGTGACTTGGATAGGCTGGGTGAGTGGGCAAATGCATGGCAGATGCAGTATAATGTGGATAAATGTGAGGTTATCCACTTTGGTGGCAAAAACAGGAAAGTAGACTATTATCTGAATGGTGGTCGATTAGGAAAAGGGGAGATGCAACGAGACCTGGGTGTCATGGTACACCAGTCATTGAAAGTAGGCATACAGGTGCAGCAGGCAGTGAAGAAAGCGAATGGTATGTTAGCATTCATAGCAAAAGGATTTGAGTATAGGAGCAGGGAGGTTCTACTGCAGTTGTACAGGGTCTTGGTGAGACCACACCTGGAGTATTGCGTACAGTTTTGGTCTCCAAATCTGAGGAAAGACATTCTTGCCATAGAGGGAGTACAGAGAAGGTTCACCAGACTGATTCCTGGGATGTCAGGACTTTCATATGAAGAAAGACTGGATAGACTCGGCTTGTACTCGCTAGAATTTAGAAGATTGAGGGGGGATCTTATAGAAACTTACAAAATTCTTAAGGGGTTGGACAGGCTAGATGCAGGAAGATTGTTCCCGATGTTGGGGAAGTCCAGGACAAGGGGTCACAGTTTAAGGATAAAGGGGAAATCTTTTAGGACCGAGATGAGAAAAACATTTTTCACACAGAGAGTGGTGAATCTATGGAATTCTCTGCCACAGAAGGTAGTTGAGGCCAGTTCATTGGCTATATTTAAGAGGGAGTTAGATGTGGCGCTTGTGGCTAAATGGATCAGGGGGTATGGAGAGAAGGCAGGTACAGGATACTGAATTGGATGATCAGCCATGATCATATTGAATGGCGGTGCAGGCTCGAAGGGCTGAATGGCCTACTCCTGCACCTATTTTCTATGTTTCTGTGTTTCTATCAGGATTGAGATTTTAGCTATTGCATGAAATGACAAGAGATCCTTTTATACTGGGAGAGTTTACACATGTGATTCAGCCTACCCCGCACCAAAAAGCCATCTCCTGTTAGTCTGTTGTGATCTGTCAGTACCTGCAATTTTATCAACATCCTTGATTGATTGTCTTCCTAACCCTGATGACAATGTGTTGTAACAAAGAACAGTCATGTGCATTTGAGAAAGGGTGCAGTAAAAATGAAATATTTATGAATATTTCCATTGTCGACAGGCACAGACTGTCAAATTCCATGAACTAACCCTGAAGTTTCTCATCACCCACCTTTAGATGTTGCCTGCGGCTATGTTGCTGCTCTACCATCTTTCAGCCTTGGGCTATGTTTTAACAGGCTGAGATAGTTAGCTATGCTCTTCTGTTAAAGCTCTAATAGAATGGGCCAGATGAAGCAGTCCACTGACCTGCAGATACTACCATAGTTCCAACGGTAAAGTGGCCTGTCTGGCAGAAGTGCTCACTGCTCACTGAGTCAGCTTGCTAGCCAGTCCCTCACATATTGCCAGTCCTTCACCCGGTCGAGGGCCTGTAGCCCCATCACTGGGAGTGTGGAATCCTGAGTAATGGAAGTGTGTCAGTCGGAGCCCTGCCCTTTCAGCAGTCATGGCCTCACAGAGACTTTTCAATGCACGTGGATTACTCTGTGTAATGAACCTTCAGAAGAACCCACAACCCTGTCTCAGTCTGGGACTCGACACGTCCATGTGGGAATAGGTCAGGCTGGTTGTCATGTGTAATGGTTGAAGAATGGTTGGTAGGGAACTGTACCTCTGGTATATTAATTTATATTTTAGGAAATATGACTGTTAATATCAAAACTCAATAGAAAGAAAGTAAATCAGGTGTAGCCTGCAATTTAAAGGTCAGTTCCATGTTGGCTTTATACTAGGACTAACTTTCTCAACAAAAAACATTGGCTTCGCAGGGATTTCTGTTTGTATCTAGCATTTCTCCAAAGGGAAAGGAAGAGCAGGCAGTAAAGAGTTCAGCTCTGGTCCATTTGGTGGACCAATGCCAATCGTCACTGTGGCAGCAGGCCGTTTTGCTGTTTCACCAGTTGCAACAAATATAGGAACATCAGAAAGGAAGAATAATGTGGAGAGATATGGACAAACAACATTTTGGGTCGGGACACTTTTCAAACTTATTGAGTAAGTGGAAGAAAGGTGGTAAAGAGAGGTAGCGATTGGGGCAAACCCTGGCTGCAGCTAGAAGAAGAAACAAGGAACTGCAGATTCTCGTCCACAAAAAAAACACAATGTGCTGGGGTAACTTGGTGAGTCAGGTAGCATCCCTGGAGAACATGGATAGGTGAGGTTTCGAGACGGGACCCTTCTTCAGACTGATTGTAGGGGGGAGTAAAGAAGGATTGTTGGAAGGAAGTTGAGCTGTTCATAGGTTCATAAGTTATAGGAGCAGAATTCGGCCATTCAGCCCATCATGTCTACTCCGCCATTCAATCATGGCTAATCTATCCCTCTCAATTCAAGAAAGTAATTCTCCTGCCTTCTCCCCATAACTCCTGACACCCGTATTAATCAAGAATCTATCAATCTCCACCTTAGAAATATCCATTGACGGCCTCCGCAGCCTTCTGTTGCAATGAATTCCACAGATTCACCATCCTCAGTGTCACTCGTAAGTATTTGAGGGTATGATTTCAATGCTGGCATCATCAGCGTACATGGAGGCCAGGCGTACAGCCTCCCCCACACACTCTTAAGATCAGCAGAGCCCCGCATTTGTTGTAGGTCGAGAACCCCATCAGCTTTGCTGAGTGACGTGCATTACATCCATGACAGTAAATGCTGTCTGACCTGCTGGGCGGCACAGTGGGGTAGTTGTAGAGTTGCTGCCTTATAGCGCCAGAGACCCGGGTTTGATCCTGACTACAGGTGCTGTCTGTATGGAGTTTGTACATTCTCCATGTGACCGCAAGGGAGGGTGCTCCGGTTTCCTCTCACACTCCAAAGGTGTACAGGTTTGTAGATTAGTTGGCTTTGGTTAAAAAAAATTGTAAAAGCCCTGTCCCACGGTACGAGTTCATTCCAAGAGCTCTCCCGAGTTTGCCCTGATTCGAACTCGGAGATTTACGGTAATGGCCACTCGTCGGTACTCGGGGCTCTCGTGGACATTTTTCAACATGTTGAAAAATCTTCACGAGTCTTCCCGTGCCTACCTGCCGTTAGCGAGTCTTCCTGAGTACCTGCCGTTAGCGCTAAGAGACGTCCCCGAGCTCCGACGTACCCGCTGCGTTCATTCTCCGTGTTTACCACGAGTTTGATTTTTTTTAAACTCGGGAGAGCTGTTGGAATGAACTCGTACCCTGGGACAGGGCTTTAACATCATACAATTGCATCATATAATTGAATATCATTTTTTTCATGAGTGGGAAATGAAAAAGGCTAATTCTAGGTCATTTAGTGCCCCTCTGATTTTGACTGAACATGAGATCCATAAGACCCCGATGCTATTTCCAGAGTAGGGCTGCAAGAATTTTTCATTGTACCTGTACATCACTGTACTTGTGCATATGGCAAAAAACTTGACTTGACTTAACATATTATGTCATTTCCAATGCAGCTCTCTTTCAGCATTTGTATAGAACATCTATACATAACTAAAAGTCTCATCTTGTATGTATGTATGTATGTATGTATGTATGTATGTATGTATGTATGTATGTATGTATGTATGTATGTATGCATGTATGTATGTTCCCGAAATACAGCCAAAACTGTACATGATAGCGCAACAATTTTAGGGGTGCCTTACTCACCATTCGCCTGCGGTGTGCAGTATCAAGTTTTGTTATATTTTAAAAAGTAAATCACTTTATAAATTTAAATGAACTTTATACTGTGAATCGGACAAGTTTCAACGTGGCAAAAATTGTAACTCGTCCCAAGAGTGCAGAATAGTGCTAATGTACAGGGTGATTGTTGGTTGGCATAGAGTCAGTGGGCCTTTTTCTGCGCTGTATCTCTCAGGTCAAAAGCCTAAAGCCTGCCAGTGAAGCATGCAATGGGCCAGATTTCGTACCCAAACAATTTAAAGCATCAATTGACAATACAGTAGCAGCCAATGAATTGAAGATGAAGCATGTGCCTGGGTTCACAGCAAACAGTCAATTGTACTGTAAACAAGATTGGTTTATTCAGTAAATGGTCTGTTTAAAGAGCAGAGGAGAAAGATCTAATGATAGAAACCATAGTAACTTCTGCCAGTAAAATCAGAGTCGTTCTCAAAAAACGAGTGAATCAATTTCAATCACACAACAGTAGTGTGGGCAACAGGCTTGACAAGGGTTATACCAATCAATTCAATTCTAGTTGAGAATACACGTTATGATGTGTCACCAAGCCCTCACAAATCCCAATTATTTAATCCTTTCTCATAGACAAATAAATGTACTTTGTTGCAATACATGAAAGGCTACAAATGCACAGTAGGTGCTCCAGACCTGAATGTGCAATATCAGTTCAGTATCCCCTGCATATGAGAGCTCCCCACAGCCAAGCAGTCCATTTTTTCCACAGCAGTAAGCAATAATTTATTCTTCAAAAGATCCACTTTTGACAGAATAATGAATTGAAAAAAATAGGGCACAGTTTGCTGAGAACTTTTCAACTGCACTCTACATCATCTATATTACTAAAAGTCTGATCTTGACCACTTCCTGTTCTTCTGTATATTGATTATAGAAAAAACGCTGCTACTTACGGACGTGATTTTTGGCCATCTTACTCAGAGTCCCCCTCCGCTGTGCAGGACATGAGGATTTTTCCCATCGATGAAAAAAAAAAGAGTGATTAGTGTTTAAAAAATGTTGAGATTCTCTCTCCTGAAGGCCACGTCCCTTCCGGAGGGACTATAAAACCTGGAAGTGTTGTGTGCCTCAGTCAGTCTCTGCAAGATGGGGGAGCGAGAGGGTCATGTCTCTCAGTCTGAGCTGCGAATAACACTGAACACATGTCTACTAAACTGTGAGTGTGGTTTTACTGACCTTGAGTGCCCTTAATGTGGTTTGAAAATGAAAATGTGGTTGGTATGAAATAGAGCACAGCAAATGGTTGGTGATGATGGTGGTTGGTTTCAAATAAAGCACAGCAAATGGTTGTTGGTGGTGGTGGTTGGTTTGAAATAAAGCACAGCAAATGGTTGGTGGCGGTGGTGGTTGGTTTGAAATAAAGCACAGCAAATGGTTGGTGGCAGTAGAGGTTGGTTTGAAATAAAGCACAGCAAATGGTTGGTGGTGGTGGTGGTGGTGGTTGGTTTGAAATAAAGCACAGCAAATGGTTGTTGGTGGTGGTGGTTGGTTTAAAATGGCAAATGATTAAAAGTCTAAACTTGACAACTTCCTGTTTGCAATTTATATCGATTTTAGATAAAACACTGCTTGAAATGATATGAAACTGCATTTGAATGTGGTGGCCTTGCACCCTGCATGAAATGGTATGAAACCGCATTTGAATTTGGTGGCCTTGCACCCTGCTTGAAAAGGTATGAAACTGCACTTGAATTTGGTGGCCTTGCACCCTGCTTGAAGTGGTATGAAACTGCACTTGAATTTGGTGGCCTTGCACCCTGCTTGAAGTGGTATGAAACTGCACTTGAATTTTGTGGCCTTGCACCCTGCTTGAAGTGGTATGAAACTGCACTTGAATTCGGTGGCCTTGCACCCTGCTTCAAGTGGTATGAAACTGCACTTTAATTTGGTGGCCTTGCACCCTGCTTGAAGTGGTACGAAACTGCACTTGAATTTGGTGGCTTTGCACCCTGCTTGAAGTGGTACGAAACTGCACTTGAATTTGGTGGCCTTGCACCCTGCTTGAAGTGGTACGAAACTGCACTTGAATTTGGTGGCCTTGCACACTGCTTGAAATGGTATGAAACTGCACTTGAATTTGGTTGTCTTGCACCCTGCTTGAAGTGGTATGAAACTGCACTTGAATTTGGTGGCCTTGCACCCTGCTTGAAATGGCATGAAACTTCACTTGAATTTGGTGGTCTTTCACCCTGCTTGAAATGGCATGAAACTGCACTTGCATTTGGTGGCCTTGCACCCTGCTTGAAGTGGTATGAAACTGCACTTGAATTTGGTGGCTTTGCACCCTGCATGAAGTGGCATGAAACTGCACTTGAATTTGGTGGCCTTGCACCCTGCTTGGTGGCATGAAACTGCACTTGAATTTGGTGGCCTTGCACCCTGCTTGGTGGCATGAAACTGCACTTGAATTTGGTGGCCTTGCACCCTGCTTGAAGTTGTATGAAACTGCACTTGAATTCGGTGGCCTTGCACCCTGCTTGAAGTGGTCGGAAACTGCATTTGAATTTGGTGGCCTTGCAACCTGCTTGAAAAGGAATTTCAAGGAATAGCCGTTAGTCAACAGCCAGCCCACCAGCCGTGAGTGAGCTGCCAGCATATCAGGCTTGAGTGACTGAGCTGCCACCCCAAGAATCCCTTTGGCCCACAATGTCCATACTAGCCCTCTGGAAACCAGTCCCTTCAGCCCACAACACCCATACTAGCGCTCCAGAAAGCCTCCCCCCCCCCCCACAGGTGGAATCTTGCATTAGGGGACCAGCCCTCCCGTGTGAACATGGGACCCAACGGGTCTCACTTAGTCTAGTTGAATCATAAAAGGTTATATTCTAGAAACATGTTATTAGGCCCATCAGGTTTCCCAATGGAACTATGTAATCTAATTTTCCCATTGACTCCTGTTCCTCTTATTATTCAGCATTTCAAGACCTTTGTTTTTAAAATATTTTGTAGATTCTGCTTCTACGCCAGTTTGTAGCAGAATTCCACAGAGTAACTACAAATTCTAATCATGCTTATCATAGAACATAGCAAATACTGCACAGAAACAGGCCCCTCAACACAAAACGTCTGTGCCAAACATGATGCCAAGTTAAACCAATCTTCTTTACCAGCGTGTGATCCATATCCCTCCATTTCGCTACATATTCATGTTCCCATCTAAAAACCTCTTGAACACCACTATTATATCTGCTTCTACCTCCCCCAGAAACATATTCCCCACTCTGTGTTAGAAAACTTTCCCTGCATATTCTCTTTAAACTTTTCCTCTCCGACCATACAGCTTTGTCCTCTAATCTTTCACATTTTCATAAAGTTGCAACCTGACTTTCGGACTCTATTACTCAAAGCCCCTACCGATGAAGCCATGCATACCATATGCCTTCGATGTCACTCTATCTATTTGTGTTGTCTCTTTCAGAGAGCCAAAGTTAAAGACAATCTTAAGACTTGCATCTAACTGAATCATGAAATTATATTTTTCATAATTGACTTCTCTTACACTCACAAAACTTTCCTTTAACTGTCCACAATAATCTTCCAAAGCTTTATTAAGAGAATTTAAAAAAAACTAGAGCAGAGTGGTGGACAAATGGGTACCTAAAATTAGTGATTTTTCATTGCAACTTGCCTCCAAAAGGTCCATTCTGGGTTAAAAGACATATTTAGATACCTTCAACTATCCTATTCATTTCTGTCTGATAACTTGAGTTAACGTGGAACATTAATGAAGCCAATATCCATTTTAGGGAGATTGCTGACAATGTCTCAAATGTCAAATGGTGCAAAATAATAAAAGCCCAGTAGATCTACAGGAGAGAGGCGAATTGCACCAAAAATTGGTTGACCAGCAGGATGTAAAAAATTATGGTTGACAAATGTTTTTGAAGGTTGTCATTATATTCTTAAACTGTGACCCCTGGTTCTGGACTCCCCCAACATTGGGAACATTTTTCCTGCATCTGGCCTGTCCAATCCTTTAAGAATTTTATATATTTCTATAAGATGCCCTCTCATCCTTCTAAATTCCAGTGAATACAAGCCCAGTCGACCCATTCTTTTATCATATGTCAGTCCCGCCATCCCGGGAATTAACCTGGTGAACCTATGCTGCATTCCCTCAATAGCAATAATGTCCTTCCGCAAATTAGAGACCAAAATTGCACGCAATACTCCAGGTGTGGTCTCACTAGGGCCCTGTACAACTGTAGTAGGACCTCCTTACTCCTAAACTCAAATCCTCTCACAGTAAAGGCCAACATGCTATTAGCTTTCTTCACTGCCTGCTGTACCTGTATGCTTACTTTCAGTAACTGATGTACTAGGACACCCAGGTCTTGTTGTACTTCCCCTTTTCCTAACCTGACACCATTCAGATAATAATCTGCTTCCTGTTCTTGCCTGCAAAGTGGATAACTTCACATTTATCCACATTATACTGCATCTGCCATGCATCTGCCCACTCACCCAACCTGTCCAAGTCACTCTGCATCCTCATAGCATCCTCCTCACAGTTCACACTGCCACCCAGCTTTGTGTCATCTGCAAATTTGCTAATGTTACTTTTAATTCCTTCATCTAAATCATTAAAATGTATATTGTAAATAGCTGTGGTCCCAGCACCGAGCCTTGCGGCACCCCACTAGTCACTACCTGCCATTCTGAAAGTTTCCCATTAATCCCCACTCTTTCGTTCCTATCTGCCAACCAATTATCTATCCATGTCAATACCCTACCGCCAATACCATGTGCTCTAATTTTGCCCACTAATCTCCTGTGTGGGACCTTATCAAAGGCTTTCTGAAAGTCCAGGTACACTACATCCACTGGCTCCCCATTGTCCATTTTACTTGTTACATCCTCAAGTTTACATCAGAAACAAGTTGGCAATGGCAGCAGTGCTTACCGAGAAGGTCGTGCACCACAGAAAGTGCCCTGGATACAGCCATATGCCACAGAGCAGTTAATAATCTCAGTGACTTATTTCAGGCAGGGGAAGGGGATGGTGATTCCGACACGTAAAATCTGACTTAGGGATTTGGACGAGGGGATTGAAGACTTTGTGGCAAAGTTTGCGGATGATACGAAAACAGGTGGAGGGGCATGTAGTGTAGAGAAAGCAGGGACTGCAGAAGGACTTGGACAGGTTGGGAGAGTGGGCAGAGAAGTGGCAGATGGAATATAGTGTAACGAAGTATAGAGTCATGCATCTTGGTAGTAGGAATAAAGGCATAGGCTATTTTCTAAATGCGGTGAGAATCCAGAAGTCGGAGGTACAAAGGGATGGGAGTGCTGGTGCAGGATTCTCAAAAAGTTAATCTGCAATTCGAATTGGTAGTAAAGAAAACAAACTCAATACTAGCATGTTCACAAAAACAGGAATGTAATGTTGAGGCTCTATAAGGCGCTGGTAAGGCTGCATTTGGAATATGGTGAGCAATTTTGGGCACCTTATCTGAGGGAGAATGTGCTGGCTCTGGAGAGGGTCTAGAGGAGGTTTACAAGAATAATCCCAGGGATGAGTAAATTAACCTATGATGAGCGTTTGTCGGCACTGGGCCTGTACTCGTTGAAGTTTAGAAGAATGAAGGGGGACCTCATTGAAACATTCAGAATAGTGAAAGGATGGATAGTGGATGTGGAGAGGATGTTACCATTAGTGGGTGACCTCTAGAACTAGAGGTCATAGCCTCAGAATTAAAGGACGTTATTTTAGGAAGAAGGTGAGGAGAAATTTATTTGGTCCGAGGGTGGTGAATCTGTGGAATTCTTTGCCACAGAAGGCTGTAGAGGCCAAGTCAATGGATATTTTTAAGGCATAGATTGATAGATTCTTGATTAGTACAGGTGTCAGAGGTTACAGGGAGAAGGCAGGAGAATGGGGTTAGGATGGAGAGATAGATCAGCCATGATTGAATGGCAGAGTAGACTTGATGGTCCTTATGACCTTATGATCTATACGGAACGTAACTCTTACATAAGTTAGGAAATGCCTGTACATTTAGGGTGTATTGTTGCCTTTTGCTCATGTTGTGGAATTTTTGCTGTTATTTTGGTTACTTGGTCTTGTGTTCGACATCACACGTGAATTAAGTAATATTAGTTGGTATTAAGAATAATACCAAATGACTGAGCCTGGATATAATGTATACTACTCAATGGCGAAGCCGCCTACCTCTCTGCTACGAGGATTACTATAGAGAAATTCACTCTTTTCTTTAATAAACAATCTGTTTGTTTAAGTAATTATCAACCAACATCTTAGTGAGTGAGTAAAATAGAGATGCTGAGACATATTGTGTTTTCAAAATGTAGTGTAGTTTGTCAAAATCAATTGCCTATTTTGCAATAGACACAGATATTCCATTAGCATTAGGATATTTGATTCTCCACCATGTGACAAATGAAGTCACATAAATGATTTACACATTTCCTGCACCTTCGGACATCACATGAAATGTTAAAAAAATAAATCCCTAGTGGTCTCAAGTTAGTGCTTTTTGTTCATTTTTGGAATGTGCATCACTGGCAAGTTTGTATTTATTATACATCCTTAATTACCCTGGAGCAAGTAACAATGAGCCGTCTTCATGAACTGTTGCAATCCCTCTGGTGTAGGTACTCCCATAGAGCTGTTGTGTAGAGAGATCCTGGATTTAAATCCAGCGTTGATGAAGGAATAACAATACATTTCCAAGCCAGAATGGAGAATGGCGTAAAAGGGCACAAAATGATGGAGTAACTCAGTGGGTCGGGCAGTGATGGAGTTATTCCAGCACTTTGTGACACTTTTGTGTAAACCAACATCTGCAGCTCCTTGTTTCTACATGGAGAACCGTGTGGTGTTCTCATCTCACAGCACCTGTTAACAGCACATCTGCTGACGTACTCCAGCACTTTGTTTGTACATAATATTCCAGCATCTGCAGTTCCTCCGTCTTAAAGATTCCATTATATTCTCTGTACATGGGCTGCCCTCTGTTGGATAGTACAAGGACTTAAAACAGAAGGATCTTCAATTTTAGTTATGTTCAAGTGGACCAATAATTTCCTTAAATAAGTCTCAGCTAAGCAGGGGCTAATTGTGAATATGTGCAAAATTAACATCTCCAGATTATAAAGAGGATATAATTAAATTTTGAGATACTTAAATCTCTTCAGATGAAATGGCAAGATAAGAAGTTGGTAAGTCTGTTTCACTTCAGCTCCAATTTCGAATTCTCTCTACATGCTAAGCGATTCCTTTCACGTGATCTTTTTTTGGGAGATATGTCCAACTAGACTATAAATCAATAAGAATGATACTAATTCTTAGTTACTGCTTTCTGATTCATCTTCAGGGTTTGCAGCAGATGCTGCTCATCAATCTTACTGTTTGTTGCATTTTTAATCTTATTGGAGAATTAGGTATATATGTTTTAACTCCAGTTAATTCCAGTTAAGTCAGAGCATTAGAATAAGCTTAGACCAAGGTCTGTACTGGATAATGGTGTGGAAAATGCCACAGGAATTACTTCCCTGGGCAATCTCACAGCCTTTGCAATATGGAATTGAATCACACTGCCCCTTGTTTTAAAAAAATACAGAAACAAAACTAATGCAATAGAGCATCGTTCCCTCTGAAATACAAACTAGATATTATTGTATGTCGTAAACTTGTGCAAGCCCACATGTGTACATCCCCAGTAATTCAAATACTAATGCACTAATCCAATGAAACGTGGGACTGCTTAGAGCCAACACAAAGAGATTCTTGTGGAAGAAAGCATATGTCTATGCTTTGTACATGCCTTTACTGAATGACATACAATGAAGCAATCAAGGAGCGTGGGAAAATAATACACAAAGAGAAGGAGGATATATTTGAAGGTTAGTGGTAAAGGCAGCACAGTAGGCCAGCTGATAGAGCTGCTGTGCCACAACGCTAGAGACCCAAGTTCAATCCTGACCTCAGCTGCTGTCTGTGTGGAGTTTGCACAATCTCCCCGTGATCACGTGGGATTCCTCCAAGTGTTCTGGTTTCCTCCCACATCTCAAAGATGTGCGGATTTGTAAGTTAATTGTCTCTGTAAATTGCCTCCAGTGTGTAGGGAGTAAATGTGAAAGTGCCATAACATATAACCAATGTGAATGGGTGATCGATGGGTGGCGTGGAGTTGGTGGACTAAAAGGCCTGTTTCCATGCTGTATCTCTAAACTAAACTAAAATCAAAAATATTGCATGGGCTATATGAGATGTTTCAGAGGTGACTTAAGGAAGTAAAGATGAAAGTGATGGAAGCTTTGGCACAATCTTCCAAATCAGATTGGATATGTGTGATTTTGGCATTTGAGCATATGTGAGATTGCAGGGAGTGGAGAGGTGCCAGATGACCAGAGTTTTAAAACCCTTTTTTAAATGAAATAGAGGAACATATGTTAAATTAGTCCGTTGACTTTGCATTAATGAATCCACAAGTGATTGTGATCTTGTTGGCAAGAAACAAAATGTTCATCATTTTTCCTGAAGAAAGAAAAATCAGTTTGGCAGGACATTTTACTGGTGTCCGTATTTCTGAGTGTTCAAATGGGCAGGGTGGTGAAGAAAGCGTTTGGCATGCTTGCCTTCATTGGGAAAGGTATTGGATACAGAAGGTGAGAGCATATGAGACAGCCGTACAAGTTGTTGGTGAGACCACATTTGGAGTACTGTGTGCAGTTCTGGTCGCCCATCTACAGGAAGGATGTCATTAAGTTGGAAAAAATTTAGAAAAGGTTCACTAGATGTTAGACACAAGAAACTGCAGATGCTGGAATCCTGAGCAAAACACAAAGTACTGGAGGAACTCAGTGGGTCAGGCAGCATCTTTGGATAGAAATGGCAGGCGACTTTTCGAGTTGAGACACTTCTTCAGACTCCACTTTTTTTCCCGAGGATGTTACCTGTAGTTGCGGGCTTGAGTAATAGGATGAATAAGCTGGCACTTTTTTCCTTGGAGCATGGGAGGCTGAGCGGTGACATTGAAGTATACAAAACCCTGAGGGGCATGGATAAAGTGAACGCTCACAGTCTTTTCCCCAGAATAGAGGATTATGACACTAGAAGGAATGTATTGAAATAAGTTACAATTCAATTCAGTAAAATGGTTTGAATGCACCAACCCATGATTGTGTAACTAAAGCAGTTTAAGCACACAATGGAAGTTCTAAAGATTCATTCTCTAAATTCACAGATATGACTGTAACCTCACTTGGATATTTCACTTGGATAGCTTACAACCCAACAGTATGAACATTAAATTTTACAATTTTAAGTAACCTCAAACAAACTTCCTCCCTTTCTCCTCACAACCCACTTTATTTCTGCCTCCCCGGTGCCCCACCTGCACTAGATTCTATTTCTTCCCTCCCACTCCACCTACATTCCTTTTCTGGCTTCACAATTTACTACTCTTCAATCCTTTTGTCTCACACCTTCTGCATCTTCGTCTCTGGCCTTTGTCCAATCATCAGCATATCAAAAATCCCTCTTGCCTGTGTTCACCTATCACCAGCCACACTTTGTCCTTCCCTCCTCTCTTCCAGCTTTCGTTCCTCCCCCCCACCCCCCACAATCAGTTTGAAGAAGGGTCCCGACACAAAACGTCACCTATCCATGTCCTCCAGGGATGCTGTCTGAACCGCTGAGTTATTCCAGCACTTTGTATCTTAATTTACTTTACATATTTGAGTTCAGTAGATTTTCTTTCTGAAATTATTTAATCCTCTACTACTGGGTCTGTTTTTGAAAACTTTGCTTGGCCACCTGGTTTTGAAAACAATAAAAGAACAGTGCAACAGACATGGCAACTGCATGTGGTTCTTCCCCTGCTAAAACGATGACAGTAATAATTAAGGTTGTCAGCAGAGGACATTTGCGTGATCATTTCATTGCTTCTGGATGAATATGTTAAGGTGTTGTTGTGACCAGCTGCTTTCCTTGATGCATTTTTTGTATTTGAAGGAGAATGCAGCCATAAGATAGCTTGGACTCCTAAATATCGGCAAGACCAAGCGCAGGCTCAGCGATCGTTTCGCTGAACATCTCGGCTCAGTCCGCCCCTGCCATTCCCACACTGACTTTTCTGTCCTGGGCCTCCTCCACTGTCAGAGTAAGGCCCAACGCAAATTGGAGGAACAGCACATCATATTTTGCTCGGGAAACTTACAACCCAGTGGTGTGAGTATTGATTTCTCTAACTTCAAGTAACCTTTGCTTTCCTTCTCTCTCCGTCCCTCCCCCACCCTAGTTCTCTGACTAGTTTCACTGTCCTTCTGATTAATTTTACTGATTGTATGCCTCCTTGTCACCTTCCCCTCAGCGAACAATGAACCATTCCACATTTCCCTATCATCGTCTGCTTTTATCTGTCGTTTTCACACCTTACCCTTCCATATCTCTTCCCTGACTCAGTGTGAAGAAGGGTCTCCACACAAAACGTTGCCCATTTCTTCTCTTCAGAGATGCTGCCTGTCCTGTTGAGTTACTCCAGCATTTTGTGTCTATCTTCTGTGTAAACCAGCATCTGCAGATCGGCAAGACCAAATGCAGACTGGGCGATCGTTTCACGGAACACCTTTGCTCAGCCCACGTGAGCCAACCCGATCTCCCGGTTGCTGGACACTTTAATTCTCCTCCTCATTCCTACACAGACCTTTCTGTCCTCGGTCTCCACCATTGTTAGAGTGATGAGGCTAAACACAAGTGGACGAACAGCATCTCATATTTTGCTTGGGCAGCATACAGCCCCGTGGTATGAATATTGATTTATCTCACTTCAGGTATCTTTCATTCATTGTTCTTTGTCTCTCCACATTACCATCTATATCTCTCGTTTCCCTTATCCCTAACCAGTCTGAAGGGTCTTGACCCGAAATGTCACCCATTCCTTCACTCCAGAGATGCTGCCTGTCCTGTTGAGTTACTCCAGCTTTTTGTGTCTATCTTCTTTGTGTCTAAAAGGACTGGACAAGCTAGATGCAGGAAAAATGTTCCCAATGTTGGGCGAGTCCAGAACCAGGGGCCACAGTCTTAGAATAAAGGGGAGGTAATTTAAGACTGAGGTGCGAAAAACCTTTTTCACCCAGAGAGTTGTGAATTTATGGAATTCCCTGCCACAGAGGGCAGTGGAGGCCAAGTAACTGGATGGATTTAAGAGAGAGTTAGATAGAACTCTGGGGGCTAGTGGAGTCAAGGGATATGGGGAGAAGGCAGGCACGGGTTATTGATAGGGAACGATCAGCCATGATCACAATGAATGGCGGTGCTGGCTCGAAGGGCCGAATGGCCTCCTCCTGCACCTATTTTCTATGTTTCTATGTTTCTATGTTTCGGTTTAAACCAGAATCTGCAGTTCCTTCTTACACATTTCGTCTGCAGTTCCTTGCTATACATAAGAAAGCTTTGTCCATTGGTCTTTATTGCAACTTATATGCCAAGTTTCCTTTTATCATAATTGCTAATCAATTCTTCCAGACAACTGGGATAAGGATCTCATCCTCTATTCTCATTACATTACATGGACATTAATTTAAGTTGTGCTGGGTGTATGGAACAAACTGCTGTAGGAGGTAGTTGAAGCAGGTACTATCACAACATTTAAGATACATTTAGGCAAGTACATAGATAGGATAGGTTTAGAGGAATAGGGGCCAAACGCATGCAGGTGGGACTTGTGTGGATGGGGCATGTTGGTTTGCGTGGGCAAGTTAGGCCATAAGGGCTTTTTCCATGCTGTATGACTGTGACTCTCTTTGACTCTAGAATACGTCTCACATTCTCAGGCCATCTGTCATTTTTGTCACAACATAGATGAGGCCCATGGCCATATCGTTTTGATGCTAGCTCTCAGAGCAATTTCATCAATCCCATTCTCCCACTTACTTCCTTGTATCCTGTGATGTTTCACATCCCAGCAAATCCACCTTGATCCTTCTATCATTCATCTACAGTCAGAGTAAATTTACAGTGACCAAATTAACAGCACATCCTTTGGATGTGGAGGGAAACTGGAGCACTGGCAGAAATGACACATGGTTGCAGGGAGAAAGGAGAAATGCACACAGACAGCAACAGTGATCAGGATTGAACCTGGTGGCAGGAGCTGTCAGCCAGCAGCAGTACCGTGTGTCACCACTCCTCTAGAAATGATTTATAGTCAACTGACGCGCATGGGCCTCAGCTATGCCTGCCTCTTTGTAGGGTACGTCGAACAATCCTTGTTCGAGGCATACCATGGCCCTATCCCTGAACTCTACCTCCATTACATTGACGACTGCATTGGTGCTACCTCCTGCACCCATGCAGAACTCAGTGACTACATCCATTTCACCACCAACTTCCATCCGGCACTCAAATTCACCTGGACCATTTCCGAAATCTCCCTACCGTTTCTAGGCCTCACTATCTCCATCGCAGGTAACAGACTACTGCAAACCCACTGACTCCCATGGCTATCTGGACTACACTTCTTCCCACCCTGCCTCCTGTAAGGACTCCGTCTACGCCACATCTGCACCTAGGATGAGGTGTTCCAAACCAGGGCATCGGTGATGTCCTCATTCTTTAGGGAACGGGGGTTCCCCTCCGACTATAGATGAGGCTTTCACCAGGGTCTCTATATCCCTTAGCTCCGCTCTCACTCTCCATCCCCCCACTCATAACAAGGACAGAGTTCCACTTGTCCTCACCTTCCACCCTATCAGCCGTCACCTTCCACCCTACCAGCAGTCACATAAAACAGATAATCCTCCGACATTTTTGCCACCTCCAATGGGATCCCACCACTGGCCACATCTTCCCACATCTTCTCATCTCCTCCCCTTTCGGCTTTCCGCAGAGACCGCTCCCTCCGAAACTCCCTGGTCAATTCGTCCCTTCCCACCCAAACTACCCCCTCACCTGGTACTTTCTCTTGCAACCGCAGGAAATGCTACACTTGTCATTTTACCTCCCCCTTCGACCATCCAAGGACCCAAGCAGTCTTTCCAGCTGAGGCAGAGGTTCACCTGCACTTCCTCCAACCTCATTTATTGCATCCGCTGTTCTAGGTGTCAACCGCTCTACATCGGTGAGACCAAGCGCAGGCTTGGCGAATGCTTCGCCCAACTCCTCCGCTCAGTTCGCATTAACCAACCTGATCTCCTGGTGGCTCAGCACTTCAACTCCCCCTCCCATTCTGAATCCAACCTTCCTGTCCTGGGCCTCCTCCATGGCCAGAGTGAATCCCACTGCAAATTGGAGGAGCAGCACCTCATATTTCACTTGGGTAGTTTACACCCCAGCGGTATGAACATTGACTTCTCCCATTTCAGGTAGTCCTTGCTCTCTCCCTCCTTCACCTCCCCTTCCCAGTTCTCCCACAGCCTGCTGTCTCTGCCTCTTCCTTTCTTCTTCCCATCCCCCCACCCCCCCCCACCCCCCCACCCCCAAATAAGTCTGAAGAAGGGTCTCGACCCGAAACGTCACCTATTCCTTCGCTCCCTAGATGCTGCCTCACCCGCTGAGTTTCTCCAGCAATTTTGTCTACCTATAGTCAACTGAGTTTTTTTTAGATTTTGTTGTTCTTGTATTGCTGAAAATGCAGCAGGAAATCCACTCCACACCATGCTCCAATAAACAACACTGTGATAATGACTCACCCACTTCAGAGATATGTCACCAGCCTTTCATCTTCACTGTCTAAGTCCTGAAAGTCCCTGCTTATCAGCACTGCAGGAAGGACCACACCAGTTTATGAAGGCAGCTCACTCCCTTCTCAAGACAATAAATGCTGGACTTGCCCGTGACGACCAGATGCCAAGAATGTTTTCTCATAAAATAATTGTTTTTCTTTTGCTATATTGATTTAGCATCAAAGCAAATATTGGCCAAAGCACTGGAGAGAATCCCTCACACCATTTCAAATTGCTCCATGGGGACATTTGCATTCAAACATCCCACAGCTATTCGCTCAGTAACTCGTCAAGAGGTCCAGCCTAGATTACTATTTTCATATTTCTGGAATAAGACCAGAACCTACAGTACAACCTTCTAATTTGTAGGTAGGAATGCCATTAATTGAGTCAGATACCATAAGGTACTATTCTTTACATAGCATTATAGAGCCCATAGCTGAATCCAAAACTTTGGACTGCCCTGTCTTGAGTATACAATACCTAAATACAACTTGGAACATTATGACAACATCAGTCATCTTGCAAACTACACTTATGAAGCCAAGCTTGGTGTCTGTGCCAAGATGACTCATTGCTGCCAATTGGAATGCTCGAGACAGTACAGGGTGATACCAATTACTATTGGCATCAGTGGGCCTGGATGTGTCTCCCACCATACCACATGGAGTAGATGATTCTGCTGGACGTTAAGTTCTTTAGCAAGCTGAGTCATGGCCCTGCTGGATAGAAGAGTTGGTTCACAAGAGAATACACCATGAGTGCTGGAAATTATGGGTGTCTGTTAGCCAGGCTTTTTAATATCTGGACCAATATCTATCAAAACATAAACTCAAGAAGGATTGCAACCCAAAACATTGCCTATCCATGTTCTCCAGAAATGCTGCCTGACCTTGCTGAGTAACTCCTGCACGTTGTGTCTTTTAAAAAATCTATTGAAACATTCTGCCTTACAAAAGAAATGGGAAACATTAGCAGGACGTGGAGGGGTGATCATAGCACAGTGTTGTAGCCTGAAAATAGAGTCGTAGATAGAAAAACAAAATGAGTTTTGGAAGAAAATAATCAATACACTGTAGCTGAAAGTCTTAGTAGTAATGGTGGAAAGCCAGAGGATAACAAGGCAAGCTCAGAGAAATAATGAATGTGTGCATAGGACTTGAGAACAATCCAGTTGGAAAGTGGGGTTTTAAGGGATCTGAAAAGATTGCCATGTATTAGAGGTCAACAAAGATAGGTCAATTATTGTGGAGATTTTGTGCTCAGAAAGTAGACCTCACAGTTCCAATGACCTTTGATTTGAATATTGTGGAACGAGGCTTTGTTTCATCATAGATTTGAGGCACGAAACTCATTTCCTCCTATCCTCAACCATATTACTCCCTTCCTTCATTTTTTTCTACCTACGAATAGCACACATCTTACACTGTCCATACTCAGATAGTTTACTATCTCCTTGCCATTAAATTTTCAGCATTCCTTCCAATAGACAATAGACAATAGGTGCAGGAGTAGGCCATTTGGCCCTTCGAGCCAGCACCGTCATTCAATATGATCATGGCTGATCATCCCCAATCAGTACCCCGTTCCTGCCTTCTCCCCATATCCCCTGACCCCGCTATCTTTAAGAGCCCTATCTAGCTCTCTCTTGAAAGTATCTAGAGAACCGGCCACCACCGCCCTCTGAGGCAGAGAATTCCACAGACTCACCACTCTCTGTGATAAAAAGTGTTTCCTCGTCTCCGTTCTACATGGCTTACCCCTTATTCTTAAACTGTGGCCCCTGGTTCTGGACTCCCCCAACATCGGGAACATGTTTCCTGCCTCTAGCATGTCCAAACCCTTAACAATCTTATATGTTTCAATAAGATGCCCTCTCATCCTTCTAAACTCCAGAGTGTACAAACCCAGCCGTTCCATTCTCTCAGCATATGACAGTCCCGCCATCCCGGGAATTAACCTTGTAAACCTACGCTGCACTCCCTCAATAACAAGAATGTCCTTCCTCAAATTAGGGAGGGGGGGGAAAGCAGGAATGGGGTACTGATTTTGGATGATCAGCCATGATCATATTGAATGGGTGCTGGCTCGGAGGGCTGAATGGCCTACTCCTGCACCTACTTTCTATGTTCTATGTTCTATTCCCAACCAGAGTATCTTCCTCACTTCACAATGACACAAGAGAAGACCATTCAGTCTGTCAGGTATATGTCAGCTCCCAGCAGAGCAAACTCATCAATCTCTTGTTCCTACCCCACTTAATTTTCTACAAGGAGGTCAGGACTGCTCTCTAGCTGGTGAAGGGATGGTTCAGTTGCCTGATAACAGCTGGGAAGAAATTGTCCCTGAATTTGGAAATATGCATTTTCAAACTTCTGTACCTCTTGCCTGATGGGGGAGGGGAGAAGAGGTGATTATGCTAGTGGCCTTGCAGAAGCAACGTGAACTATAGATGGTCAATAGAAGGGGCATTGGTTTGCGTGAAGGTCTGGGCTTCGTCCACAACTCTCTGCAATATTTTGCTGGCTTGGAGCTATTCCCAAACTATGCTGTGAGATATCCCAATAAAATGCTCTCCACAGTGCATCTGTAGTTGGTGAGAGTTGTTGGAGAATGAACTGCCAGTTGAAGCAGGTATTGTACAACCCTGCACATCTTTGGAATGTAGAAGGAAACCAAAGCACCCATAGAAAACCCACATGGTCACAGGGAGAAGGTACTAACTCAAAACTCCATGCAGACTGTAGCCGTAGTCAGGATTGAACTCGGGTCTCTGGCGCTATAAGGCAGCAATTCTACTGTTGTGCCACTGTGCTGTGGAGTAGAAGGATATGGGTCAAACACATGCAAATGGAACTAGCATAGATGGGGCATCTTGGTTGCATGGACAAGTTGGACTGAATGGCCTGTTTCCGTGCTGAATGATTCCATGACTCCTTGCAGTCAGAGGGGCTCTCTCTTCCTCCAATGAGGCCTTCAGTAAAGGCAGCTCCATCTCACATTGTCTCATGTCTTGCGCAAAGTTGCAAGCACTTCTACAACGACTTCTACTGCCAGCTGCAGCCCGTGCTTCATTCTTTCAAGCGATAGGTGTTGCTTTAAAGCAATGCAAGTGAGTTAAAATTTTGTGATGTAACCGTGAAATTTGGTCCTTTGTTGATATATTACCATAATCGACAGCGACAGTTAACACTGATTGGATGGTGAAATAGAGATAATGAGCAGGCAACACCAATTTAACTCCCAGCGAGAACCCCCTGCCTTGCCAGAGTAGGATTTTAACAATTTAAGGGATTCTAGTATCCAACCTCTCGTAAAGATCTCATAGTGGCAATATTGGATATTAATTGCAATGCAGATTAACAGACAAATTACAAATGCCTAGCAGCTAGACCCCATGAGATTGCTGATATAACTTATTAGCATAACTATTTGAATGTTCACAACACAGAATAAAGCAGTAAATCCCAAGTTTATTTTCTGCAACATATAGGGGTGGCACAGTAGCGCAGCGGTAGAGTTGCTGCCTTAAACCCCTGTCTCACGGTGTGAGCTGACCCACGAGGTACCCCGAGCTTAAAACAAATTTAACTCGTGGTAATCATGTACAATTAACGTAGCGGGAACGTCGGAACTCGTGGACGCAACTTAGCGACTCTTGGCGCTAACGGCAGGTACCCGTGACACTTGTTAACTCTTGGAAAAATTCAAACATGTTTAAACTTTTCCACGAGTAAAATGTACTCTTGATGTTAAAATTTGAAACATTTAAACACGTTGTAAGAACGTAGTGGCCCGTGCGTTTACCTTAGTGACTCGTGAGTCTACCGTGGGAACTCTTTAACTCAGCGGGCAGGCAGCATCTCTGGAGAGAAGGAATGGGTGATGGGATGACATTTCCAAATTGGGGGGGAGTGGGGGGTTGGAGGAGGGAGGGGGGTGTGGAGGAGAGAGGGTGGAGAGTGGAGGGAGAGGAGGGGGAGACAGATGGGGGTGTCTTCATTCATTAGTGGCGGGTGCCGGTCACTGAAACAGGCAGGTGAGATTTCACATCCACCTTGTGTGTGTGTGTGTCTCTCCCTCCCTCCCTCTCACTCACACAGGCTGAGAGACTCTGCCTCTGTGAGTGTACGTCTCTTTCTCCCCCTCTCCCACACACAGTAAGACCGAGGTAGGTCCATCTGTGTAAGTCCATCTGTGTCTCCCACATACACAGTAAAACTCTGCTTTGTGTGTATATACGTCTCCCCCCATTTCTCTCTTCCCCCCCCACCTCTCTCTTTCTCCCCCCCCCCCCCCCACCTCTCTCTTTCTCCCCCCCCCACCCCTCTCTTTCTCCCCCCACACACAATAAGACCGATGTATTCTGCTTAGTCTCTCTTCCCTCTCACACACACAGATAGACCGAGGTCCTGTGCGCTCTTACTCTCTCCCCCACAGTCACGCCGAAGTACACCACACTGCCTCTGTGCCTCTCTCTCTCTGTCTCTCTAATAATAATAATAATAGATTTTATTTATATAGCGCTTTTCAGGACTCAAAGTCGCTTTACAATTGAGAGTCAGGAATAAACAAAACTCCCCCTCTCTCCTTCATACACAGTCAGAGGTCCACACTGTCTCTGTGTCTCTCTCTCCCCTACACACACACACAGACTGAGGTACACACTGCCCGTTGCGTGTGTGTCTGCCTCTGTCTCTCTCTCCCACACACACAGTTAAAGGTACTCCACGCTGCCTGTGTGTGTGTGTCTCTCACTCTCTCTGTCCCACCCCCCACACCCACACACAGTCAGTCAGTCAGAGGAACTCCACACTGTGTGTGTGTGTGTGTGTGTGTGTGTGTGTGTGTGTGTGCGCCTCTGTCTCTCCCTATCACAGTCAGAGTGAGGTACTCCCCCCGTAGTCTCTCCACGGCCTCTCCCCGGGCAGGGTGCATCTGCCTCCCTCAGGCTGCCCAGGCAGTCAGACACGACTCCGGTGGCGGGCTACATGCACAGCTCCTGCCGGCCGGCTGGGAGCGGCGACGGAGGACAGCGGGAAGTTGGCCACCAGCGGGGCAGTCCCGGCTCTCCATGCAGTCCGAGTCTCGCTGGATCCTCGTAATCCTCTGCCTCTGTCAAATGGGTGAGTTTAACCTGATCTCCCCCAACCTCCCTCCACCTCAACTCACGCCTGGGCACCAAAGCAGCTCAGGAGGCGAACCCTGAGCTCCGTCTCCCAACAATCTGATGTGCGCATCCGTGCACATTCAAAGATTTCATCTCCAGTCTCCCCGCAGTGTGTAGACCTGGCAGTAAATTCAATTAAAATATAGCAAACCTCCGCCTGCTGGTCTTCTAACTACGTGATGTGTGTTTCAAGCATATCATCAGTATAACTGCTCTGGCACTGGACGGTGCGCATTTTCCCTTTGTAGATCACATCAATAGATGGGCCGCGCTGAATTCTATCTTTAACTCAAAGCCGCAGGATGGAGATGTTGCTCATTAAAACAGACCTTCATTGAAGGTTGGCTCAAGAGTAAGTCGGGAAAGGAACTTGTTAACTCGGGAGACGAACTTGGAACATCGCAGAAATGACAGTTAACGGCAAACTTGAGTCATACCCGTGGGAACTCGGTTAAACTCTTGATCATACACTTGGAATCTCGTGCACAACCACGAGTCTTTCGCTCGGGGTACCTCGTGGGTCAACTCGCACCGTGAGACAGGGCTATTACAGTTCTAGGAACCCCAGTTCGATCTTGACTAAAGGTCCTGTCTGGATAGAAACATAAAAACATAGAAAATAGGTGCAAGAGTAGGCCATTCGGCCCTTCGAGCCTGCACCGCCATTCAATATGATCATGGCTGAACAATCAACTCAGTATCCCGTGCCTGCCTTCTCTCCATACCCCCTGATCCCTTTAACCACAAGGGTCACATCTAACTCCCTCTTAAATATAGCCAATGAACTGGCCTCAACTACCTTCTGTGGCAGAGAATTCCAGAGATTCACCACTCTCTGTGTGAAAAATGTTTTTCTCATCTCGGTCTTAAAAGACTTCCCCCTTATCCTTAAACTGTGACCCCTTGTTCTGGACTTCCCCAACATCGGGAACAATCTTCCTGCATCTAGCCTGTCCAACCCCTTAAGAATTTTGTAAGTTTCTATAAGATCCCCCCTCAATCTTCTAAATTCTAGCGAGTACAAGCCGAGTCTAACCATTCTTTCTTCATATGAAAGTCCTGACATCCCAAGAATCAGTCTGGTGAACCTTCTCTGTACTCCCTCTATTGCAAGAATGTCTTTCCTCAGATTAGGAGACCAAAACTGTACGCAATACTCCAGGTGTGGTCTCACCAAGATCCTGTACAACTGCAGTAGAACCTCCCTGCTCCTATACTCAAATCCTTTTGCTATGAATGCTAACATACCATTCGCTTTCTTCACTGCCTGCTGCACCTGCATGCCTACTTTCAATGACTGGTGTACCATGACATCCAGGTCTCGTTGCATCTCCCCTTTTCCTAATCGGCCACCATTCAGATAATAGGCTACTTTCCTGTTTTTGCCACCAAAGTGGATAACCTCACATTTATCTGTATGTTCTCCCTGTGACTGCATGGGTTTTCTCCAGGTGCCCCAGTTTCCTCCCACACTCCAGAAGTACAGGTTTGTTGGTTAATGGGCTTCTGTAAATTGCTCCAGTGTTTAGGATGCAAATCTGGCTTAACATAGAACTGCTGTATGGGTGATCGTTGGTTGGCGTGCACCCGATGAGCCGAAGCGCCTGTTTCCACACCGTATCTTGAAAACGAAACTAAACTAAATGGAGATAGAGGCATGAAGCAAAATTTGATTCAGAATTAATAACAACTTTTGTAAAATGATAATAGAAATACTAACACAGTTATATTTAATTGTAAATATATCACACATCCGTTGTCATAAAGATGAACAATTCTCTAATTAATAACTATACATTGATACTTTATAAAATCTACTTTTGAAAATGCAATTAACTCCTTTGCTTGAAACAATTATGAGCACTTCCATTTGCTGCAATTTATGTTTTGTTTGTGACAGTTAATAAAATTCACATTTTAATTTAAAATTTAAGGAATAATTGAAAACGCAGCACCAGTTTTCAGCCTTCCAACATCTGTAACTGCTATGTTATGGCATTTAATTTCACTGCACCTTGATCTTGTTTCAATTGCATATTTCGCCACAAGGCAAATGGACATCTACTGATGAAGTTAATGCTGAAAATGCTTTTAAATAGGCAAGGGAAAACTTGTCATATCTATCTGGACCTAGCTCAACATCCTCAGACCTCACCCGAAGCTTCTTACCTGGGCTGAAAGTGGTTCAACCGAACAACCTGTCAGACACACCTTGGAGGCAGCCAGAGAGGTAGAATGAGGCCCTGTCCTTCAAAAGTCCTGGCAGTCTTTGAAAGCTATCCCAGACTTTGCACATCAAAAAACTGTAGATGCTGGAAATCGGAAATAACCACTGATGTGTCTGAACCTGCTAAGCATTTTCTGCACTTTCTGTTCTCATGTCAGAGATTTATAACAGTTTTTAAAGTTTATGATATCCATTAGAAACTATTAATATCACCTTTAAGTAATAAAAATAAACATTCATATTTTTAAATAAAATTAATTAAATCGCATTAAAACACAGAATTGGTTTTGAAGTTGAAATGATTTAAAAATCTGAACCTCCTAAATTTTTAATGTCAGCAAGGCGAAGGAAATGGTAATCGACTTCAGGAAGCAAACCGGCACACATACCCCAGTTTGCATTGACAGTGCCAAAGTAGAGGTGGTTGAAAACTTCAAATTCCTCGGAGTAAGTATCACCAACAACTTCTCCTGGACCACCCATATTGAAGCAACAACCAAGAAAGCACTCCAATGCCTCTACCTCCTTAGAAAACTTAACAGATGCACCATAGAAAGCATTTTATCAGGATGCACCACAACTTGGCTTGGAAACAGCTCCATCCAAGACCCCAAGAAATTGTAGCGAATTGTGGACCAGCCCAGACCATCACACAAACCAACGTCCCTTCTATTGACTCATGCTGCCTCAGCAAGGCCAGCAGCATAATCAAGGATGATTCGCACCCTGGCCACTTCCTCTTCTCCCATCTCCCATCAGACAAAAAGTATAGAATTGTGAAAACGCACACCACCAGATTCAGGGACAGTTTCTTCCCAGCTGTTATCAGGCAACTGAATCATCCTACCACAACCAGAGAGTAGTGCTGAACTACTATCTAGCTCTGATGAATCTCGGAGTATCCTTAATCCGACTTTGCTGGCTTTACCTTGCACTAGATGTTTATCCCTTATCATGTACTGTATATATACACTGAAAATGGATCGATTGTAATTATGTATTGTCTTTCTGCTGACTGGTTAGCATGGAACAAATGCTTTTCACTGTACCTCGGTACATGTGACAATAAACTAAACTGAACTACCAGGGAGCCCGATTCAAATGAACATGATTGCCAAATGCAGTTTATCTGGGACCAATGAGAGAGAGTCCACAGAACAAAACTGAGGGATCACAACACAATTTGGCTGTGCTACAATATATCACAAGGAAACCAGTGATAGAAACTTGTGAGTGATGCATTAGTATCTATCATTCAGTACAGTCTAGGCTCACATTAGGGCAGAGTATCTGGGAATAACCAAAAACTGGCAGTTCTCTTTGAAACCATTGGCCATAGTCAGCAAAATTCAGATCCATGTATATTCATTGAAACTTTCATTATTGATGCAATGAAAGTAACTATAGGTCCACCACCAATTTTCCCGCACCCAGCCCAACGTTTTCGGGGGGACTTTCTAGTGGGGGGAGGGGGGGTAGGGTTATGTCCAGATTACGGGGAGGGGGGGGTGCAGGCCGTAAGTTGCCAGAAAATCAGTGGTGGACCTGTATCAATCAGCAATGACACGTGTCAAGGAAGATAGACTATGATCCTCTTGTGGAGTGCAATTTTCATTACCTATGCTTGGGTGATGAGACTAGAGGTCCATTAGGTAAATGGGATATAGGTAGGTAAAGAAAAGGTGGGAGAGCAAGGAATGAATAGCAGGATCGTCGGATCAGCATTGTTTTTTATATGGAGCCTTGCCCATGAGTAAACTCAAACTTAGGTTCTTAAGAATCACTTGCCTGACAGAATTCGACAAAGTTAAGCTTTTAAAATTTACTTGTGGGCAAGGCTTAAATTATTTTGCATCTACGTTGCTTCTCAAGACTCACTTGCTTGATAAAATTCAACAAAGTAGACACAAAATTATTTTGCCTTACCCATAAGCCAAGCATTGTGTATGTAATTCCAATTGAAAATGGCTTCCTGCCTCCCACGTAATGGTGGATCCAGAGAAACATCAACTCATACATGTGAATTATAATTTTACTACTAGATCCAGCACTTGAGGTCCATGTTTTACTGCTGCTATTTTGTTCCATTAAAAAAATACCTCCTGGACATCTTCAAATCATGTTGCAAAATCTTATATTTCATATATTCAAATTTCAAGAGGCCAAGATCTCTGTACAAGTCAGAAACTGCGGTATGTCTACTGTCGATTCATTTCCATGATGCAATAATTAGAAAACCATTATCTCAAATGCTCGAAGCTATTGAAACTAAATGTTGAGATATGGCAATTTCTACCGTGTCTGTGCGTGCTGTACAATAGCTTTATTACAAGTACATTTCATATGAAAACCATACATAATGAAAGCTTCATCCTGTCACAGCATTATATAGAGACAGGGTTACAGTGTCGGAACTTGGTGCAGATTCATAAGTAATGAATGAATGAAAAGAAAGGTTATCTGGTATTAAAAACAAATTTTATAGCAAATGTCTATAAATAAATCCTGAACTTTAATTTTAAAGGATATGAAATTTGGTCTGCCACCATCTCAGTTCAATATGAACCCATATTTGATTGGAAAGGGTGCTGTAATCTCACTTGAAGCATATTAGCTCAACCTTTAAGCTCAGATATAATATCCACAGACTGTTAATAGTCTGCTTATCTCTACATTACTGATTTACTGTGGTATATCTGCCAAACAGCAAGATATGGTGCAAGAAAGATTGTTAACCAGTAAGTTTAGTTACATACATATGTAAGGAAATTTTAGATGGAAACTAAACTTTGTTACATTTGAAACATTGAAAGTTGCCAATAATTTGCACGATAGCTCACTGTTTTACTATAAGGAAGCACTATATGCTGTGGTTTCTGTGTACTTAAAACTATTTCTTCCCTTTGTTAAATGAACCTTTGATCACATTGGAATACACACTTATATATGCAACTCAATTTTGCCTGTGATTCCCCAAACTCTGTTCTGTAATAGCCATGTTTAATTTCTGGAGGAACCTTGCAGAAGTTATCAATTCCTTGGAAACGATTAGAATTTTAAAGTATAATCTGCTTCCACGGTTGCTTTTGAGGTTCATCGATATATTGAAATAATGAGACAACAAAAAGTTGCTGCTCTCTAACCTGTCGTGATTGTTCTTGTTTCTTAGCTCTTAATTTATTAGGCCTGGGATTTAGAGGAACACAGCGGGTCAGGAAGCATCTGTGGAGGGAATGGGCTGATGACGTTTTGGGTCAAGACCCTTCTTGAGTGATGAGTAGGGGGAAGGGGAGAAAGCTGGTAAAGAGAGTGGGGCTAGAACAAAGCCTGGCAAGTGGTAGGTGGATACAGGTAAGGCAGGTGATTGGCAGATAGGTGTAAGTAGCAAGAGTTAGAGGTGAAAAGGAGACAAAAGGGTGTCAGATAAGGAAAGAAGAGAAGATGTGTAATGCAGAGCTGGAGGGGGGAGATATGGGTGGAAAGGGACAGGGGCAAGTTAGGAGAAAATACAAATATGGGACTCAGGGATGGGAAATGAGCATACAGAGGAGAGAAGTTTGGTAAGGGTGGTAGGAGATGATGAGAGAAATGTGTACACACAGGTGAAGGTAGAGGTGGGGGTAAAAGAGGGAGTGTTGGGGGATTCGCGAGACCAAGCACAGGCTTGGCGATCATTTCGCTGAACTCTTCCGCTCAGTCCATCTAAAATGATCTCCCAGTTGCTAAACACTTTAACTCCCCCTTTCATTCCCATACTGACCTTTCTGTCCTGGGCCTCCTCCACTGTCAGAGTGAGGCCCAATGCAAATTGGAGGAACAGCACCTCATATTTTGCTTGGTCAGCTTTCAACCCAAAAGTATGATTTTCAACTTCTCGAACTTTCAGTAGCCCTTGCTATCCCTCTCTCACCATCCCACCCCCATCCTAGTTTTCTGACCAGTCTGACTGTCTTCCTATTCCTAAGCATATCATTGTGTATATGTATGCTTCGTTGCCACCTTCTACTAGCTAACAATGATCTGTGGGTGAAAGGTGAGATCATGGGGAACTCGATCCTTGTTCTGTCTGGGGACAGGGTGGGGGGGGGGGGAGAACAGAACTACAGGACATAGTGGAGACACAGTTGAGGGCTCCATCTATAACAGCAGGGGGGTACTTTTCCATTTGAATCTTTTTTTTACATAATATTTTTAATGTATAATGATGGTGTTGCAATAACATTGCTTGAAATGTCTAGGCTTTTTGCAATTGAATAATTAAAAGTGTTGAGAGGTTCACTTTATAGGTCACATTTGATTGGTCACATTGGCTCAATCAATTTATTAGTTTTCAGTTAGTTCTCCTACTGGGGACGATGCAGACCAATAGTTGGGTCTTATAATCCCAGCAATATTGTTTCAAAAAGATAACCACTTTGAACATGTATTTGAAAGATGACACTCTTATGAATCATAATCCCTTGATAAATGCTGCCAGCTGACAACATTACAATGGCATACCAGGTGTCAAGCTGTGCTTGGTTTCCAGAGGGTCCAGTAATACATTGATAAATGCCATTTCAACAAAACATAATCAGAGATTGTTTTAGAACCATTTATAGGTATTTGTAAGAGTACTAAACTGAAGATAAATTGTAGCCAAAATGTACAAGGCATTAATCAACAGAAATGAAGATTAATTGCTGAAACTGTTAAGGATGTTTGAATATTCCATTGATTTTTTTTCCTTCATGATATGCTAGTTTCTCATGAATTAAAAGAGATAACAGATTGAGTAGCTAAGAATGAATAATTAAGCACTATGTGTTTCACATTCATACTCCCAGAAGCAGAATGCCTTTGCCAAATTAATGGCCTGGATCTTCCTTACCCACTTACCCAAGCAGCAAGAGGGCCTCAAGAAATCTACTGGAGAACCCAGAGTGAGCCAGTCAGAGCAATGCCTCCTCAATGACCACCTGTCAAAGCTGTGAGACTGTTTGAATGTTTTTCAAATGCCTGGCATGCAACATCATTTACATTTTTAATTACATCAAAGAGAGCTTTGCCAAGAAATGGGCAGCAAAGCTAGACTTCACATTTATACCGAGATCTCAATATCTACTGGCACCAAAACTGGATACTGCCAGCATTTACCAGCAATATTAGTTGAGAGATGCAGAGTGGAAACGGACCCTAAAGACCACTGAGTTCGCGCTGACCAGTAATCACCCACACATAAGTTCTATCCTACACACTAGGGACAATTTACAGAAGCTAATTAACCTATAAACCTGTACGTCTTTGGAATGTGGGAGGAAACCGGAGCACCCGGAGGAAACCCATGCAGTCACAGGGAGAATGTACAAGTCAGGTTTGAACCTGGCTCTCTGGCGTGGTGAGGCAGTAACTCTACCACTGCACCACTGTGCAACCCCCAATATTTGGCCCATCATAATACTGCCAGTTCCCCTTTTTGTGTTATCATCCTCGCTCAGCCTTTCAGTCCAATTTATGAGGAAAAATAATTTGCCTGGACCCTCTTCACCCACATGGTGATACAAATCAGAATGAAATAGTCCATTGTCCAGTCCATTGTCAATCCTTGTAATTTACACATGATGTGCAAAACCAGGTATTTCTGGCTTTTCTTCCCATCAGAACCACAACCCATTAGAAATAATTGTTGTCAAAATTACCTCTTCACTTGATAGACCAGATGTGAGCATACAGCAGAGAAAGAGGCCCATCAACCCGCCAGGTCCATACCCACCATCAAGCATCCACCTATAATACTATACTAATCCCATTTTATTCTCCCATTGATATAATTCATATCAACTCACCCCAAATTCTACCATTCACTTTTATATGGGAGGCTATTCACGGTGACCAACTAACCTACCAAACCATGTCCTTTGGCCTGTGGGAGGAAACCAGAACCCTTGGACAAAACCCATGTGGAAGCATATGCAACCTCCGCACAGATAGCAGTGAAAGTCAAGATTGAATCAGCCACAAGGTACCAGCTGCAACACTGTACCACAACTCCCACTAAAACTCTTCTTGTTTTTAAGTATTTAAATAAACAGAAGTATGAGCAGAAAAAAGTTTAAACAGCAGAATCCTCTCCAACTTAAATTTGTTCTTCATTGATTTTAATGGAATGTATTCTCACAACCCATAGACTCCATATGAGAGTATGTGAGCCATTTCACTTCTTCATTTTTCACATGCTTTCTATTTAAGATACGGTTTTACTGGAATCGAGTGTACTGGATATCATTTGCCGGTGAAATCATTCCAATTGCAAAACCAGGTATTTCTGTGTGCTATCTACTCAGTATCCTTGATCTTTTCCTGTCATGTAACAGTCTCAGCAGTAGATCACACCGGCATGCTGCTGTTCTTGTTATTTGAAAGGACATATTGCTGACACGAGGAGACCTGACTGGACAATTTCAGAACTGATAGCAGATTGTTCTGACCTCTTCCAAAGTCCAGAAATGTGCAGTGAAACTGACAGGGAATGTTTTCATAAGAATTTAGTAAGCTGCTCGTTTCATAGGGAGCCTTAAGCCCCTGTCCCACTTACTTGGCACGCTAATTACGCGACCTCGTGGTCGCATTGAGGCGCTACGGTCCCGCGAAGGTCGCGCGCGATTTCATGCACACGCACAGCCGTCTGGAGCGCGTGACGTCATTTGAAGATGGACACAAAATGCAGGAGTAACTCAGCGGGACCGGCAACATCTCTGGAGAGAAGCAATGGATTATGTTTCGTGTCGAGACTCTTCTTCAGTCTGAAAGAAGGGTCTTGACCCAAAACATCACCCATTCCTTTTCTTCAGAGATGCTGCCGGACCCGCTGAGTTACTCCAGCATTTTGTGTCTATCTTCAATTTTCTTGACCCCGCTCTGGGAGTAGAAGTGGGGGCGGATCCGGACCGCAACGGCCGTGAGCCCCAGGCTGAGTTCATTGATCGTTTGCCTGCTTCTGCTGCTGTTGGAGATGAGACGTTGCGTTGCGACAGGGTCTTGGGCCTGTCACACCTTGGCCGTCAGTTACGCAACAGGCCGTTTGCTCGCGAAGATTTTGTTCGCTATAAAAATTTCGGAGCCCCGCGCGATGTCGCGCACAACTCCATACCCCTCCGTGCTTCTCAGTAGGACCGGCCCCGCGCGGCCATACGATGCCCGAGCGCCTCAACGCGACGACGAGGTCGCGTAATTTGCGTGCCAAGGACACGTAAGTGGGACAGGGCCTTTAGTATTCATAACAGTGACAGCAGCCTATTACCAAAGGCAAAGTTATAACCTTGGCTGGCCTCTCAGGATAGGTCAGGCACCTGGGAAATGTTAGAGGGATTTGTGTGTTCAAGCTGCTCCCTGAATCTGGCTTTCACATGTCGTACAGTGGCCCTCTTAATTATGGCTTAATTAAGGAAAGCACACAAACATCTGACAGAGCAGTAGTGAGTCTCGTGAACAAGTTGGCCGATATAGGCCTTGTTACAGTACATGCATAAGTTCATAAGTCATAGGAACAGTATCAGGCCATTTGGCCCATTGACACTTCTCTGCCATTCACTCATAGCTGATCTATCTTTCCCTCTCAATCCCATTCTCCTGCCTTCTCCCCATAACCTTCGACACCTTTACTAATCAACAATCTGTCAATCTCCATTTTAAAAATACCCAATGACTTGACCTCCACAGCCATATGTGGCAATTAATTCCACAGATTCACCACCCTCTGACTAAATAAATTCCTCCTTATCTCATTTCTAAAGGCACATATTTTTATTCTGAAATTGTGCCCTCTGATCCTCAAATCTCCCACTAGTGAAAACATCCTCTCTACATCTCCTGGAGAGCTTTTATTAAGTGAGAGCTCAAAAATACTCCACTCTCCCAAAATTCTTCAAGTACTTTAAAGTAGTTGTGTTACAATGGTTACTTGCAATTCTGTTCTTCCTAATTGGGTTGTGATCATTGGTTATTTATTTATATGGGACTTGCCCGACAGCAGTTCCACCATCCTTCTTAGGCAACTTTTCCTAAGTGGGTGTGCTTTCCTCTTATTATATCTTCTCCTGTGAATAGTCTGACATTCTAACACACCCATACATAACTATGTCTTGCAGTCTAAACATTTTTCTACTTTAATTACTTCAGTGGTCTTTTCTAAAATGATCATTACTAAGCTAACCTCATTTCCCATCATCATTTTCCAGTATGTAAGGCATTTAGATTGGCCGTTTTACAAACTTTCCTAATTTTATCATAATTACTGCTGATTCCTTCTTCAGTAATATTTTCTACTGCTATTTTCTTTCTGAGTTCAGTCTGAACTTATCCAGGTGGGGAACATCTGATAAGGCGAGCAGAGTAAAAGTAAAGTAAATTTATTTATATAGTACTTTTCAATCAATTTCAATTAATGAAGCCAAAGTGTTTTACAGAGAAAATTATCCATATAAATGAAAAAAAAAAGGTAGAAAAAAAGACACAACACATTAGAGATTCAACACGAACATCCCCCCACATCAGAGTCGACACTCTCCACTGTGAGGGAAAGGCACCAAAATGTCCAGTCCTCCTCCTAGTCCACCCGAGGTCGGGGCCAGTTTGAGGCCTCCGCAGCCAGTCGCCGCAACGGCAGCCCGATGTTGTAGGCCCACCCGCCGGGAAGCTGGAACACCGGCATCGGGTGGAAAGTCCTCAGCGGCTTGGAAGTGTCTGGAGCGGCCGCTGCCTCCCCGGAGGCTGCAACGCCCGTAGTCTTCAGGCCGCGCCGGTTGGAGCTTCGACTCTGACTCCGCGGTGTTTTTGATCCAGCGCCGACCGCCCGCGGCGGGACGCCCTCAGACCGCAGACCGCAGCTCCTCGATGTTGGTGGTCGGCGGTCACAGCACTCCGGAGCAGCGACCCGGCAAGGCATCGCCCGCTCCTTGTTGGTGTCCCAGCGCTGTGCCGCCGAAGCTGTGGTCCCGGCAGGAAACGCCGCTCCAGCCCGATGGAAGGCCGCATGGGGAGAGCGAAGATGCGATTTGGAGGAAAACCGCATCTCCGACCAGGTAGGACTGGGGTTGAAACAGTTTCCCCACCCCCCACCCCCCGCATAGAAAGAATAGACCTCCAAATAAAAGTTATAGACAATAAAAATGGTTAGAGGACGGACTGCAGGCAGGCGCCCATATAAACGGCACCCACTCCTGCACATCCGCCATCTAGCACGACTCAAAACCCTTTTAAACAATTTATTAAAACACGGCCAACCACTATAAATAAAATAACATAAATGCAAACTATTACTGGCAAATTGTATGAAATTACATGTTTTAATGCATCGAAAACAAGTACAATATAATTTCTGGGAAGTAGGCATTGCTATAACGATGGGCTTGCTGCTTACAACCAAAATGTTTCTTTACTCACGTTATGGTCACTTTAACTAACGAACTCTATATTCATCTTTAATAATCTTTCTCTCCTTTGGGAGTGATTTTATAATCTGATTACCAGGACAATGCGAATGACCTCCTTGATATATTGCCAGTTATCATTGACTAAAATAGATTGTTATGTTATTTTGATACCCTTACGGGGTGGGAGATTGCAACCTTCACGTGGTCCGCCTTGTTTCGATGAATACAATCAACCTGCTGTGCACAATCAAATAAGATCAAATAGAACAAGTTGTCCTACAACTTTAGGCTGTGCACCTCATACGCAAGAAGAAGAAGAAGAAGAAGAAGAGATACCCTTACTAAGATATAGCTAAAAATAATAAAAGCTAAATATGAACAAAAGAAAGATGGGAGAGATTATTATATGTAGATATTTTGATATGTAATCATTTTTAGCCATTATAGATCTTTCATCATAGAGTATTGATTCAATTTAAAAGTGCTCTGTGACATTGAAGTACAATATCATATACTGCACTAGGTAAATTAACTAACATTTGTTGCCATTTCAGTTTTTTAAATATTGCCTCAACACCTAATAGTTCATCTAAATTATTCATCGTGGGTATTTTTTATCCCATGATAATCTATTTTAATATATGTTAAGGAACATCACAATCTCCTGTCTATCCAGTTCCCATGTAGAGAGTAAATGCCACACCGCTTTGCTGAGCATGGTGATGGGTTTCCATAGTCTAACCTGAATATTTACAATAATTTACATTTTAAATATGCTGCCTCGGATTATGTTAACCTCCACCTTCACACTTAGCTATTGAATAAAACCAAAGTACATCAGACACTGTAATCTAAAATAAAAATTGAGAATAATGGAGAATAACAGGTCAGTGGGCAACTGGAAGGAATGAAAAGGGACTAAGTCCTGCCTGCAAGGAACTGAGCAGGGAATTGCAATCTAGAATCAAAAGTGATGCTGAAAATGCAGGAAGTGAAAGAGGAGATAGGAAGAAATATCACAGCATTATCTCATTTTCTTCAAGCCAAATGTAACTGACTAAATGTTGTTATAAGGAAATCAGATGCTCATTTTGGAAGAGGATTTGATTAATATAATTTAATTTAAAACAAATGTTGCTGTTGCTTCCCATTTACTTGAGAAAACAAGAAATGCACAATCATAATGTAAATGTTGCAGTAAAATGCAAGTATCTCCATTTGCTTGTAGTCTGCAGACACAAGGAACCACAGATGCTGGAATCTTGCATAGAGCACAAAGTGCTGGAGTAACTCAATGGACTATGCAGCATCTCTGGAGTACATGATTAGATAACTGAGTCGGAAAAATAGATCCTGACACAAAACATCCTCTCACCATGTCCCCCAGAAATGTTGTTTGACCTACTGAGCTGCTCCAGCACTTTGTGTCCTGTGCTTGTATGCTGTATTCATTAACATATATGTTTCATATTTCATACAGCATGAATGGGCATTCAGCCTATTGAGTCAATGCCAAATCTCAGATCAATTCCATTCCCCCATTACTTACTGGTAATTGTGTCTCATTCACTTGTCCATTCTGTCACCCATGTAAACGAGGGGCATTTTACAGTGCCCAATGAACCCACCAATCTACATTCTTTGGGATGTGAGAGGAAATCAAAGCACCTGAAGGAAACCCACATAGTCATAGTGAGAATGAGCTAAACTCCTCACAAATAGTAACTGATCTCAGAATCAGACCTCATCCCTGGAACTGTAAGGCAGTGAGCTTAACCACCTGCACCACCATGCTGCTTAATTATTTTGCTTTGGAAATATCAGTCCTTCAGGAGCAGGTTTGTGGATTACACTGCATTTTGATTGGAAAGTGCTTCCTGATTTCTCTTCAAGAAGCCCCATCCCTAATTCTTAATGGTTCCTATTGTTCGGTTTAAATCCCCCAATTAACTAATCTTTCAAGCTTCAAAGAATCAATCAGAGAACAATTTCCTTATCCCAGCTCTCTGCCTCTTCCCTTCTAATCAATTGCTGGCCCGTCCCATGGCATTAGGTTATCACAAAGTTATCCCTAAATTGCCGTCATTCTTTTTGCACAATACTGTATTAAATTAGAGTTAAACGGAGTCATAGAGTCTTCCATGAAACCAATTTTCTATCCATTCAGCTATCCCCCCCACCTTGTATCCCTTGCGCTCTAGCCTTCCAGAGCAGATTCATAATTCAAATCTTTACTCTCAAGCCATATTTTTTGTTTGCCCTAACACCTCCTCTATATGACATGAACAGCAGTGGAAAATTCATCTGCCTAATCTGAAAAATATCTTATTTATTTTTGGTTTATTATTGTCATATATACCAAGATACAGTGAAATCTTTCTGTTGCATGCTGTCTAATCAATGAAAAGACTATACATGATTGATTACAAACAAGCCATCCACAGTGTGCAGATATAGGATACATGTTTAGTGCAAGATAAAGTCCAGTAAAGTCCGATTAAGGATGGTCCGAGGGTCTCCAATGAGGTAGATGGTAGGTCAGGACCGCTCTCTACGTGGCAATAGGATGGTTCAGTTGCCTGATATCAGCTATGAAGAAACTCTCCCTGAATCTGGAGGTTTTCACAATTCTGTACCTCTTACCTGATGGGAGAGGGGAGAAGAGGAAGTGACCGGGTGAGCCTGGTCCTTGATTATGCTGTTGGCCATGCTAAGTGTAGATGGAGTGAATGGAAGGGAGGTTGGTTTGCGTGATGTTCTGGGTTACGAACGCACGTCTTTGCAATTTCTTGCAGTCTTGGAGGAGCTGTTTTCAAACCGTGCTGTGATGCATCCTGCTTTCTATGGTGCATCTATAGAGTTGGTGTGAGTTGTTGGGGACATGTCGAACTTCCTAAACCTCCTAAGGAAGTAGAGGCATTGGTGTGTTTTCTTGGCCATTGCCTCGATATGTCTGGTCCAGGACAAGTTGTTGGTGATATTTACGTCTCTAAAAACTTGAAGCTTTCAACCAACTCTTCTAAAGCCTTGTCAATATTGGGGTATGTGTACTATTTTCCTGAAATTGATCACAATTTCCTTTGTCTTGCTGACATTGAAGGAAAGGTTGTTGTCTTAGTACCAGGTTACAAGGTTCTCAATCTCCTTTCTGTACTCATCATTATTTGATATTCGGTCCACTACGATGGTTTTGTCTGCAAAATTGAATTCCATTTGTATTTGGCTGCACAGTCATGGGTATATAAGGAGTAAAGAAGGGGGTTGAGAACACATCCTTGCGGGGCACCAGTATTGAGGATTATCGTAGAGGATGATTTGTCACCTGTCCTCACTGATCGTGGTCTGTTGGTCAGGAACTCGAGGATCCAGTTGCAGAAGTGAGTGCTAACTCCAAGCTTCACAAGTTTAGAAATTAGATGACATGCAATCTTGCTTTTCTTCGGCAATGTGAGGATAGTAATCTTCTTGAAGCAGGTGGGTCCCACAGAACCACAGAGTTGGGAGAGATTAAAGATGTCTATGAACACTTCCGCTAGTTGTTCCTGTTGCTTTCCATGGGTTCTCCCTCAGGAAGGCTGATCTAACATCTGCAACAGTGACCCTGTGTAAAGGCACACCAAATATTACAGATTCCTAAGATCATAAGACATAAGAGCAGAATTACGTCATTTGACCCACCGAGTCAGTTCTTTTTCTCTCTCAACCCTATTCTCCTGCCTTTTCCCCATAATCTTTGACACCCTTAAAGGGTGTGTTGGGGCTCTTGCAGAGCATGAATAGTTGATAAATTCCCAGGACCTCATGACAACAATCCCATGTTACTGATAGAAGACAGAGAGTTGTGGTGGAAGGACAATATTCAGGCTGGAGGTCTGTGACCAGTGGAGTTCCTCAGGGTTCTGTGCTGGGACCTCTACTCTTTGTAATATATCTAAATGATTTGGACATAACATGGACAGGCTGGTTATTTAGTTTTCCAAGATTTAGGAGGATGCAGAATGTGAGGAAGGCTGTCAAAGTGTACAGCGGGATATAGATCTGCTGCAGAAATGGGTGGAGAAATGGCAGATAGAGTTTAATCTGAACAACTGTGAGATGTTGCACTTCGGGAGGTCATAAAGTAGGGGAAAATATACTGAGGAAGGACATTATAGCCATTATAGGACATTATAGCCATGGAGGGAGTGCAGAGAAGGTTCACCAGACTGATTCCTGGGATGTCAGGACTTTCATATGAAGAAAGACTGGATAGACTTGGCTTATACTCGCTAGAATTTAGGAGATTGAGAGGGGATCTTATAGAAACGTACAAAATTCTTATGGGGTTGGACAGGCTAGATGCAGGAAGATTGTTCCCGATGTTGGGGAAGGCCAGGACAAGGGGTCACAGCTTAAGGATAAGGGGGAAATCCTTTAAGACCGAGATGAGGAAAAACGTTTTCACACAGACAGTGGTGAATCTCTGGAACTCTCTGCCACAGAGGGTAGTTGAGGCCAGTTCATTGGCTATATTTAAGAGGGAGTTAGATGTGGCCCTTGTGGCTAAAGGGATCAGGGGGTATGGAGAGAAGGCAGGTACGGGATACTGAGTTGGATGATCAGCCATGATCACATTGAATGGCGGTGCAGGCTCGAAGGGCCGAATGGCCTACTCCTGCACCTATTTTCTATGTATCTATGTATCTATGTATATGGTATACTTGCCTTCATTGGTCGGGGCATTGAGTGTAAGAGTCAGGAAGTAATGATGCAGCTCTATCAGACTTTGGTTCGGACGCATTTGGATTATTGTTTGTTATTCTGGGCCACCCATCACAGGAAGGATGTGGAGGTTTTGGAAAACGTACAGAGAAAGTTTACCAGAAATTTAGCCTGAATTAAGGGGAATTAGCTATAGGAAGAAGTTGGACAGACTTGGATTGTTTTCTCTGGAATACCAAAGGTTGATGGGAGACCTGATTGAGATATATAAAATTTTATCAGGCATTGATTAGGGTAGACAGTTTGCACCTTTTTCCCAGGATGGAAAGAATAAATACCAGAGGGCTTAGCCTTAAGGTGAGAGGGGGAAAGTTTAAAGGAGATGTGCAGGTAAAGATGGTGAGTGCCTCGAATGCGATGCCGGAGCTGGTAATAAAGGCAGATATGATAGTGGTATTTAAGAGATTTTTGAATAGGCACATGGATATGTAGGGTATGGATGGATATGGATTGTATGCAGCCAGATAGAGTTGGTCTTGGCATCATGTTCAGCACAGACATTATGGGCCAAAGGACTTGTCCCTATGCTGTACTGTTCTTTGTTCTGATAGCACTCTACAAGTAATTGGAGTGCACCACTTAGCAAGAAGCAGTTAACAATTTATTTTCTCTTGAGCACCATATCATACTTGGCCCTCAGCTTAAAATATTAAAGAAAATTAGAGGTCATTGTGTGTTAATGCATTTTAAAAGCTAAGTTGTGTAGAGTTCTGCAAGCAAGGGTGTATATAAAATGTAAGGACCTAAACAACCGAATGAATGTGCCTTCCAATTAGCGCTGAAGAATTGTCTGCAGTCATATGGTTTATGTCCCTATGGTTAATAATGATTTATAATTTTGGTTAAATTGTGAGAATTGGAATTGCTAACTAAATAAATCTCAATCTTAGTAAACTACCAGTATTGTCATCAGATAGAAAGTTGTATTAGATCGTATGCAAGCAAGCATGGGGCATTTGGACTGTTTACCGAGGCAATGACCTTTGCAATTTATCTCAGCAGGCTGAGACGACACGAGTTGACAGTTGGTACATAGACACTGATTCAGACGGATTTCTGTCTGTGTGGAAGGAATGAGCTGCCTAAAAGAAATGGGCAAAAGCCAGACATGCGTGGGAATAGGAAAAATTCCAATTTATTTCAATTGTGTAATAATGAACATGGCAGCTGGTAGAATGGGAAAGATAAGCCCGGAAATGGTCAAGACTGAAATCGAAAATAAATAACACTGAGAAGAAAATTAAAAATTTCAGAAACCAATAGTGCTATATAACTAAGCAAACAATTAAAATAATTATTATAACTTTTTGAAGAAACTCAACAAAATCATTTCAAACATATTGGCCAAAACTGAAGGTTGAGTGGATGAAAAGGAAGTGTATAGACAGCTTAGGTTCAAGATAGACAAATTTTTCACATGATTTGCATTCAATATTAGCAAAAGGTTTGGGATCCATTTCATTATTAATAAGGAAAGATATCAGAATCATTTATAAATATGAAAAGTGAAAAGTAACTTAGTGGAAACCTCAGACCAGAATAGAATTGATAAATTGTAAATATTAGGAGGAAACCTGCATGAAAATAAAATAAAGGACAGGGCATCATTTTTATTCATTCAGGAAATGTAGGTGCTGCTGCCAAAGCGTGAAATTAAAGCCAATCCCTAATTATCATTGAGAAGGTGACAGAGAGCTAATTTCTTGGACTGCGTTAATCTGCGTTGTGAAGGTATACCCAGGTGCCGCTGTGTAAAAAGTGTCCAGGATTTTATCAATGCAATGATCAAAAATGACAATATTCGATAAAGCTTAAGACTATGCTAGCAAAAGTAAAGGTAGGGCTTAATATCTAGCTAAAATGAAGAGACATTTACTGTCTTCAGTTTGGAAGAATCAGATATGATCTCACTCAACCATACAAAATTCCTATGGAGCAAATGGGTAAATGGAGAGTTGATGTATTTCCTCTTCAGAGATACAGCATGGAAACATGCCCTTCGGCCCAACGAGTCTGCGTCGACAAGCGATCACTCCGTACACTATCCTACACACACTAGGACAATTTTACAACTTACCGATGCTAATTTACATAGCCAATACAGTCTGCACTGACAATGGCTATTTATTGTATTTTGTCTATTTCTGGTTTTTGATCATTCATTTCTTTACTCGTTCTTACACCTCTCAGGTTGCATTGATTCAAGGGGCTAAAAATCAACCTCAGCAGGGCGTGAAGAATTATCTAAGAAGATAATTTGACGAGGTTCACTATACTGGTACCAGACTACTGGAATAGTTTATATGATAGGCAACTGACCCAAAGAAAAATGATACAAAATGGGTTTTGTGCAATTGCACAAGCTTATAGATTACAAACTTTACCATCTAAGAGACTTCCCTGATCTCACAAAATGTATCATGATACACTGCTGCTACATCAGTGCCTGATTTTCATTAAAGGATGTAAGTACCGTGGTACCTACTTTTAGACGATTGAATGAACTGTAAGAGCAATACCGTACAAAGCAGAATCTCACTTATTCACACACTATTCCCATTATGGTTGCAATACCCATCCCCACTACAGATCTCTTGCTGTCCACCCTTACTTACATCACCCCAATTTTCACTGCAGCGTTCACCATTTCCAGATCTCCTTCACAAACTATAACTGTAAACCCTTCACGTACTCTCATCTCTCATCCCCAAGTTCTCATCTCCCTTTTATAACACTCTCTCTCCCCACCCCATCCCTCTCTCCAGAGTTACATTTCATTCCTCCTCTTCTCTCCTTATCTGGTAACATCTTGCCTTATTTTCACTGCCAGCCTTTGTCATTTACTCCACCCATTTGCCAATCAAAAACTCCCCTCACCTGCATCCACCTATCACTTGACAGCTTGGTCTTACCTCCACCTCCCTTTTCCAGCTTTTTCTCCCTTACGCCTATCAGTCTGAAGAAGAGTTCTGACTAGAAATATTGTCCAACCATTTCCTCCACAAATTATGCCTGACCCACTGAGTTCCTCCAGCACTTTTTTTTGCTCTAGATTCCAGCATCCACAATTTCTAGTGTCCCCATGTTTGGTACTTGTTGTGCAGTTCAGATTACTTCGGAATACACTCTTCATACCAATAAATAATTGGTAACATTGAAATTCTTACAAACATAAATGGAGAAATGTTGCTTAGGGCCTGTCCCACTGCGGCGACCTAATTGGCGAGTTTAGAAGAGTTTGCCCTTGACTCATACTCGCAGCATGGTCGACACGAGGTCCTAGGAGGTCTTTGTAACTCTTCTTCATGCTCTAGAGTAGTCCCCGCGTACTCGAGGCCTCAGTTAGGTCACGGCATTTTTTTCAACATGCTGAAAAATGCCCATGAGTAAAAAAAAGGTCGCCATGGAAAAAATTAATATTTTTTTAGTCGTAAGTTTAGACGAGGTAGGTCGTAGTAGGTCGTAATGCAATCGTAGAGAATCGAAGGCAATCAAAGATAACCGAAGGTAGTCGAAGGTAAAGCTCGTTGAAAAAAAAAAGGTAATTAAACCGGTAATGTTAAATGCCCGCTAAACTTTATTAAAAGTTGTCTGGCTTCTTAAAAGTGTCTCCATTCTTTCTTCCTCCCTTCTCCCCCCTTCTCTCCCCCCTTCTAGAGCTACGAAACACTAAGGGGCAGAAAACGCTGGTGGGTGTTGTGTACAGGCCACCTAGCAGTAGTAGTGAAGTTGGGGATGGCATCAAACAGGAAATTAGAAATGCGTGCAACAAAGGCAAAACAGTTATAATGGGTGACTTCAATCTACATATAGATTGGGTGAATCAAATTGGCAGGGGTGCTGAGGAGGAGGATTTCTTGGAATGTATGAGGGATAGTTATCTAAACCAACATGTAGAGGAACCAACGAGAGAGCAGGCTATTCTAGACTGGGTATTGAGTAATGAGGAAGGGATAGTTAGCAGACTTGCTGTGCGTGCCCCCTTGGGCAAGAGTGACCATAATATGGTTGAGTTCTTCATTAGGATGGAGAGTGACATTGTTAATTCAGAAACAACGGTTCTGAACTTAAAGAAAGGTAACTTTGAGGGTATGAGACGTGAATTGGCCAAGATTGACTGGCAATTAGTTCTAAAAGGGTTGACGGTGGATATGCAATGGAAGGCATTTAAAGACTGCATGGATGAACTACAAAAAATGTTCATCCCAGTTTGGCAAAAGAATAAATCAGGGAAGGTAGTGCATCCGTGGATAACAAGGGAAATCAGGGATAGTATCAAAGCAAAAGATGCTGAGTACAAATTAGCCAGAAAAAGCAGCATACCAGAGGACTGGGAGAAATTCAGAGACCAGCAGAGGAGGACAAAGGGCTTAATTAGGAAAGGGAAAATAGATTATGAAAGGAAACTGGCAGGGAACATAAAAACTGACTGCAAATGTTTTTATAGATATGTGAAGAGAAAGAGATTAGTTAAAACAAATGTAGGTCCCTTGCAGTCAGAAACAGGTGAATTGATCATGGGGAACAAGGATATGGCGGACCAATTGAATAACTACTTTGGTTCCGTCTTCACTAAGGAAGACATAAATAATCTGCCGGAAATAGCAGGGGGCCGCGGGTCAAAGGAGATGGAGGAACTGAGTGAAATCCAGGTTAGTCTGGAAGTGGTGTTGGGTAAATTGAATGGATTAAAGGCCGATAAATCACCAGGGCCAGATAGGCTGCATCCCAGAGTACTTAAGGAAGTAGCTCCAGAAATAGTGGATGCATTAGTGATAATTTTTCAAAATTCTTTAGATTCTGGAGTAGTTCCTGAGGATTGGAGGGTAGCAAACGTAACCCCACTTTTTAAGAAGGGAGGGAGAGAGAAAACGGGGAATTACAGACCAGTTAGTCTAACATCGGTAGTGGGGAAACTGCTAGAGTCAGTTATTAAAGATGGGATAGCAGCACATTTGGAAAGTGGTGAAATCATTGGACAAAGTCAGCATGGATTTACGAAAGGTAAATCGTGTCTGACGAATCTTGTAGAATTTTTCGAGGATGTAACTAGTAGAGTGGATAGGGGAGAACCAGTGGATGTGTTGTATCTGGACTTTCAGAAGGCTTTCGACAAGGTACCACATAAGAGATTAGGATACAAACTTAAATCACACGGTATTGGGGGTTCAGTATTGATGTGGATAGAGAACTGGCTGGCAAACAGGAAGCAAAGAGTAGGAGTAAACGGGTCCTTTTCACAATGGCAGGCAGTGACTAGTGGGGTACCGCAAGGCTCAGTGCTGGGACCCCAGCTATTTACAATTTATATTAATGATCTGGACGAGGGAATTGAAAGCAACATCTCCAAGTTTGCGGATGACACTAAGCTGGGGGGCAGTGTTAGCTGTGAGGAGGATGCTAGGAGACTGCAAGGTGACTTGGATAGGCTGGGGGAGTGGGCAAATGTTTGGCAGATGCAGTATAATGTGGATAAATGTGAGGTTATCCACTTTGGTGGCAAAAACGGGAAGGCAGACTATTATCTAAATGGTGGCCGATTAGGAAATGGGGAGGTGCAGCGAGACCTGGGTGTCATGGTACACCAGTCATTGAAAGTAGGCATGCAGGTGCAGCAGGCAGTGAAGAAAGCGAATGGTATGTTGGCCTTCATAGCAAGAGGATTTGAGTATAGGAGCAGGGAGGTTCTACTGCAGTTGTACAGGGTCTTGGTGAGACCACACCTGGAGTATTGCGTACAGTTTTGGTCTCCAAATCTGAGGAAGGACATTATAGCCATAGAGGAAGTGCAGAGAAGGTTCACCAGACTGATTCCTGGGATGTCAGGACTTTCATATGAAGAAAGACTGGATGGACTTGGCTTATACTCGCTAGAATTTAGGAGATTGAGAGGGGATCTTATAGAAACGTACAAAATTCTTGTGGGGTTGGACAGGCTAGATGCAGGAAGATTGTTCCCGATGTTGGGGAAGTCCAGGACAAGGGGTCACAGCTTAAGGATAAGGGGGAAATCCTTTAAGACCGAGATGAGTAAAAACTTTTTCACACAGAGAGTGGTGAATCTCTGGAACTCTCTGCCACAGAGGGTAGTTGAGGCCAGTTCATTGGCTATATTTAAGAGGGAGTTAGATGTGGCCCTTGTGGCTAAAGGGATCAGGGGGTATGGAGAGAAGGCAGGTACGGGATACTGAGTTGGATGATCAGCCATGATCATATTGAATGGCGGTGCAGGCTCGAAGGGCCGAATGGCCTACTCCTGCACCTATTTTCTATGTTTCTATGTTTCTATGTTTCTCTCCCATTCTCCCATTCTCTCCCCTTCTCTCCCCTTCTCTCTCCTTGTCTCCCCCTCTCTCCCCTCTCCCCACCCCCCTCTCCACGCTCTCTAAAGGACTTACCGTAACTGTGCCAGCCGTCTTTTATCTTCCTGTTCATCGCGGATGTGAATTTCAGACATCGCCTCCCCGCTTTCCCTGGCCCTTGCCTTTGCGATGTGTTTGTGTGTTTGTGTGTGTGTGTGTGTGCAGACGGTCGATCCAGCTCGCGGTTTCATCGCTGATGGTCGATCCAGCTGGAGGTTTTTCAGGCGAGTGCCCTCGAGCTTGAAGGTCGAAGACAGTCGCTGAAAAGTCGCGTTAGTGGGACAGGCCCTTTAGTGAACAAAGCAAGCCAGTTGAACATCAGTACTCCATAAAACTAGTTTGAAATTAAATCCCCAGTCTTGCAATGCAGGTGCTGGAGGGACAGACGGGTAATATAATTTAGTATCAGAACTTATTTATGAAGATGCATTAGTTGTAGAGAGGCTGGATGTAAGGAGATCTAAATGAGGTGTGAATATTGTTATGCTGTCAAGTTGACATTTTTGCTAATATGACATACACTGTGTTATTTGACAAGACACATGTTAAAAGTAATTGTCCACGACAGGTACTGCTGAATATTGTATTATCACAGAAAGAACTGTCTCTCCTACTTTCCACTGTACTCCAGCATGATATCCGGCAAAGGATATTATGTACCAGTCTTCATTATGCAGTCTGAACCATAAGCTGCTTTCTGTGGTACGTGGTTCTCTGCTGCTTCTGCTCCTCACTGCATTGATGTCAGCGTGAGAGAAGCTCGCAAGGATTCTAGCAAGTTAGTATATGGTATTGTACAGGATAAGTAAAGCTTTGAAAATAAATCTTGTCCAAATCGATACAGCACCTCATTTTGAGATATTGGACTTGCATCATCAAGGGTGTGGAATTAATCCATTGGTGAGTGAAGAGGTGCCATGGAATAGGGCGGGAATTCATCAGTGAAGGTCACAGTTCCAGCTGTTTGCGAGGTTGGTTACAGCTTCATTTCCTATTTATCACACATTCTCCATTGTTGGACTCTTCATTATTATCACTTTGTACAAAAATTATTGTGAAGTTATAAAATATTATAAGTTTGACAGGCGAACTGTGTCTTTCAATTTTACCTGATTATCTCTTCTCCCTGCTCCCATGGCAGTATGTTGGTAGCAGAGCGTCTATGAACTTTGTATTTTACTGTAACGTTCACCTTTAGCAGAACTCATCTCTTCCTTGTTATTTAATATTTTTCTCTTTGTACTATTTTTGAATTTGAACAATATAATTATCTAAAGGCTTACCTAAATTTCCTGTCATCGCGATGTGAAAATTTAAACTCATACTTAGAGCATAAAGCATAGAAAAATACAGCACAGACACAGGCCCTTCAGCCCCCAACTTCTCTGCTGAATTTGATGCCGAAACAAACTAATCTCATTTGCCTGCAGATGATCCATATCTCTCCAGTCCCTGCATATCTATGTGCCAATTTGAAAGCTTATTAAAGGTCACTATTGTGTAAGCCTCCATCACCACCTCTGTCAGGGCATTCCAGGCACCCAACACTTTCTGTTTAAAAAGCTTACTCTAAACATCTCCTTTAATGTCCTGCACATCTCCTTTAAAACCAAGATTAGCATCCAAGATTAGCATTGAACCAAGAACCGTACAGCACAGGAACGGGCCCTTCGGTCCACAATGTTTGTTACCAAACATTATGCCTCGTTGAACTGATCTCATCTGCTTGTACATGATCCATATCCCTCTATTCCTGCACTACCATTCACACAAGGCAAAATCAGGAGGCAGCTCGAATGTCGGCGAAACATCACTCCCTGATGAGCTCAATGCGTTTTACGCACGCTTTGATAGGGAGAACACCGATGTGCCTTCCCGAGCTCCCATTCGCTGATGGTATTTCAGTCTCAGTCACAGAGGCCGACGTCAGGAAATCCTTCAGAGGGGTGAACCCTCGAAAAGCGCCTGGACCTGATGGTATACCTGGTCGCGTTCTAAAAACCTGTGCGGACCAACTGGCTGGAGTTTTTAAGGACATTTTCAACCTCTCACTTCTGAGGTCTGAGGTTCCCACCTGCTTCAAAACGGCATCAATCATACCAGTGCCCAAGAAGAGCAAGGTGACTTGCCTCCATGACTATCGACCTGTGGTACTAACGCCTGCGGTGATGAAGTGCTTTGAGAGGTTGATCATGGTGCAAATCAACTCCTACCTCGACAAAAACCTGGACCCACTGCAGTTCGCTTACCGCCACAACAGATCAACAGTGGATGCGATCTCGCTGGCCCTCCACTCCACTCTGGACTACTTGGACAACAAAAACTCATATGTCAGGCTGTTATTCATCGATTACAGCTCCACATTTAATACAATCATCCCCTCCAAGCTGGTTACCAAACTCGCAGAACTGGGTCTCTGCGCATCCCTCTGCAATTGGATCCTCGACTTCCTCACTCTCAGACCACAGTCTGTTCGTATTGGTGGAAATGTGTCAGACTCGATAACAATCAGCACGGGAGCACCTCAAGGCTGCGTGCTCAGTCCCCTGCTGTACTCACTCTATACTCATGACTGCGTAGCCGGACATAGTGCGAACTCCATCATCAAGTTCGCTGACGGCACCACTGTTGTGGGACGTATCACTGATGGGGATGTCAGAGTACAGAAGAGAGATCGAGCAACTGTCCATATGGTGCTAGCACAATAACCTGGTCCTCAACACCAGCAAAACCAAGGAACTGATTGTGGACTTTGGAAGGAGTAGGATGGGGACCCACAGTCCCGTTTATATCAATGTGTCGATGGTTGAAAGGGTCAAGAGCTTTAAATTCCTGGGCGTGCACATCTCTGAAGATCTTTCCTCGTCCGAGAACACTGATGCTACTATTAAGAAAGCACATCAGCGCCTCTACTTCCTGAGAAGATTACGGAGAGTCGGTTTGTCAAGGAGGACTCTCCCTAACTTCTACAGGTGCACAGTAGAGAGCATGCTGACCGGTTGCATCGTGGCTTGGTTCTGCAACTTGAGCGCCCTGTAGGGGAAAAGACTACAAAGAGTAGTAAACACTGCCCAGTCCATCATCGGCTCTGACCTCCCTTCCATCGAGGGGATCTATCGCAGTCGCTGCCTCAAAAAGGCTGGCAGTATCATCAAGGACCCACACCATCCTGGCCACACACTCATCTCCCTGCAACCTTCAGGTAGAAGGTATAGGAGCCTGAAGACTGCAACGACCAGGTTCAGGAATAGCTACTTCCCCACAGCCACAAGGCTATTAAACTTGGCTCGGACAAAACTATGAACATTAATAGTCCATTATCTGTTATTTGCACTGTATCAGTTTATTTATTCATGTGTGTATATATTTATATAATAATATATGGACACACTGATCTGTTTTGTAGTCAATGCCTTCTATGTTCTGTTGTGCTGAAGCAAAGCAAGAATTTCGTTGTCCTATCAGGGACACATGACAATAAACTCACTTGACTTGACGACACAATATGTTTTGAATATGTTCCTAGTGTTAAAGTCACATGATATTTTGTTCACCAAATCATCAGTGACTAAACAGGACAAAAGAACACAGAGCTTATGTCTATTTCCACTGTTATAACCACTGAGCCACACACAGCTTGGCAACACCACGACCAGCTGGGGTTCGATGTCCTCTTTCAATCCTCTGTTCTTGCTATCTATGGTAACATGCATCAGAGTACTTTAACTAGTAATTTTATTTATTTTCCTAAGTTTGAATCCTTCCTGGAGAATTGATCAGCCGTGACTATATTAACAAGCTGCCATTTTTCATATACCATCCTGGATGGCCAACGTGTACTAGTCAATACAGTACAGTATTAAAACTCTTACGAGCTTACATTGAAAAATACTGTTTGGTGACCAAAGCAAACTGTTTGAACTCTAGCCCTTGAAAGGATTTTGAAATTGGATTTCCAATCTGGCAATACAAGTATTAGAACAGTAGAAGGGAGGAAAACCTGATAAGGAATAGAAATAGAGAATCAATTGGATACAAACTTAGCTTGGTCCAAGGAGATGGAGGGCGATAGTGGAGGACTGTTATTCAGATTGGAAGATTGGGACCAGTGATGTGCCGCGAGGATCGATGTTGTTTGTCATCCATACTAACAATTTTGTTGACAATGTTGTTAACACAATTAGTAAGTTTGTGGGTAACACCAAAATTGTAGACACTGAAGAAGGTTAACTAAGATTACAACGAGATCTAGATGAACTGGGGAAGTGGGCCAAGGGATGGCAGGTGAAGGTTAATTCAGACAGGTGCATGATGTTGCATTTTGGTATGTCAAAACAGGGCCGGCATTATACAGTAAATGGGAGGGCCCTGGAGAATGTTGTAAAACAGCATGACCTTGGGGTGCAGGTATATGTTTCCCTGAAAGTTGTGACACCAGTGGAAGGATGACGGGGGGCATTTGCAATGCTTGCCTTCATCAGTCAGGGCACTGAGTATAGAAGGATGTCACATTTTAACTGTACAAGTCATTGGTTTGACCATGCTTGGATTATAGTGTGCAGTTCTGGTCACCCAGCTATAGGAAGGATGTCGTTAAGCTGGAAACGGTGCAGAGAGGATTTAGAAGGATTCTACTGGGACTAAGGGGCTTGAATTATAGGAGAGGCTGGGTAATTTACACTTATTTCCCTGGAGCCCTAATGATTGAGGGATGATCTCATAGAGGTATAAAGAATTATGATGGATAACTTTATAAAGGTACATATAATAAGATGCATGGACACAATTGTTTTCCCAGGTTCAGGGAGTTGAAACCTACACGGATAGATTTAAGATGAGAGGGAAAGTATTAAAAAGGAATCTGAGGGGCAAACAGTCACACAGGGTGGTGGTGGGCATATGGAACAAGCTGCCAGAGGAATACAACATTTAAAGGATATTTCGGTAGATACATGGATAGGAAATATATGAGAAAATGCAGGTAAATGGGACCAGCTCAGATAAAACCCTTGGTCGGCACGAACCCGCTGGACCAAAGGGCCTGTACCGTGCTGTATAATTCTGTTACACTGATTCTAAAAATAGGAAGGATGAATGTTAAATGTTGGAGACTAAATGGGGTTGGTGTTTAGAGGATCTGAGCCAGAGAATGCTAACATGTCGATTCAAAAAGCAATTAAGAAGGCAAATGAATTGCTGACCTTAATTATAAGTGGATTTAAGTACTGGAGTATAGATATTTTGCTTAAATTATGTTGAATGCTGGCGAGACCAGATTTGGACTAGTGTGTCCAAGTCTGGTTTCCCTGCAATATATTTGCTATACAAGAAACAAAGTGAAACCTCATCAGTCTGAATCCTGGGATGGTGGGTTTGTTGTGTTAAATGAGAGTAAGCACCCTATTGTCTTGAATTTAAAAGAGTGAGATATGATTTCATTGAAACATAAATTCTTATGGGTAGTTTAATTTAGTCTCAAGGCCTATTAAGGAAAATGTATGGGTTGCAGAAAAGATATATGTAAGCAGTTCTTAATGGGGTGTGAACATTCTCATGCTGTCAAATTAAGTTTCGTTTTTCGCATCTTTTCAAGTAACAGTGTCTGTACAAAGTAATTGCCCACAAAATAATTGGTTTAACAACATTCAACTCATGTTGCTGCACGTTGTTATACCGCATAGAGCATCATGACCAGACCTGATGCTCTTTTCATCATAAATTCGTCTGCCAGCAATTTTTTGGCAAAATTCTCTAAATAATAAATATGAAGAGTAATAGATTTGTTTGCTATGACAAAGGACAGTAGTGCCAGTTCTGATGCTGCAGATGTTTGATATAAGTTAATTCAGCGTGAAATGGAGATATTCTCAGGGCTTTACTTAATTTTCAGTTGCCTTCAGTATTTATGCACGTTGAGTAACAATTTCTGACATTTAACATGCTATAACCTAGTGGAGGTCAGATAATGTTGATATATTGCTAGTCTACCTATATAGTAAAAGTCTCATCTTGTCTGTCTGTATGTTTGGATGTGTGTTGTGTGTTTTAAGTAAGTAAGTAAATAAGTTTATTGGCCAAGTATTCACATACAAGGAATTTGCCTTGGTGCTCCGCCCACAAGTAACAACATGACATACAGTGACAGTTACGAATGACTCAGAAAACACTAAACATTAATAATAATAAAACATTAATGATAAAACACCATTGATCAAGCATGTGAACCAACAAAATACTAGATCAAAGGGAGGCTACAGATTTTTGGCTGTTGAGTCGAGCAACTACTCGTGGATAAAAACTGTTTTTATGTCTGGCTGTGGCCGCTTTGACAGTCCGGAATCGCCTTCTAGAGGGAAGTGATTCAAAGAGTTTGTGGCCAGGGTGAAAGGGGTCAGAGATGATCTTGCCCGCTCGCTTCCTGGCCCTTGCAGTGTACAGTCCATCAATGGAGGGAAGGTTGCAGCCAATAACCTTCTCTGCTGATCGGACGATTCGCTGCATCCTCAGCTGCTGTAGGAAGTACATCCTCTGTTGTGCCTTTTTGACTGTGGAGTCGATGGATTTTACATCTTCCTCAAAACGCATGCGCTAGCGCTTACATTTTTACATATTCTGACTCACATTTTTGCCCTCCACGCTGTAATCAGGTTCACTTAAGATTTGATGCTATATTTTACATTATTCATGATTAAAGTTTTTTTTAAAGCCAAAAATCGCTTCTCACAGATAGCCTTTTTTTCCAGCTTCCAGTGTTGATGTCACAATGCCACTCACAGTGCACCAATCACAATGGGCTCTCAAGCTGCCGAGTGCCACAATGACATCACAATGGACATTGCCAACGGTAACTGCAGCTTCTCACAGGGAGCCTTTTTCCAGCAGCTTCCAGTGATGACGTCACAATGCCACTCACAGTGCACCAATCACAATGGGCTCTCAAGCTGCTGAGTGTCACACCCCCCCCCCCCCGGGTTATTCATGATTAAAGTTTCAAAAAAACAAAACCACCTTTTAAAACACCAGCTTCCAGTGACATCACAATGCCCCCCCCCCCCAACGGTAGAGTGAAACAGAATATTCAACCACCTTCCAGTGACGTCAGGGGAATGGCCTCATTTCAAAAACAGCTTAATCAGCTCCCCAATTGTCACTTCTGCACTGCTTGATGTCGACTCAACATCGACCTCTGCCTGCTTCATTTTCGCCATCTTTAAAGATAAGATTTATTTTAAAACACCTCGTGGTTTTAAAAAAAAGATTCACCTTGCTTTTATTCACTTTCATGACCCCCTCGCTCGGCTTGGCCCCGCACGCTCGGCTCGGGCCCCCCTGCTCGGTCAGCTCAGCCCGCCTTGCTTTTATTCACATTCTCGGCTCCGCTCGCTCGGCTCGGTCCCACTTGCAGGGCTCAGCCACACTCGCTGGGCTCGGCCCGGGTTGCATTGGGGGAACGGGTTACGTTGTGGGAATGGGTGATGGGGGTGATTGGCTCCGGGGGGGCACCTGGCTCCGGGGTGAGCGCCAACGGCGCGTTCGGGGACCAGCTCTCCCATGTGACGCCACCTCCCCCCCCCCGCATTGTGGGACGGGACCCAACGGGTCCCACTTGGTCTAGTGATAATTAAAAGTAAAGTACCATTGATGACCTCTGTTAATCTCCTCTTAATATTTGCTCATGTAATTTAGTGATTAACTCTAACTGTGCCTGGGAGTGGAAGGAATGAGAATCACACTACCTCGTACATGAACTTGAATGTAATTCCGGAGTGAAAATAATTTGAATGATGTCAGTGAGTTCATGCCATGTAAATTGTCTAATGAATGGAGCTCATATTGGAAGATGGTAAATCCCACAGATTCAAAGAGTGGACTTCATGGTTTAATGAAGCTAACCAAAACAATCAAGACAAATCTTACTTTGGTACAGTCCAGCAAAGCAGAATTTTGTGATGGTGTTGAGAAAATCTCATGTTGAAATCCACTGTGACATTGTTGCATCTATTGATGAAAATGACTGCACCACAGGAAGATCACTTTGGGAGTGCCCCATTCATTTTTGTACACACTTTCCTCCCTCCCCATTCACTCAAGCTCTTTGCCTTGCCCTATTCTCCCCACCACCCAAGTAAGATGTATAACAAGAAGGAACAGAAAGAAAACAAATAATCGGTCTCAACAGAATGGTGTTTTCATTTATTCACACAACGTGTTGTGGAGGGTTTCATTTAAAAAGTAGGTCTGCAGGTTTGGTCAATGGAGGCACTTGATTACCTCTCCAACTCTCTTTACCCCATGCCTCCGCCCATCTTTTAAACACAGACCCTTTTGAAAGGTGAATGGAGCTCTCTGAGTTGTGGCTGGGTTCTAGAAGTGATAAGATGGTACCTTCATTGATCAGTGACAGAAACTATTGTGTCCCTTGTCAGTAAATGGACCTGCTCTTTCCAGCATGACACATTTCACTTACTCAATACATGAATCTAGTATTGTAAATCACCGCCTGCTGTTTACAATATGAAAGGGTTTCATTCTTGGGTTGTGAATATTCATCTCACAGGATACCTACTGACAGCATCACATTAGAGATCAGCACCTATCAACACAACTGCTCCCAAAACAGATCATATTTGAAAAAAGATTGCTGTAATACATATGGGTGAAATTTCTGATATCATTCACTGAATTTCTGGTTAGAAAAAAATGGTTGAAAAAAAGATGGCAAATCTGGCATACAGTTATCTCGCTGATCTCATTAAACTTGCCTCTTGGAAATAATACCCCTATAGTTTGTATATGAAAGGATAGAATATTATGAACAAGAAATTAAACCAGAGATGGAGGTGGAAAAAACAATTTAGAGTTTAGAGATACAGCATGGAAACAAGTCCACGCCAACTAGCAATTCCTATACACTAGAAATATCCTACACATGAGGAGCAATTTACAATATTTACTGAAGCCAAACCTGTACGTTATTGGAATGTGGGTGGAAACCGAAGCACCCGAGGAAAACTCATGTGGTCACGGGGAGAACGTACAAACTCCGTACAGACAGCACCCATAGTCAGGAACCCGGGTCTCTGGTGCTGTAAAGCAGCAACTCCACCACTGTGCCACCGTGCCGCCCCAAATTGTAGGTAAATTTTTTGGAGGACTTATTAAAAAGCTAAGTTGAAGTCAAAACTAATGGTACTGTTAATGGCAAAGTTTGAAAATAATAATTTACAAACTAATCAAATCAGTCCTTAGATGATATTAAGCTTCGGTTCTAGTAGCCTGAAAGTATTGGGAAAGAGAAGGGTGGTTGGAAGTAAGCAATTCAACAGATTTATTGTTTGTGAAAGCTTATATTTTAACACACAAAGTAGGAATATTTCATTCAATTGTGCATTTGTGAATCTCATTCTTACAACACAAAAGGGAGGAATTTACTGTCTGAAATATTAGAGCAGGTCAAAACAATTTCTGCTATTATAATGATGATCGTAATTTTACTTTGCAGTCACGTGAGTGACTACGTGAAGAAGACCCGTCAGGGCACCTGCGCGTTATTGCGTCAGACGCATTGGCGCGAACGGATGTGAGGAGCAGCGATCTTCTAGTGGAAATGTAGTTTTGAACTACAAGGAAAGAAAAACAATTTTCAGGAGTTTTCCGGGTCCGTTTGCTGTGGTTCTGTGGGGATTTTTTCCACAGGCGCCATGGAAAAAATGGGCAAGGGGAAGAGGGAGCGGCAAAGCCGGTGGAAAGTCGCGAGATTGCGGTCGGTGAAGAGCTGCCTCAGACCCCTGTACAGTCGCCGGCTGGGAGCGTAGCGACTGTGGACATGGGTCTTAAAAGAATACAGTCAGCGCCAGTTGGGCGCAAGGCTAAGTTCAAGTCCGTCAGGCCCACGGAGGAGGAGTCCGATCAGGAGGATTCGACTCCAGGGCTGGATACCACTTTTGAGCGGATTTCTCAAATGGAGAGCCTGTTACACAGGTTACTCGAGCAAAGCACACTCAGGGGAGAGTGTAGCCAAAGCCAGGCTCCAGAAGCCAGGTCAGCAGCACCTAGCAAAGGGCTGTTTGAGAGCACCCTCATTGATGAGGCGCGTGCACAGGGTCAGCAGAGTTTTCTGATACAAGCGAAGACGGCAGCTGCCAGATGTTTTATTTCTGGCAGTACAATTCCCTGCTCTGTGAGAGTTCTGACCCTGAGTCTGACGGTGAGGCCAATACAAGCGAAGACAGCAGCTGCCGGATGTTCTACTCCTGGCAGTACGATTCGCTGCCCCGCCAGAGTCAGGAGAGCCACTGGGAGAAGAAGTGGCCTCTACGATCAACTATTGTGTCTTCCATCAGCTCCAGTAGCTTACGATGGATGAAAATGCCAAAAAAGCACGAGACCCCAAGGAACTGCGTATTGCTGAAAGTACTAGCAGTGAACCAAGATATAAGGGGTCAGATGGGCGAGGGCATGTGAGCCTAAGAAATAAAACTGCAGAGAATATTGAAGCTGCTGGGTTGAGGAACAACTGCATTTTTGGACGAACAATGGATGGAGGCCAGGGATGGAGATGCATCAAGTGGCACTAGGGTTGCTATGTAGCGCCCACTTCAAGATGAATTGTTTCAGGAAGTATGCCATTCGGCCCACCATCAACCCCAAGTTGCAGCAACTCTGTAAAGCCCAGCAATGTGCAGTCACTCAACTTACTCTTCAGAGAAAAAAACTCACGAAACGTGGGAAAGAGTTGGATGATGAGGCAAAAACAGCAAGGTTGATCAAAACATCGATGGTCGGCAAGTCTGTGAAGAGGAGGTATCCTTTCAGACATCATACAAAATCCTGGGCCTACACCAGGAACAAGTTGATCATTGAAGCAGGGGCGCAGTTGGTGTCCTGCAGCGGGAACACGGAAAAGCGTGGGTTTTCCTGCCAGGAGCCAGGGACCACAGGTCACTCAGGTGACAAAGGAGGTAGGTGGACCTGGTTCTCATGGGAACATATTAAGGCAAAAACAGCCAAATATTGGAAGCAAATTACTTCAGATTCATTATTCTGAGTATTATTCAAAGGTTTCGAATTGATTCGATCCAAATAGTGATTTGTCATCCAGCATGTTCCTAGCAGAATACTCCAATTTCACAAAAAGAAGTGATGGAGGTTCAAGCTGAATTTGAAAACTTGTCTATAAACAAGTAATTGAAAGGGTGGTTTATTAAAACCACCAAATTGTGTTTAAATTTTCTCGACCTAAAAAGGTGAGGAGTATTTTAGATCTGACAAGTCTTTAACATTTTGTGGTATAGACACTTCAAAATGGAGACTTTGTGACTGCCAAACAACTTATTTCAAAAGATGTTATATGGCACCTATAGATCTGAAAGATGTATATTACTCAGTGTCTGTTCATTTATAAGATAAAAATATTTGAAATTTATCTGAATGAAACAATTATGGCAATTCAAAGTTCTGTCTAATGGGTTAACTTCAGTTCCTAGAATTTCACTAAATTGGTAATTCCAGCAATACAATATGGGCCATCGCACTACCAGCAGCTACAGACGGCAAAAAGAAAAGGCACTAAGATGCATGGCGGTCATTGTTATAGGCCATGCAGTTAAACAACAACTGCTGCTTCTGATTTGCAGTGGTGGATTTAACATGTGTCCGGTAGTTCGAGCAAGATACTGATTGAACAGCCTTCCATGGTCTTACAGACTGATGTCAGTGCACTAGGATTGGTGCCACTGAAATGGTATCCATCTGTGGACAGATGGAATATGGAAGAGGCATTATTTTTTGCAGTCATGGAGAATCAACGTTTTACAGCTGTTGGAAGGCTTATGAGCTCCAAGCTTGTTGTTAATACAACTAATCTGCATGTTCAGCTTCAAATTAGCAATACTACAGCAATGGCATGTATTAATCGTATGGGTGGAATTAAGTCAGTGTTATGTGACAAATTGGCTAATCAAATCTGGACTTGGTGTGTTGACAAATATTTGGTTTCAGCTATTTATCTACCAGGTAGATTCAATATAGTAGCAGACACCAGGTTACGGAATTTCCATGATAACAAAGAATGGATGTTGAATCTTAAGATTTTAATGATATAGTAGTCAGATTTGGGAAGCCAGATACGACTTGTTTCCATCCAGACTCAATCACCAGTTACAGAGATATGTGTTATGGGAACTACATCGGGAGACAGTAGCGATTGATGCTTTCTCGCTACATTAGGGTGGTATGTTTTTATATGCATTTTCCATCATTCTGTCTCATAAACCGGTGTCTGCTTAAAATGAAGCAGGATGCTGCCTCTGGGGTACTGGTGGTACCGGACTGGTCTACGCAGCCATGGTTCCCTTTGATATTGAATTTATGACACAGTTTCTGATAAAGGTTCCCAAAAGAAGGGATTTACTGGTGTATTCAATAATTGGAGAGTAACATCCATTATATGCCTGCATGGATCTATTAATTTGCAGGTTTTAAAAAGAGGATTGTCTGGGCATACTGTGGACATGCTTACAGCAGTCTGGCGGAAGAGCACTCAAAAGCAGTACATTTGCTAATCTGAGGTTGTGACTCTGTAAATGCTGTTTTCCCATTATGTAAAGAATGGGAACATTTTCTGTGTACAAAAGAATATTGAATATTGTACAGCACATGTCTCTAATGTCTTAGGTTTTCTCAACACTCTATTATGAGGGGTTGAGTTATAGTGCGATTTATTCAGCCAGAAGTACATTGTCCTCGTTTTTTATTGATGGGGTCGGAAAGACATCCTGTTGAGTCTCGTTCTTTCGTTTCCAGATTAATGAAAGGAATTTTAATTCCAGACCTTCTAAACCTAGGTATGGCAATCTGGAATATAGAGTGGTTTTAAGCTACTTCATCACTGGACTCTTGGTACGATTCTGATTTTGGCCAAATTCAGCATGAAGGTAATCATGCTTATGGCACTTGTAACAAGCACAGAGAGTGCAGACATTACAAAAGTTACAGATACACAGGATGGAAGTACCTCAGGATAATGTTATGTTTTACATTTATGACCTACTCAAATGAAGTAGGGTCAGGTGTGACAGGATTCAAGAGTGTTTTATTAGCATATTCCATGGATCCATGTCTATGTGTTAAGACATATTTGTTGCAATACATTGAGGCTACAAAGGTCTTACGAAATATGAAAACAAGATTGTTTATCATTCACGAAAAACAATACAAGATAGTGTCAGTTCAGACTATTTCAAGATGGTTAAAACAAGTCTTGGTTGCTGCAGGTGTTAACAGTGATGTTTTTACATCCCATTCGATTTAGCAGCAACATCGGCGGCCAGGGCGAAGGACGTCCGCGTCGACCATATTCTCGCAGCCGCCGGGTGGTCCAATGAGTTGGTGTTTCAACAGTTTTACCATCGGCCTATTGCCAATACGGGGCTGTTTGCAGACACTATTTAAGTTCTGCATAATTTCCCCTGGTTTAAAGGGGATATTGTTAATTCTATTATTAAAATAAATGAATTACTGCATTTTAACCATATAACCATATAACCATATAACAATTACAGCACGGAAACAGGCCATCTCGACCCTTCTAGTCCGTGCCGAACACGTATTCTCCCCTAGTCCCAGATACCTGCGCTCAGACCATAACCCTCCATTCCTTTCCCGTCCATATAACTATCCAATTTATTTTTAAATGATAAAAACGAACCTGCCTCCACCACCTTCACTGGAAGCTCATTCCACACAGCCACCACTCTCTGAGTAAAGAAGTTCCCCCTCATGTTACCCCTAAACTTCTGTCCCTTAATTCTCAAGTCATGTCCCCTTGTTTGAATCTTCCCTACTCTCAGTGGGAAAAGCTTATCCACGTCAACTCTGTCTATCCCTCTCATCATTTTAAAGACCTCTATCAAGTCCCCCTTAACCTTCTGCGCTCCAAAGAATAAAGCCCTAACTTGTTCAACCTTTCTCTGTAACTTAGTTGCTGAAACCCAGGCAACATTCTAGTAAATCTCCTCTGTACTCTCTCTATTTTGTTGACATCCTTCCTATAATTAGGCGACCAAAATTGTACACCATACTCCAGAATTGGCCTCACCAATGCCTTGTACAATTTTAACATTACATCCCAACTTCTATACTCAATGCTCTGATTTATAAAAGCCAGCACACCAAAAGCTTTCTTTACCACCCTATCTACATGAGATTCCACTTTCAGGGAACTGTGCACAGTTATTCCAAGATCCCTCTGTTCACCTGCATTCTTCAATTCCCTACCATTTACCATGTACGTCCTATTTTGATTTGTCCTGCCAAGATGTAGCACCTCACACTTATCAGCATTAAACTCCATCTGCCATCTTTCAGCCCACTCTTCCAACCGGCATAAATCTCTCTGTAGACTTTGAAAATCTACTTCATTATCCACAGCCCCACCTATCTTAGTATCATCTGCATACTTACTAATCCAATTTACCACACCATCATCAGATCATTGATGTACATGACAAACAACAGTGGACCCAACACAGACCCCTGAGGCACCCCACTAGTCACTTGCCTCCAACCTGACAAACAACCATCCACCATTACTCTCTGGCATCTCCCATTCAGCCACTGTTGAATCCATCTTGCTACTCCACCATTAATACCCAACCATTGAACCTTCTTAACCAACCTTCTGTGAGGAACCTTGTCAAAGGCCTTACTGAAGTCCATATATACAACATCCACGGCTTTACCCTCATCAATTTCCCGAGTAATCTCTTCAAAAAATTCAAGAAGATTAGTCAAACATGACCTTCCAGGCACAAATCCATGTTGACTGTTCCTAATCAGCCCCTGTTTATCCAGATGCTTATATATATTATCTCTAAGTATCCTTTCCATTAATTTGCCCATCACTGACGTCAAACTAACAGGTCTATAATTGCTAGGTTTACTCTTAGACCCCTTTTTAAACAATGGAACAACATGCGCAGTACGCCAATCCTCCGGCACTATTGCCGTTTCCAATGACATTTGAAATATTTCTGTCATAGCCCTGCTATTTCTACACTAACTTCCCTCAATGTCCTAGGGAATATCCTGTCTGGACCTGGAGACTTATCCACTTTTATATTTCTCAAAAGTGTCAGTACTTCCTCTTCTTTGAATCTCATAGTTTCCATAGCTACTCTACTTGTTTCCCTTACCTCACATAATTCAATATCCTTCTCCTTGGTGAATACCGAAGAAAAGAAATTGTTCAATATCTCCCCCATCTCTTTTGGCTCTGCAGATAGCTGTCCACTCTGACTCTCTAATGGACCAATTTTATTCCTCGTTATCCTTTTGCTATTAATATAGCTGTAGAAACCCTTTGGATTTACTTTCACCTTACTTGCCAAAGCAAACCTCATATCTTCTTTTAGCTTTTCTAATTTCTTTCTTGACACTTTTTACATTTTTTATACTCCTCAAGCACCTCATTTACTCCATGCTGCCTATAATTATTGTAGATCTCTCTCTTTTTCTGAACTGTGTCCAATTTCCCTTGATAACCATGGCTCTTTCCAATTGCATTTTGTCATGCAAATGTCATTATTAAAGCATTATTGATTATTTCTCGTTCCAAGTCAATCAATGCAGTGAGAAGCCGGGATTTGTTTCTGCGGCATGAAATCACAAAGCTTTAAAATCTTCACGTAGTCACTCACGTGACTCCGAAGTAAAATAGTAAGATTAAACGAGAACTTACCATTTTGAAGTTTGATCTTTATTTTATGAGGAGTTACGTTGGTGATTATGTGCCCACCACGCCCAACCCTCTTTCATAAAGGTCAGCTGGAAGTTCTAAAATTTACTCGTTTTTACTATGTTACTTCGTTATTGGTGTTTTGTGATTTCACACCGCTGCTTTGAAGATTGACGCGCAGGCGCCCTGACGGGTCTTCTCACGTAATCACCAACGTAACTCCTCATAAAAATAAAAATCAAACTTCAAACTGGTAAGTTCTCGTTTAATCTTACTATTATTTTTGTTTTAATTGGTCAGCAGTTCCAAACAACAAATAAAGAATAGTGTATGATTATAAAACCGTGTGTTTATGGTAAATGAGAGCATCACATGGAGTTGGAGTGTGAAGGTGAAATTCAAGGAGTGAAAATTAATAATGCATACCAAACTCTGGCCTAAGTTAATATCAGAACCAATGCTTTGTTCATCGGCTTTGATCTACTGAATGACATCTGATACATAAGCTAGAACTATGTGATGGATAAAAGCTGACATTATTTTCAGCATATTGTTAATTAACGCAGGTCTGTGGCATGCAAAGAATATGGAGAACTTTGTCTAGACAATAGACAATAGGTGCAGAAGTAGGCCATTCGGCCCTTCAAGCCAGCACCGCCATTCACTGTGATCATGGCTGATCATCCACAATCAGTACCCTGTTCCTGCCTTCTCACCATATCCCTTGACTCCGCTATCTTTAAGAGCTCTATCTAACTCTCTCTTGAAACCATCCAGAGAATTGGCTTCCACTGCCTTCTGAGGCAGAGATTCCACAGATTCACAACTCTCTGGGTGAAAAAGTTTTTCCTCATCTCCGTTCAAAAATGGCCAACCCATTATTCTTAAACTGTGGCCCTGGTTCTGGACTCCCCCAACATCGGGAACATGTTTCTCAGAACAATTCAGTTATTATTTTGTTCCCAAGTACACAATAATTGAGTTCAAGGGTAACATCTGAATATACAATGGCACCCTTCCCCTAATAGCTGCTAAGGTTAAGTCAGTTGAAAAATTAAAAACTGAAACCAATAGATTTACTACTTCTCCCAATATTTTCCTGTCTATCAATGGTGAATACTAGAGATTTAAAGCAGAGACCAGTGAGAGAAATATCAGTCGCAATAAAGTTATTGAAGGAGGTAGGTACAATGTTCCTTTTGAGTATAAATTTGTTTCCTTTCTAAATAAACTGTAAAGCCTGTGGTAGAAGCTGTTGAGGCTGTGGTAATTAAAAATGTCAGTACCATAACTAATTGATTTTTTGTTAGACAAGGGATTAAAGTGATGGAACAAAGTAAGGATGTTCGAATAAGGATACAAAGCATACATTCTCTAATTAAATGGCAGACCAAGCTCAAGAGGTTGAATGTCCCACCCCTGTTTCTGTGATCATATGCTTTAATATAATCAATGCAAAAATATATGCTAAATTATCCTTTATATGAAAGCTTGTCCAGACCCATTGTGACATAATAGTATCTCCATTTCTATGATTTTAATTCTTAACTCTTCTGAACAATAGAATGGTGATAAAAAATCTCTCGGCTGAAGCACATCTGACAAACTCCATCAACACAGCTGCAGGCAGCATGACAAAAGCTGACTGAAGCATCCCAAATCTAACTGAAAATAAATATATTTTGAGCATCGACTGCCCAGGCTTTGCAGTTAGGATGTTATGCTTTGTATTTACTGAATGTAAATATATTGTTAAGTGAAACTACTGCAAGATGAGAATGTAAAAGCTGATAGAAATGAAATCACTATTTTCTTCTTGGACTAATAATAACTGATCTGAAGGAAAATACATCCTGCAGTGTGATCATTGTGATAGATGGTGAGGATAGGTTGCAATGTGAAAGAGATAAATAGCTTTCATTATATATTCTGGAATAATTAAACAATCAGGCAGCTGCATTTCAATGCAGATAAATATAAAGTAATACATTGGAACCGGAAATTGTGAAGGGTTCCTGTTTTGAGAGAGGTCGGTATTAACTGGGCAGACAAACACGAATATTAACCACGAGCATCTACTCAGTTGAGAGCTGTTCTCTTTAGAGAGCATTTTGCGTCAGGCATGTCAAGGTCTTGTCAGCATGCTATTCGGGTTTTCAGTGTCTTAACACTTATTCTTATTCAATCTCAGGTCCATGACTGTCAGCTGTTCAATTCTACCCAGAGCTCCAGACAACCTTTGGAACTTTCCATCCTGGTGATGGCACAGGATCAAGATGGACACAAACGACAAGACAGGTAGCGTGAATGAATATTAATATTTCAAGAATCTTTAGATGGTAAATAAAAAATCAGCTGCCCGATTGACATGGAAAGTACAACTGACTAAAAATTATCAAAAGAACAATGATTAATTAAGAACTTTGGCATTACAAATAAAGTGTACTTTGTGACACACTAGTTCTAACTGATAAAACAAACTCGCAAAATCTTGCAAATTGCTCTTCCAAACCCACCCTCCCACCACCACCAACTGATTGAAACTAATATTGCGTGAATGAGAACTTCTTGCAGCATCCTCACATTGATGTTATTTCCAACACGACCAATCTCTTGCTTGAAGGAATTCAGCAAGTTATATTCCATTGCTTGAGTCAGTAGTTTATTCCAGAGGTCCACTATTTTCTGTGAACAGAAACATCTGATTTCTAACCCAGGTCAGGACGTGCACAATTATCATTCATAAGATTATACAGAACATACAACAGAGAAAGAGACAATTACGCCCAACTACTTAATGCTGGTGTTTGTACCACATTTGAGTCAAAACACCTCATTTTTCTCATGTAAATCCATCAGCATAATCCTATAGCCCCTTCTCCATCATGTGCTTATTCAGTCCTTCCTTACACCCATCTATTCCATTTGCCCAGCCACTCCGCATCAATGCCACATTTTCACAACTCTTTCGGTAAAGGAGTTTCTCCTGAATTTTCAATCAGATTTCTTGTGGTGACTTTTTTATACTGATATCTTCTGGTTATGCTCCTCCCACAAGTGGAATAAGCCTTTGGATATCTACACTGCGTATAAACTTTCCAAATTTTAAAGCTCTCCAATAGATCACCCCTCAGCCTTCCGTTCTTAAGCTTTGAGTATAGGAGTAAAGAGGTTCACGAGGTTAATCCCTGGGATGGCGGGACTGTCATATGAGGAAAGATTGGAAAGACTGGGCTTGTATTCACTGGAATTTAGAAGGATGAGAAGGGATCTTGAATGAATGAATGAATATGTTTGGTAGACAAAAGTGCTGGAGAAACTCAGCGGGTGCGGCAGCATCTATGGAGCGAAGGAAATAGGCAACATTTCGGGCCGAAACCCTTACACAGAATGAATAAGTTTATTGGCCAAGTATTCACATACAAAGAAGTTGCCTTGGTGCTCCGCCCACAAGTGACAACATGACATAGTGACAGTTCAGAATGATACATAAAACATTAAACATTAATAATAAAACATTATTGATTAAACATGTGAATTAAATAAAATACCAGAGCAAAAGGAGGCTACAGATTTTTGGTTATTGAGTAGAGCTACTTCTCAGCTGATCGGACGATTCGCTGCAGCCTCCGGGTGTCGTGCTTGGTGGCTGAGCCAAACCAGACCATGATGGAGAAGGTGAGGACAGACTCTACGATGGCCGTATAGAATTGGACCATCATTGCCTGCGGCAGAATGTGCTTCCTCAGCTGCCGCATCCTCTGTTGTGCCTTTTTGACTGTGGAGTCGATGGTAACCCCCCCCCCCCCCCCCCCCCCCCCCCCATTTAAGGTCCTTGGAGATGATGGTTCCCAGGAACTTAAAAGACTCCACAGATGTGACTGTGGTGTTGTTGATGGTGAGTGGGGTGCGGGGAGGGGGAGCTCTCCTAAAGTCTGCAATCAATTCCACTGACTTAAGAGCATTGAGCTCCAGGTTGTTGCGATGGCACCAGGACGCCAGCTGTGACACTTCCTGTTTGTAGGCAGATTCCTCCCCATCCTGGATCAGTCCAATCAGGGTTGTGTCATCCGCAAACTTGAGAAGCTTGACAGAGGGGTCAGTGGAGGTGCAGTCATTGGTGTAGAGAGAGTAGAGGAGAAGGGAGAGTATGCAGCCTTGCGGTGCTCCTATGCTGAGGGTTTGCGGGTCCGAGATGTGTTTTCCCAGCCTCACATGCTGCTTCCTGTCTGTCAGGAAGCTGGTGATCCACTGACAGAGGGGTTCAGGCCCAGTCAACTCGGAAAGTTTGGAGTGTAACAGTGGTCAAGTGTTCTCTCCCCTCTGGTGGAGCAGGTAACCTGAAGTCCGTACTTTGGAAGGTCATGGGTGAGGTTAGCTTTGTTAAAGTCCCCCAAAACAATGACCATGGAGTCTGGGAAGTCACTCTCTACCCTCATTACCTGGTCAGCGAGTTGCGTTTGCGCCTCACGAATTCAGGCATGGGGGGGGGGAATGTAAACTCCAGCGAGAATAAAGGAGTTAAATTCCCTCGGAGAATAGAAGGGTTTGCAGTTTATAAAGAAGGATTCTAGGTTTGGAGAGCAGAAATTTAACAGTACCGTGATGTCGCTGCACCAGTCCTGGTTGGTATAGAAGCATATTCCACCGCCTCTTGATTTCCCCGCTGCCTCCACTTCACGGTCCGCTCGGTGAAGTTGGAAGCCAGCCAGTTGCAGCGCGCTGTCCGGGGTCGACTCACACAGCCAGGTCTCGGAGAAGCACAGGGCAGCGGCTCGAGAGAAGTCCTTGCTTGTCCGGTGCAGGAATTGCAGTTCATCCACTTTGTTATTGAGAGAACGTACGTTTGCCAGGAATATGCTCGGGAGTGGTGTGCGTGATCCTCGTCGCCAAAGTCGGGTGAGTTCTCCAGAGCGCTTCCCACGGGTCCTCCTCCGTCTCAAGACCTTAAACACAGCCACAGCCCCACCAACGAGTATGTCCAAATAATTCAGTGATTGAGAGAAATCCGGAACGATGTTTGGAGGGACCGTATGTCCGATGTTTATGAGTACCTCTCTCGTGAAAGTGATCTTTGTAGGGTTTTCACAGACGACACAAACGAACAAACACATACAAAACAGCAAGGAGAAGAATACTGTGGCAGCCATCGTCGGAGCCAGCAGCAGCAGCTACACTGCAAGCAGCTTTCTTATAGAAACATATAAAATTATATAAGGACTGGACAAGCTAGATGCAGCAAAAATGTTCCCAATGATGAGGGAGTCCAGAACCAAAGGCCACAGTCTAAGAATAAAGGGAGGCCATTTAAAACTGAGATGAGAAACAACTTTTTCACCCAGAGAGTTGTGAATTTGTGGAATTCTCTGCTACAGAAGGCAGTAGAGTACGATAGAGCTCAAGGGGCTAGCGGAATCAAGGATTATGGGGAGAAGGCAGGCACGGGTTACTGATTGTGGATGATCAGCCACGATCACAATGAATGACGGTGCAGGCTTGAAAGGCCAAATGGCCTCCTCCTGCACCTATTTTCTATGTTTCTATGTTTCTAAAATGGACAGAGTTTATTCATTCCTTTACTGATATGTAAACCTTGGCATTTCAGTATCACCTCTCCCATGCTTCAAAATCCTTTTAGTAATATGGTGACCACAATTATACATTGTGCTCTAAATATGGTCCTTAACCAATGTTTGGATTAGTTTAGTCTAGTTTATTGTCACGTCTACCAAGGTACAGCGAAAAGCTTTTTTTTGCGTGCTAATCTGTCAGTGGGAAGATTATAAATGATTACAATCGAGCCGTCCACAGTGTATAGAGATACATGATAAAGGGAATAATGCTTAGTGCAAGATAAACTCCAGTAAAGTCCGATTAAAGATAGTCCAAGGGTTTTCAATGAGGTAGATATTAGCTTAGGCAAGAGAGAATCGAGGCAAGGTTTTTTTTACCCAGAGAATGGTCGGTGCCTGGAATGCACTGCAATGATAAATGATGGAATACAATAGCAATATTTAAGAGGCATTTAGACAGGCTCATGAACAAGCAAGAAATAGAGGAATTTAGACAATCTTAGACCATTTGCAGACAGTATGAGATTAGTTTAAATTGACGTGATGGTTGGCTCAGACAATGTGGGCTAGGTGTTTTACATTTTATGTTCTTCTCACTGCTTTATGTCTTGAAGACAGCTAGGATTTTATTCTGGTAATTGTTCTCTGACTGGATTTTATGACGTTCATTGGTCTAATGGGGCATTTTATCAATAGCATTTTGAGAATCGAGATATGCTGTATACATTGTTTTATCAATGTTCATTTTTTTTGTTTCCTGTTCAAAAACTTCAATAATGCTGGTCAAGAGTGATTATCTATTTTGAAATTGTGAGATTCAGAATCACAAACGCTTTTAGAGACAAAGTCGGCAAAGAAGCTTTTTATTTAGATCATATTCTGCAGAATAGGTGCCTCTCCTCTGATGTCCCCTAGAGGCACACCGAGGATCGGGATGTCTTCTATCTTTATAAATTTCATGGGTACTATTGTCACACCCTCATTCCTCCCCATTGAGCTTCTTCCAATCATAACATAAAGCCCACATTCCCACGAGAACGTCCTGGAACGTCCACCCGACGTCAAAGACACCTCCCATATCATGCATCGCATGTGCATTTAAATTAGGCATCTTGTCATAGTGGGTGTGTGTACATATTCATGTAAGTTCATTAGGCATGCGCAGATATGTTTGACCTTATGTACTTTCTCCCTTTTACTTACTTTTCAAATCTTCTGCTGAAGTCTTTTTATTTGCTACTTTTTATCTAGAATTTCTCTCTGTTCTATATATCGTTATTTTCTATTCTACCAGCAGTCTGGCTTCTGCTGACACCTTATTTCTTTCTAAGTTATTTTTCTATCCCTAGTTTAAATCAACCATGTCTGTTAACTGTTTCCTCACAATCCACCCTTTTCTTTTTTGCTACGCAACCTTTGATTTATACTATATCCTCCTTTTCTAATGCTAGCAGCAGATTCTTCGCCTCCCTATCCCCCTCTCGTTGGTCATACTGTGTTCTGAAGGCCATCATGGTGGCGGCGCTGTTCTTTGTCAGGGCTGTTTCTATCAATCGCTGAGCCAATCCCCGTACGCAGGGAATGATACAACATCCGAACAAACACAGTAACCCCACCATGACCACCACTGATGTTAGAGCTGAGGTAAAGATGTGCTTCCATTTCCCAAACCAGGATTCTAGAAACCCAGTCCAGGAGGTGTCTACTCCAGAGTTCTCAGCCAATTCGATAGACAGAGAGGTGAGACCTGCTAGGGCTCTTGACACTGACCCATCCGGAGCAGTGTTGTTGGGGATGAATGTGCAACATTGTTCGCCAAACATTACACACACCCCTCCCTTCTCAGCCAGTAGCATGTCCAAGGCCATGTGATTTTGCCAGGCCATTTGGCTGGTAGCTGTCAGTTGTTCCGCTAATCCTTCAACTGCATCTCGAGTGTAATTTATAAAGCGTTGTTGATTGTAGTATAGGTAGTTGATCCAGTCCACATTTTTATTAATTGTGGACCACCAGAAGAGTATGGACTCAAAGCCCGCAGCTATCTGGTTTCTGGCTTTGAATTCTTCGGGTACCCCTCTTGGCACCCCTATCGCATCTATATATATGTGTGTGTCGAATGATCCTTTCACCCCTCTCTTTTGTCGTTGGCTTCCTTCATTGAGTTCTACAGCATATTCTACTGCTATGGTGAAGGGCATCATCAGTTGTGTGAGGGTACAGGTTCCCGTCCATGACCCCGGTAACCGGGGCCACAGGGTATTCTCCCCGCACCACCACCAGACATCGGCTCTACTGACTATCTGCTTTTTCAGCCAGGAGCTATTGAACAGTGGTCCCTGTTCCTCAGCCGTTATGTTATACGTCTGATTGCAGTTGAGCACCTTCCCCATGTCCTGCCCCTTTGGGTTATTTCTTGTATAGCACTCAAACTCCTCCTCCCCAAGAGGACTGGTAAATGGAGGAGGTCGAGGGTCTTTCCTTCGGCCCTTCGTATTGTTCTTGCTGGTCGGAAATAGGTAATGATAACTCTGGCATATCACATTCTTTGGTAAGAGGGGATTCGTGAATAGCTGTAGTATAGCCCTAGGTGTTCTATCCCAATTCAGGGGAAATGGTACTGGGACCAGCTGAGGCCTAGCTCCGGTGCAGGTGTAACAATTGGTTCGTTGCATACTTCTGGCTGTGTACATCATCCAGGCAAGCCAGGTGTTGGCTCCTTTTTCCCCTGTTGGTATTCCCTTCTCATATAACTGCCTTAATCCTGTTTCTCCTGCTACTATCATTATCTTCAGATCCTTAGACTCATTCTCCCTGGTGACATTGCTGACTACTGGTGGTGCTGGTGTTGCCCCGGGATCCCTATTCTGACTGTCATCTATCTTGAACACCTCTCCCCTATCCTCGTATCTTACCATCTCCCCATCCCGCTTCACTTCTATCTCAAACTTCAGACATGCGTCCTTCCCTGTTTTATCTGCACATATCCAATACCTACCACTTTCCTGCATTTGAACACTCTGTATGCTCACATATATGCGTCCTGGCAATTTCTCGTTCGGGTTTTGATATACTTTCCACCTACCAGTTTGATAGGTGGTTCGATGCCACCCATATTTTGATGAAATAAACACCGCGTGCCAATCTCTACAGGGATGGGTGCATACATACATTCTATAGCCGCACCACCATTTTCCTTTACATTCATCAAATGGGATGGTGGTGGACCTTCTATTCTGTGGTATTGTGATTTTTATGCATGTTATATTACTCACGAGTTGGGTAACCACCCAACACACGACCCACCAACACGAAATCTTCATTTTTCCCGCGGGTTCTTGGTAAATATTAAAGTCAATGGTTCCTCTCCTTTGCGCACAGGCCACGGGCTGATATTGTCTGGTGGGGCCTCCACAGGACCCTTAACTCAACTTGCGTGTGTCCACCCTTTCTCTTTTGTTCGTACTGCCGTCTCGGTGATTAGTAACACCAGGTAGGGTCCAGTCCACTTAGGTTGCAGCTTTTCTTCTTTCCACGTTTTTATTAATACCCAGTCTCCAGCCTTGACTGAGTGAAAACTGTTCTGCCAGACCTAAAGGATCCCCTAGGAGGCTTTTCATTTCTTTCTTGAAATTCCTCACTTCAGTACTAGTTAAGGGGACATTAACAAACCCCATTCCCCCTTGGGGTCCTCCCATGGGTACCTCTCTTAGGGGTCTAATTTTTACCGATCTTTTTTTTACTCTGTCTGACCTTCTGACTCCCTCTCCTGGTGACGGGGGATTTAATTCATCTACCCTGACCGCCTCCTGTCTCTTTATTCCCTTTTCTTCCTCACTCCTGGGGTCACTGTCGGTGTCATTACTGTCAATAACATCATCATTAAATTCTTGTTTTACCCTGACCTTTCCCTTTACCACCAGAGCGGACCCGGGTGTCACCTCTTCCACTCCCGTTGCCACGAGTGGGGGCGGGGGTCGAATTGGCGGCGCTACTTCGGGTGATGGATGTACATAGGGAGGAGCTAGGTTCTCCAGTAAATTCCATGAGGGTGAGAAGGAATTTGACTGTTCAGCTTCCTCTTTTAATTTCAACAGATTACATCCCGTTTCCCATACATGATCTCTTCTATCATCGGATTGGGTTTATTTTTCACATATACATTCAATGCCTGCTGTACCCAATCCTCATCTGACCCATCCTCTGGCCACCAGACCGAAGCTCCTTTTATCGGGTGTTTTGGCCATTCAAAATAACAATACCTTATTATTGTTGTCTTCTCCAACCCTTGGGTATTTCCTGCCCCCCAGCGGTTCAGCATTCGCCCCAACGGACTATTAGGCAGAATGCGGGGATTTGGCTTACGGCCTTTCCCCTCCCTTTTGGGTTTTTCATTTATATTTCCCATTCTCTCGATCGGAATTCCTCTCCGATCTTTTATCAAATCGCCCAGGTAATACTATAATAGTCAAAGTTTCTTACCGGGGTCTATGCACAGAATCACTCGATTTTCACGATCTCCAACCAACCTCCAATCACTTTCACTTCTTTGCTGAGTCTCTGTTCTGGGATACCACTCGCTCAAACCGCTGACGGCAATCTAGGGGTCTAGGACCGCTGAATCAGCGGGGTGCACCGTCCCTTCTTCCGTATACCGCCGCCAGCCAGCCGGAGTGGGGATCCCGAGACGAGCCCCCAATTTTGTGAGATTCAGAATCACAAACGCTTTTAGAGACAAAGTCGGCAAAGAAGCTTTTTATTTAGATCATATTCTGCAGAATAGCTGCCTCTCCTCTAATGTCCCCTAGAGGCACACCGAGGATCGGGATGTCTTCTATCTTTATACATTTCATGGGTACTATTGTCACACCCTCATTCCTCCCCATTGAGCTTCTTCCAATCATAACATAAAGCCCACATTCCCACGAGAACGTCCTGGAACGCCCACCCAACGTCAAAGACACCTCCCATATCATGCATCGCATGTGCATTTAAATTAGGCATCTTGTCATAGTGGGTGTGTGTACATATTCATGTAAGTTCATTAGGCATGCGCAGATATGTTTGACCTTATGTACTTTCTCCCTTTTACTTACTTTTCAAATCTTCTGCTGAAGTCTTTTTATTTGCTACTTTTTATCTAGAATTTCTCTCTGTTCTATATATCGTTATTTTCTATTCTACCAGCAGTCTGGCTTCTGCTGACACCTTATTTCTTTCTAAGTTATTTTTCTATCCCTAGTTTAAATCAACCATGTCTGTTAACTCTTTCCTCACAGAAATTGTTGCCAATTTATCATTACACTTTTAATTCCAGATGTCCTTTTGTTTTATTTTGTCACATTGCCAACCATCAATGTTGTGCTAACTGATATATTAATCTCTGCATTAGTCCTAAAATATAAAGCATCACATTAGTTAATCACCAGTCTCCTGGCCCTACACACTTCTCTCACAAACATTTAAATATGTCCAGTAATACTTCTGCATCTTTTCCCCAGATTCTTTAAAAATGCATTGATATAATCCATCTGGATCAGAATTATTATCCTCTTGAGTTTTATTTGTGTTAAATCCACATATCGTATTGTTCACCTGATCATCCAATACGATGTCCAGATATTTCATCTCCTTGGGAAATAACAAAGGAAGGTAACGATGTAATATTTCTACCGTCTCCCTATTGTTACCTATAGTATTGTTCGTCATTCCACTGAAACATTCTATTATTATTGTCAGGTCCATACAATGTACTGTTCTTTTGTTTTACATCACTTGGTAATTTAATTTTATAGGTCTTTGCTTTCCTCATTTTTATTCTCTTTCCTTAATTTTGTGGTGATCTCTTTTATCACATACTCTTCTCTTATATTTAATGCATGGCTTGTTCCTTACTCTAAATTGTTCCCTTATGTCTAAATTCATCCTTGGAGTCTTGAGTTTGAGTAGAGTTTATTTATCCTGTACTTTCATGATTTTTTTCCTGCTTTTGACATCTCTGGCTTTCTCCGATTTTTTACAATTGGAATAAACTAGAGTGGGACAAAATCTGTTCCAACATTTTCAAACATCCTCTGTATGTAATCTCTACATAGAACTCCACTGCATATAGCCTAAATCGTCAATTTCACCCACTAGGTGAAGAGTACAGTATGTGAACTGAGTGCAGTATTCAAATTCTAAAGCAGGATTCCTTAGGAAATCGGATATATAATGAAAAAGTGCTGGAAACCCATAGCTGATATGGAGAGACAGATGTTAAAACTTTAGTCTACTATCCTTCATGAATGAATGAAAGTTTTGTTAATACAGATCCACCATTGATATTCAGGCAACCTTGGCTCAAGAGCCTTGCCATATTATCCGTTTTGCCAGACCAAAAGAGGTCACAGCCTTTGGGGGCCGAGATACTGGCCCGCAAAGTTGGCCTCGGAAGTTGGCTATTGGAACGGATCTATCGGCTCTGGCTGGTCAGAGTTCCAGAGCCCCGGCCACGAGGGCAAACCACAAACCCAACACGCCGATTGATCACAGAAGTCCCGATGAGGTCCAGAACGGCTGTCTCGCCCGGCCTAAGGGCCATGATTTGGGGGGGACTTTGGGGGGGGGGGGGGGGAAGGGTATTTCAAGTGCGCTCTCGGAATTGTGTCCAGATTAACCAAGGCTTGATAGTAATATTAACTAATTAACCAGCCACAATCGGTTAAGAATTATGAAGAACAAATATAATTCAATGCAATCTGTTACACATCTGAATCAGTTGAACATATCTTGCTGCATGGAGCGGAGGGCCACTTTATTATTGTGGAATTTTAGTCCAGAGATACAACACGGAAACAGGCCCTTTGGCCCATCGAGTCCACACCGACCATCCATCACCTGTTCCTACTTGTCTGAAGAAGGGTTTCGGCCAGAAACGTTGCCTATTTCCTTCGCTCCATAGATGCTGCTGCACCCGCTGAGTTTCTCCAGCATTTTTGTGTACCCACTTGTTCTATGTTAGGTCATTTTCTATCTTTCCAACCAGATTCTAACTGTGGTTTCACCCTCCATGAAATTGTGTGATAACATTATATTGGCTGCCTTAATAATACTCCCCCCACCCCCCACCCCCAACCCCCCCCCCCAACCCTTCTACCATCAATATATTTCATCAAGTCTTCGGAAAACAAATTGCTCAAACAAGGTGAGTTATGACTTTCTCAAATTCTTGACAAAGCTCATTCAGTTTGTTCTTTAGAAGCATTCCTACACTTTTTCACACCTTGCCCCCAGTCATTTGATATTCATGGTCAAAAACTGGATTGAAAGTTTTCCAATGTGAAGTGTAAGTGGTGCTTTTATATTTGTCAATGCAGACTAATGAATTGTTTGTTTACAGTAAAATAGATAAATTATATTGGTTAACAGCCTCTCAACCAACTGCCGTACTGGCCTTTATTCATCATTTATTTAGAATCCCATGTTTTTAAGCACTGATCAATAAAAATAACTGTTTTCCCAAATCATTTCCATGAGAAGATATTTTTAAACATATGCTCAAATGTGACAGCACTTTTTCAGAAGATGACTCTTGTGCATGAACTAGATGCTCAGGCACAGAGACAATACATTCATCATCCAGTGTCTTCCTGTAGTCTCATGAGTCAGATGCACACCTATCCAAGAGATCTGTAACCGGTCTTCTGAGATCCTTACCTTTTACTCCAACAATCAGTCCATATACTATTGGGAGGTATATCTGCAGCAAAGTTTAAGCATCAAAATGTTGGTGCACGCCCACAATCTAACCACTCCATGCCATCAGCTACACCTCAGGATGGCAACTAAATGATGCTACAGCGCTTAGGTGACACGAGCTTTTTCCATCTCAACCTAGAAGAGTTAAAATGCCGAATGAACTGCACACACTATACACAATTAGTCATATCTTTGTGACCCTCCCACATCTCCTCCTTTGGTAGGTATTTTACCCTGCATGAAGCATGCAGAGAATTATTTTTGGACTATCCAGTGTCCCTGTCCCTCTATGCTAGATCACTGGATATACAGTAAATGATTTTCATTGTGTTGATGAAAGGAGTTTCCCAAAGACCTCTTGTGGTCAGTCTGCTGCACATATTTTCGTACGCTTTGAACTCTTCAGAATATCTTGCGATTCATTTGCCAGTTCATTTTACATTAATTATTCTCAGCTGGAAAAATCTGCTTATATTCAAAACCAGCTTAGTTCTCTGAGTGTGTTCATATGTGGGGTCATTTGAATTTAATTTTGTCAGTGATTTGATGTGAACAGCTGCCTGAAATGGAACAGAAAATCTGGACACGAACTGTCTGTCCATAGCCATCACCTCAACTACCATTCATCTCATTGTTTCTTATTAAAACATCAATAAATATCAACTATTTTAAGCAAGCCATGATTTATTTGTTGCTGAGAACCAGAAGTAATCGTGGAGATTAAATAGAACAGAACACAAAGGAGCTGACCCTTCAGCCCACAATGTCTGTGCCAGACATAATGCCAAGACCAAATCTTATCCACCTGTACATAATCCACATCCCTCCATTCCTTGCATATCCATATGCCTAAACAAAAGTCTCTTAAATGCCACTATTGTATCTGCCTCAACCAGTATGTTACAGGCACTCACCTCATGTATTTTCAATCATGGAGACCATCTGAAATCTGCTCCTTAAAATGATACATTAATTATGGAGGATTGTAATTAAATGATCTCTCTACTAATCAAAATTATTTTTTGGATAACTCGTATGTCAGTCTGATACATTAGTGGAACTTGGACAGGTGGGAAGGATTCTTCCACTTTGCTCCCTTACCACAATGGCTTGTTTTGACTCAACATAGGTGTGAATACAACTGGGTATGAGAATATTAAATGTATAGACCCTGAGAATGTATGAAGAGTTTTTGCGCAGATTTTGCTTATTTATATAGTTATTTATTTATATATGTATATAAAATATAGTTTATTTTGGGGAAGAAAAATGCCATCCAGGACTTTGATTCTGGTATGATGCATATTGACATGCACACATTTATCTTTGGCTCTGCCCGTTACACCTAAACTCTCCAGATATAACTTCCATGGGTGATTAGGCCCATTGATCCTCCAATAAGAGTTGTAAAGCAAAGAAAATTTCTTCCACAAATTTTCAAACTTCAAGTATTTCTAGATGTTCGTATTCATTGTTTATGAATACATTTTAATTAAATATAACACACATTACATATATACACACACACACACACACACACAATAAATATATATATATATATTTTGCCACGTTGTGACATAACTGGATGGTTCTATTGATAAAACTATAAAAATATATCAAATACAAAGTCTCTCTCAATAAAAATATACCAGACTAAGTGGGCCATGTTCATATGGGAGGGCTGGTCCCCCAACGCAATATTCCACCTCTCCACCAATTCCAATATTGGTGGCCAGTGGGGGAGGGGGCTTTCTGGAGCGCCAGTATGGGTGTTGGGGGCTGAAGGGACTGGTTTCCAGAGGGTAAGTATGGAGATTGTGGGCCAAATTGATTCTTGGGCTGGCAGCTCAGACACACAAGCCTGGTGGGCTGGCAGCTCAGTCACTCGGGGCTGGTGGGCTGGCAGCTCAGTCACTCAGGGCTGGTGGGCTGGCAGCTCAGTCACTCAGGGCTGGTGGGCTGGCAGCTCAGTCACTCAGGGCAAGTGGGCTGGCAGCTCAGTTACTCAGGGCTGGTAGGTTGGCAGATCAGTCACTCAGGGCTGGTGGGCTGGCAGTTCGCTCACGGCTATTCCTTGAAATTCCATTTCAAGCAGAGTGTAGGCCACCAGATTCAATTCCATAGCATTTCAACCAGCGTGCAAGCCACCAAATTCAATTTCATAGCATTTCAAGCAGAGTGCGGGCCACCAAATTCAATATCATAGCATTTCAAGCAGAGTGCGGGCCACCAAGTTCAATTTCATAGCATTTCAAGCAGAATGCGGGCAACCAAATTCAATTTCATAGCATTTCAAGCAGAGTGCGGGCCACCAAATTCAATTTCATAGCATTTCAAGCAGAATGCAGGCCACCAAATTCAATTTCATAGCATTTCAAGCAGTTCAGGCCACCAAATTCAATTTCACAGCATTTCAAGCAGAGTGCAGGCCACCAAATTCAATTTCATAGCATTTCAAGCAGAGTGCAGGCCACCAAATTCAATTTCACAGCATTTCAAGCAGATTGCAGGCCACCAAATTGCCAAACAACTCATTGCATTGTCATTAAGGGCTAACAAATCATTTATTGCAAGTAGACAAAAATGCTGGAGAAACTCAGCGGGTGAGGCAGCATCTATGGAGCGAAGGAAATAGGCAACGTTTTGAGTCGAAACCGTTCTTCAGACTGATGTGAGGGTGGGGGGGGGCGGGAGGAAGAAAGGATGAGGTGGAGCCAGAGGGCTGAGGGAGAGCTGATAAGGGAAGGAGGAAGTAAGGACTACCTGAAATTAGAGAAGTCAATGTTCATCCCGCTGGGGTGCAAACTGCCCAAGCGAAATATGATGTGCTGCTCCTCCAATTTACGGTGGTCCTCATTCTGGCCATGGAGGAGGCTCAGGACAGAAAGGTCGGATTTGGAATGGGAGGGGGTTGAAGTTCTAGGCCACCGGGAGATCAGGTTGGTTATTGCGAACCAAGCAGAGGTGTTCGGCGAAGCGATCACCAAGCCTACGCTTGGTCTCACCGAAGTGGTCTCAGTCTGAAGAAGGGTTTCGACCCGAAACGTTGCCTATTTCCTTTGCTCCATAGATGCTGCCTCACCCGCTGAGTTTCTCCAGCATTTCTGTCTACCTTTGATATTCCAGCATCTGCAGTTCCTTCTTAAACATCTATTACAAGTACATTGCAGACTCACAGTTCAGTTGATTCACAGCTTAGAATCACAGTTGTGGACTCTCCCTCGCGATCTTCCAGAGTGACTGACTCACGACCAGGCATCCGGGGTTTTATAGTCATGCCCCCCCAGAAGGGGCGTTACCTTCATTGTGGTGATTGACAGGCGAGAGGACCAATCAGCTAATCTCAAGATTTTTTAAACACTCATAACTTTTTTTTTTTTCATCGATCAGAAAAATCCTCGGGGTTGCCTCAGCGGAGGAGGACTGTGAGTAAGATGACCAAAAATCATAGCGATATATGGTAGCTTTTTTTCTAAAATCAATATACAGCGCAGACAGGAAGTGGTCAAGATGAGACTATTAGTTATATAGATGTGCCAGGCAAACCTTTGCCTTTTGCTTTCTTCAGAATTCAATGCAAAAATTCTCTGGAAGCCATGTTGGTGGAACATAAAATTGATGCATGGGAGACTGCTGGTCGTGGGCTGCATTAAGTTAATTCACATGCTTTACAAGCAAAGTGACCTCCTCTTCCATTTAGTTCATTAATTTTCCAATTCAAATATAACTTATCTTGACATATTTTACAAGTCTTGCTCCTTTACAAAACAACATATTGGATTTTGAAAGTCCAATTCTTGAAAGTGTACAATGTTCAGGAGCCTGCATTCAAAGAGTATGGGAAGCAATAACTGGAGTCTAAAATGCTGAAGTCTTCACTGCAGTTAATCATGTTGCATTGATTGCAATAAATTAACAAATTAAAATGTAGTGATGTATTTGGCTTTTAATCAATCAGAATCTGCCAAAAGATGCATTACGATGGTGCAATATTTCACTGGGGGAATTGAAATTTAATTAAGTATTCCCAGCAGTGATTCCCAGCAGTCTGAAGAAGGGTCTCAACCCGAAAAGTTACCCATTCCTTCTCTCCAGAGATGCCACCTGTCCCGCTGAGTTACTCCAGCTTTTTGTGTCTATTCCCAGCAGTGATAGTTGTGTCTATTTCTGCTGATTAGGTTCTTTTTGTCTTGAGAGCACTCTAGGTTTGATGATGGTGATGATTCCTGAGGAAGAAAAGATCAGGCCTTTCTCAATGCAGCAGGACAATACAGAGTCCTACGTTATGTCATACGTTATGGGTCAGATTTTACTGCAAAAATGTCAAGTTCATGGTGCTTACCATTATGAAGTATAAATTGTCCTTGAAGAGTGATCCTGAATTAAAAATCATTAGGTCATTTGCACCAATCCACTTAATGAAAACTTTAATCTCTCCTTGTAAACTAATTTCCAATTAAATTCACTCTAGAAAAATTAGAGCTGCTGCTACAAGCTAGGTTCCTTTTTAATTGCAACAATTTCTATCGATACACTCCACTACAAGCTGCTTCAGGAAAAACAGCCAACCAAATCATAGACTTGTCCCACATACCTTCTTCTTCCCACTCCCTTCGGGCAAAGTTTCAGAAATTGAAACCATGCACAACCAGACTCAGGAACAGCTTGTTTCCATGTGTTGGCAGGCTTCTGAACTGTACTTTCATAAGCTAAGGCACTATGCAATTCACCTCTACCCCAGTGGGGACATTGGACTTTGTCTATGGAATTACTGTGCTACAATACTGAGAACTATAATCTGTCTCTTCCCCTTGATTGCCTTTATGTATAATATTATCTGATTTGATTGACCAGACAATAAACAATAGACAATAGGTGCAGGCGTAGGCCATTCGGCCCTTCGAACCAGCACTGCCATTCACTGTGATCATGGCTGCTCATCCACAATCAATACCCCGTTCCTGCCTTCTCCCCATATCCCTTGACTCCGCTATCTTTAAGAGCTCTATCTAGCTCTCTCTTGAAAGCATCCAGAGAATCGGCCTCCACTGCCTTCTAAGGCAGAGAATTACACAGATTCACAACTCTCAGGGTGAAAACGTTTTTTCTCATCTCTGTTCTAAATGGCCTACCCCTTATTCTTAAACTGTGGCCCCTGGTCCTGCACTCCCCCAACATCAGGAACATGTTTCCTGCCTCTAGCGTGTCCAATGCCTTAACAATCTCATATGCTTCAATAAGATCCCCTCTCTTCCTTCTAAATTCCAGTGTATACAAGCCCAGTCGCTCCATTCTTTCAACATATGACAGTCCAGCCATCCCGGGAATTAACCTGGTGAACCTACGCTGCACTCTCTCAATAGCAAGAATGTCCTTCCTCAAATTTGGATACCAAAACTGCACACAATACTCCAGGTGTGGTCTCACCAGGGCCCTGTACAACTGCAGAAGGACTTCTTATCTCCTATACTCAATTACTCTTGTTATGAAGGCCAATATGCCGTTAGATTTCTTCACTGCCTGCTGTGCCTGCATGCTTACTTTCAGTGACTGATGTACAAGGACCACGTTGTACTTCCCCTTTTCCTAACTTGACACCATTGAGATAATAATCTGCCTTCCTGATCTTGCCACCAAAGTGGATAATCTCACACTTATCCACATTAAACTGCATCTGCCATGCATCTGCTCACTCACCTAACCAGTTTAAGTCACCCTGCATCCTCATTGCATCCTTCTCACAGTTCACACTGCCACCCAGCTTTGTGTCATCTGCAAATTTTGCTAATGTTACTTTTAATCGCTTCATCTAAATCATTCATGTATATTGTAAATAACTGCGGTCCCAGCACCAAGCCTTGCGGTACCCCACCAGTCACTGCCTGCCATTCTGAAAAGGACCCGTTAATCCCTGCTCTTTGTTTCCTGTCTGCCAACCAATTTTCTACCCCTGTCAGTACCCTACCCCCAATACCATGTGCTCTAATTTTGCCCACTAATCTCCTATGTGGGACCTTATCAAAGGCTTTCTGAAAGTCTAGGTACACTACATCCACTGGCTCTCCCTTGCCCATTTTCCTAGTTACATCCTCAAAAAATTCCAGAAGATTAGTCAAGCATGATGTCCCCATCGTAAATCTATGCTAACTCGGACTGATCTTGTTACAGCTATCCAAATGTGCTGCTATTTCATCTTTTATAATTGATTCCAGCATCTTCCCCAGCACCGATGTCAGGCTAACTGGCCTATAATTCCCTTTTTTCTCTCTCCCTCTTTTCTTAAAAAGTGGGATAACATTAGCTACCTTCCAATCCTCAGGAACTGATCCTGAATCTATAGAACATTGGAATATGATCTCCAATGCATCCATGATTTCCAGAGCCACCTCCTTAAATACCCTGGGATGCAGACTAGGGATTTATCAGCCTTCAGTTCCATCAGTCTACCCAACACCATTTCCTCCCTAATGTGAATTTCTTTCAGTTCCTCCATCACCCTAGGTCCTTCAGCCACTAGTACATCTGGGAGATTGTTTGTGTCTTCCTTAATGAAGACTGATCAAAAGTACCTGTTCAGCTCGTCTGCCATTTCCTTGTTCCCCATAATAAATTCACCTGTTGTGTCTTCAAGGGACCCACATTTATCTTAACTAATTTTTTCCTCTTCACATAGCTAAAGATGCTTTTACTATCCCCCTTTATATTACATAGATACATAGATACATAGAAAATAAGTGCAGGAGTAGGCCATTCGGCCCTTCGAGCCTGCACCGCCATTCAATATGATCATGGCTGATCATCCAACTCAGTATCCCGTACCTGCCTTCTCTCCATACCCCCTGATCCCTTTAGCCACAAGGGCCACATCTAACTCCCTCTTAAATATAGCCAATGAACTGGCCTCAACTACCCTCTGTGGCAGAGAGTTCCAGAGATTTACCACTCTCTGTGTGAAAAAGTTTTTCCTCATCTCGGTCTTAAAGGATTTCCCCCTTATCCTTAAGCTGTGACCCCTTGTCCTGGACTTCCCCAACATCGGGAACAATCTTCCTGCATCTAGCCTGTCCAACCCCATAAGAATTTTGTACATTTCTATAAGATCCCCTCTCAATCTCCTAAATTCTAGCGAGTATAAGGCAAGTCTATCCAGTCTTTCTTCATATGAAAGTCCTGGCATCCCAGGAATCAGTCTGGTGAACCTTCTCTGCACTCCCTCTATGGCTATAATGTCCTTCCTCAGATTTGGAGACCCAAACTGTACGCAATACTCCAGGTGTGGTCTCACCAAGACCCTGTACAACTGCAGTAGAACCTCCCTGCTCCTATACTCAAATCCTCTTGCTATGAAGGCCAACATACCATTCGCTTTCTTCACTGCCTGCTGCACCTGCATGCCTACTTTCAATGACTGGTGTACCATGACACCCAGGTCTCGCTGCATCTCCCCATTTCCTAATCGGCCACCATTTAGATAATAGTCTGCCTTCCCGTTTTTGCCACCAAAGTGGATAACCTCACATTTATCCACATTATACTGCATCTGCCAAACATTTGCCCACTCACCCAGCCTATCCAAGTCACCTTGCAGTCTCCTAGCATCCTCCTCACAGCTAACACTGCCCCCCAGCTTAGTGTCATCCGCAAACTTGGAGATGTTGCTTTCAATTCCCTCGTCCAGATCATTAATATAAATTGTAAATAGCTGGGGTCCCAGCACTGAGCCTTGCGGTACCCCACTAGTCACTGCCTGCCATTGTGAAAAGGACCCGTTTACTCCTACTCTTTGCTTCCTGTTTGCCAGCCAGTTCTCTATCCACATCAATACTGAACCCCCAATACCGTGTGATTTAAGTTTGTATCCTAATCTCTTATGTGGTACCTTGTCGAAAGCCTTCTGAAAGTCCAGATACAACACATCCACTGGTTCTCCCCTATCCACTCTACTAGTTACATCCTCGAAAAATTCTATAAGATTCGTCAGACACGATTTACCTTTCGTAAATCCATGCTGACTTTGTCCAATGATTTCACCACTTTCCAAATGTGCTGCTATCCCATCTTTAATAACTGACTCTAGCAGTTTCCCCACTACCGATGTTAGACTAACTGGTCTGTAATTCCCCGTTTTCTCTCTCCCTCCCTTCTTAAAAAGTGGGGTTACGTTTGCTACCCTCCAATCCTCAGGAACTACTCCAGAATCTAAAGAGTTTTGAAAAATTATCACTAATGCATCCACTATTTCTGGAGCTAGTTCCTTAAGTACTCTGGGATGCAGCCTATCTGGCCCTGGTGATTTATCGGCCTTTAATCCATTCAATTTACCCAACACCACTTCCCGACTAACCTGGATTTCACTCAGTTCCTCCATCTCCTTTGACCCGCGGCCCCCTGCTATTTCCGGCAGATTATTTATGTCTTCCTTAGTGAAGACGGAACCAAAGTAGTTATTCAATTGGTCCGCCATATCCTTGTTCCCCATGATCAATTCACCTGTTTCTGACTGCAAGGGACCTACATTTGTTTTAACTAATCTCTTTCTCTTCACATATCTATAAAAACTTTTGCAGTCAGTTTTTATGTTCCCTGCCAGTTTCCTTTCATAATCTATTTTCCATTTCCTAATTAAGCCCTTTGTCCTCCTCTGCTGGTCTCTGAAGTTCTCCCAGTCCTCTGGTATGCTGCTTTTTCTGGCTAATTTGTACGCATCATCTTTTGCTTTGATACTATCCCTGATTTCCCTTGTTATCCACGGATTCTTGGCATATAAAATCTATTAACTGTACCCCGGTACATGTGACAAAAATAAACCTAAACCTAAACCTATAAGTGATATCTAGGAACAACAAACAATAATTTTACTTTCTTCCTCCAAAAAACATGAATTCTATGTCTGAAGAAATCATTTGAACTTTTTTTTGTTATTTATGAATCGGCCCTGCTCCAAAATATCTGAAAATCTACTTCTGTAGGCTATACCATAATTAAGAACTAGCAATTATCTGATCCTAAAACACTGTATATACATTGTAATCTAATCTCTTAAATATTTCCAAATCAAGAGATTTAAAAATATTTTTGAATTTTATTTATGATAACGTTTACTGGGAGAATTTAAAATCCTGCTGCTCACCTATAAATCACTACATGGTTTAGGGCCAAAGTATATCACTGACATGCTTCCACTATATAAGCCTTCTAGACCGCTAAGATCTTCTGAAACCAATCTGCTAGTGATTCCCAGAGTAAATACAAAACATGGGAAAGCAGGATTTAGTTACTATGCAACAAATAGCTGGAATAAACTTCCTGAAGATTTAAGACTTGCCTCAACTTTGACCACTTTTAAAACAAGACTGAAAACTTTTATGTTTACTTTAGCTTTCAGCTAAATCTTAACTACATTGCACTTTTAACTTTTGCACTTTTTATAATGCATTTTTAATTTTGTTTTTCTTTTCTTTTAGTTCTTCTATTTTATTTCATTTTATTATTTCATTTATTGTATGACATGTTTTTATGTGAAGCACTTTGAGTCTGCCTCGTGTATGAAATGTGCTATATAAATAAAGTTGCCAGTTGCCAGAATCCAGGACAGGTGGGAAGAATTCTTCCACTATGCTCCCTTACCACAATGGCATGTTTTGACTCAACATAGGTGTAAATACTACTGGGTATGACAATATTAACTGTATTGACCTTCAGAATGTATGAAGAGTTTTTGCGCAGGTTTTGTTTATTTATAATATATAGTTTATTTTGGGGAAGAAAAATGCTATCCAGAACTATGATTCTGGTAAGATGCACATTGCCATGCACACATTTATCTTTGGCTATGCCCGTTACACCTAAACTCTCCAGATTTATCTTCCGTGGGTGATTAGGCCTCTTCATCCTCTGATAAGACTTGTAAAGCACAGAACATTTCTTCCACAAATTTTTAAACTTCCAGTATTTCTGAATGTTCTTATTCATTGTTTATGAATACATTTTAATTAAATATAACAATAAAATATGTAGCTGCTCAATACAAATTCACATATATATATATATATACAGTATATATATTGATGCATGTGAGACTGCTGGTCGTGGACTGCATTAAGTTAATTCACATGCTTTACAAGCAAAGTGACCTCCTCTTCCATTCAGTTCATTAATTTTCCAATTCAAATATAACTTACCCTGATATATTTTACAAGTCTTGCTACATTACAAAACAACATATTGGATTTTGAAAGTCCAATTCTCGAAAGTGTACAATGTTCAGGAGCCTGCATTCAAAGAGCATGGGAAGCAATAACGAGTCCAAAATGCTGAAGTCTTCACTGCAGTTATTCATATTGCATTGATTGCAATAAATTAACAAATTAAAATGTAGTGATGTCTATGGCTTTTAATCAATCAGAATCTGCCAAAAGTTGCATTACAATGGTGCAATATTTCACTGGGGAATTGAAACTTGATTAAGTATTCCCAGCAGTGATTCCCAGCAGTCTGAAGAAGAGTCTCGAACCAAAACATCACCAATTCCTTCTCTCCAGAGATGCTACCTGTCCCGCTGAGTTACTTTTTGTGTCTATTTCCAGCAGTGATTGTTGTGTCTATTTCTGCTGATTAGGTTCTTCCTGTCTTGAGAGCACTCTAGGTTTAAAAAAGATGGTGATGATTCCTGAGGAAGAAAAGATCAGGCCTTTCTCAACGCAGCGGGACAATACAGAGTGCATGTCATACATTTTGGCTCAGATTTTGCTGCAAAAATAATGCCAAGTTCATGGTGCTTACCATTATGAAGTATAAATTGTCCTTGAATTAAAAATCATTAGGAAATACAATACAATACAATACAATAATACTTTATTAGCCAAGTATGTTTTGCAACATACGAGGAATTTCATTTGCCAAGTCAGTCACACAAAAAAAAGCAACAGATCACACAAAATACATTTTAACATAAACTTCCACCACAGTGACTCCTCCACATTCCTCACTTTGATGGAAGGCGAAAGAAAAGTTCAATCTCTTCCCTTCTTTGTCCTCCAGTGGGCAGGGGCCTCGAGCCTCCCGTTGACGGGACGATCTTACTCCCATAGCTGGCGGTGGGCCTCCTTGTCGGGATGATCAGCTCCTACATCGGGTGGGAATCTCAGTTCCCCCGCGCTGGGCGATCTACCCCGGGTCAGGGCTGCTTGAACGTTGTGCAGCTTCCGGAGCTTCCCGACTCAGTCTCTCCCGAGACTGTGAGCCCTTGATGGTTAAGTCCGCAGGCCGCGAGGAATCGGCCCCGATGGTAAGTCCACGCACCTCGGTGGGTCCCAAAGCCAGTCCCGAGCGAGGCCTCCAGCTACATGATGTTAGGCCGCAGATACCACCCGAAAATCAATTTCATCTCCGGCAAGGTAAGAGACTGAAAAAAAAAATCCCCCCGACCCCCTCCCCCACCCCACACATAAAACAAACCAGAGAGTATTTACACAAACTTTTCAAACATACTAAAAATTACAAAAAAAGACGGAAAAAACTGCGCTGGCGAGGCTGCCAATCGTACGGCGCCCCTGGTGCACCAATCCACAATGAAAACATAAGATCAACTTTAATCTCTCCTTGTAAACTAATATCCAAATAAATTCCCTCTAGAAAATTAGAGCTGCTGCTACAAGCTAGGTCCCTTTTTAATTGCATAAATTTCTATAGATACACTCACTACAAGCTGCTTCAGGAAAAACAGCAACTTAATCATAGACTTGTCCCACATTCTTTCTTCTTCCCACTCCCTTCAGGCAAAGGTACAGAAATTGAAACCATGCACAACCAGACTCAGGAACAGCTTATTTCCATGTGTGGGCAGGCTTCTAAACTGAACTTTCATAAGCTAAGGTACTATGCAATTCATCTCTACCCCAGTGGGGACATTGGACTTTGTCTCTGGAATTAGTGTGCTACAATACTGAGAACGATAATCTGTCTCTTCCCCTTCGCTCAACCTATTGTACTTAAATTTGGATTGATTGCCTTTATATATAATATCACCTGATTTGATTGACCAGACAATAGACAATAGACAATAGGTGCAGGCACAGGCCATTTGGCACTTCGAGTCAGCACCGCCATTCACTGTGATCATGGCTGATCATCCACAATCAGTACCTGTTCCAGCCTTCTCCCCATATCCCTTGACTCCACTATCTTTAAGAGCTCTATCTAATTCTCTCTTGAAAGCATCCAGAGAATTGGCCTCCACTGCCTTCTGAGGTAGGGAATTCCACAGATTCACAACTCTCTGAGTGAAAACGTTTTTCCTCATCTTCGTTCTAAATGGCCTACCCCTTATTCTTAAACTGTGGCCCCTGGTTCTGCACTCTCCCAACATTGGAACTTGTGCCCTGCCTCTAGCGTGTCCAATCCCTTAATAATCTTATATGTTTCAATAAGATGCCCTCTCATCCTTCTAAATTCCAGTGTATATAAGCCCAGTTGCTCCTTTCTTTCAACATATGACAGTCCAGCCAACCCGGGAATTAACCTTGTGAACCTACTCTACACTCCTTCAATAGCAAGAATATCCTTCCTCAAATTTGGAGACCAAAATTTCACACCAGTCCCAGCACCGAGCCTTGCGGTACCCCACTAGTCACTGCCTGCCATTCTGAAAGGGACCCGTTAATCCCTACTCTTTGTTTCCTGTCTGCCAACCAATGTTCTATCCATGTCAGTACCCTACCCCCAATACTAATCTACGTGGGACCTTATCAAAGGCTTTCTGAAAGTCCAGGTACAATACATCCACTGGCTCTCCCTTGTCCATTTTCCTAGTTACATCCTCAACAAATTCGAGAAGATTAGTCAAGCATGATTCCCCTTTCGTAAATCCTGTTACTGCTATCCAAATGTGCCACTATTTCAACATTTATATTTGATTCCTGCATCTTCCCCACCACCAATGTCAGGCTAAATGGCCTATAATTCCCTGTTTTCTCTCTCCCTCCTTTCTTAAAAAGTGGGATAACATTAGCTACCCTCCAATCCACAGGAAGTGATCCTGAATCTATAGAACATTGGAACATTATCACCAATGCGTCCACGATTTCTAGAGCCACCTCCTTATGTATCCTGGGATGCAGACCATCAGGCCCTGGGGATTTATCAGCCTTCACTCCTATCAGTTCATCCAACACCATTTCCTGTCTAATGTGAATTTCCTTCAGTTCCTATGTCACCATAGGTCCTCCAGCCACTAGTACATCTGGGAGATTGTTTGTGTCTTCCTTTGTGAAGACTGATCCAAAATACCTGTTCAACTCATCTGCCATTTCCTTGTTCCCCATAATAAATTCACCTGTTTCTGTCTTCAAGGGACCCACATTTATCTTAATTATTTTTTTCCTCTTCACATACCTAAAGAAGCTTTTACTATCCTCCTTTATATTCTTGGCATATAAAACAAAGCTTTTCACTGTACCCCAGAACATGTGAGAAAAATAAACCTAAACCTATAAGTAACATCAAGGAACAACAAACAATAGTTTTCCTTTCTTCCTCTAAAACATGATATATATGTCTGTAGAAATCTTTTGAACTGCTATTAGTTATTTATGAATCGGCCCTGCTCCAAAATATCAGAAAATCTAATGCTTTGCCACCTAATTCTGTAGGCTATACCACAATTAATAACTAAAAATTATCTGATCCTAAAACTATGTATATACATTGTAATCTAATCTCTTAAATATTTCTAATTCAAGAGATTTAAAAATATTTTTTAATTTTATTGATGATAACGTTTACATGGAGAATCCAGAATTAAATTTCACTGTTTAAAAATAAGGGCACGAGGCAGGTATTTTCTCTCAAGGAGTTGTGAACCCTTGTCTTCAAAGGATGATGGAAGTGGATTGTTTAAATATTTTAAAGGCAGGTGGATAGATTCTTGTTTAGCAACAGCATGAAAGGTTACCATGGGTAGACAGGAGTGCAGAGTTTTGGTCATGGTCTTATTAAATGCAGTCTCAAAGGGCCGAGTGGCCTATACCTGCTCTCAATTCATACCTTTGTATATTTCAGCTTCTCACAATCACATCTGTCCCAATTTTTATTCAGCGCTCTGTATAATATTTAAAACATTATTTAATTACGATATTTTCTTATGTATGTTGTGTGTTAGAGGTTCTTGCTACTCAGCAAACTTAGTAACATTCAACTTGCTGGGTACCGGAACTGTTATCTGACATCAATTGTGTGTTCTCACCACGGATTCTTAGATCATTGTGGGTGGCTTTCTTCAAGGGCAGTGGAAAAAGAGGTGCTTTACCATAGATTGCAAATTTTTGAACAATGACATTTGTGCTCCTGTACAATACCAATATCTTCAGCCCAAAAGTAAAACTGTGGGGGCGTGTCACTATTTTTTCTTATTTTCCTTTTCCTTCTGATCTCTTCGATTCCTACTGCTTCTTTCTTTTCCTCCCTCAATGCAATTGTTCTGGCTTTTTCTTTGTTTTTATTTTTTATAATCTGAATTAATTTTATAATCTAATTCTCCCCTCCTTCTCTGTTCTACTTTCTCTGTTTTTTAATTCCTGCAACAAAAACTTCTCACTGTACCTAAACTAAACTAAACTAAACTAAACTAACCATTGTTTGGGTAAGGAGGTGCATTCCTTGCCCTGGATGTGCTGCGCCTTTTTATTATGCTTCGATCACTTTGTGTGTTAAATGTCCTCCAGAAGATACCTTTTTGAGTTAAAAGGATGAGGACAAATGTCTGAGAGTTGCATAGTGAGTTGCCCCACCTCGTCAAGATCTAGGCTAGTAAATATGAATTTACTGGTAAGATTTCTGCAACTCTTGTGACCAGACTGCAGATCATCATGGGGAAAACAACACTGTTCTAAAGTCATAGGCTGCCAAATGGAACATCTGCAACTACCCAATAATTAATTTCCCACATAGTGCTCCCACATTAGCCACAGAGAAGATAAATGTAATCGAAGTCTCTTTCTAAATTATTGCACAAAGCACTTGCTTACCCTGTCACAAGCCTGGCAAGTGGACAATATTCAGTCCTATCAGCCAGCATCTTATCCCGATAAGCTCTGCAAATATAAGAAATAATCTTTATTACGTCTTCATTAAGATGAAATTCAAATGTTCAGTGTTATTTATATATTTTTTCAGATGTAATGTGCCAAGGAACAACTCCACTGTATGTTGTTATTTGCTAGCTAATGCCTTAGCATCCAACTAACACTTCATTTGAAAAAGGGTCACAGACACCAAAGAATTAATACCATTCAAAATTCATCATCTTTTAAATTACTTTGAAAGTCTACGTATAAGTTGGCCCTCTTTCACTTGAATTTTAATTTATTCCTTTGTCTCACTCTTTTGATATTCCAATTAGAAATTATTGATTGTTAAAATACATCTCTTGGTGCTCCTGAACACATCATCAGTGATGTAACCTGGCGTCATTGGGTGTTTCGGGTCTTTCAACATCAGACACCCTCGCCCAGGCCACCCAGCCGTGGTTGATCAGACCATGACTTGTGTTCAGGTGGCATTCGCTCCTCCCCATGGACCTCCTCTCCTGATCCAGAGCCATCTCAAGGCCTTCTCTGCTGCCTCTGTGGTATTCTTGATGGCTCTTCTCCTCTCCATTCCATTGATGCCCAGTGCACTCAAGGCTTTGTAGAGCGATTGCCCTGCAAAACCTCTGCAGCCAACCTCGATGGGCATACACCTTGCCTTCCAGCCCTGCTTACGGCAGTCTATGACCAGGTCTTCTTCTTCTCGTGGGCCTCCTCCAGACGGTCCTCCCACGGCACTGTCAGTTCAATAAACAGCAAAGGACAAGTGACAATTCTTTACTTAGCTTTCCTCAATGTTTCTCCTTACTTAGTGCTTTACTGGTGTGGTGATAAATGGCCATTTCTACTTATAAATTGGCAGAGGCAGTATAGACTTCACTAAATTATTTATTGGTTTTAAGCTGATGGAACTGGTGTAAAATGTGTAGGTGTATGCGTGGAATTGGATTTCACCCATGTTTTGTATGCCAAATGTGTGCGATCTTTTGCCTTGACTCCAAAAATGGTGACACTAAAAGGTTTACACATTTGGCACGTCATTGCTTTAAGAAATTATTATGCTAGCACCTCCTCGTCATTTAAAAGACATGCAAAACACTTCTTTTTTGCTCAAGTTACATACAATACAAATGTTCTTGTCCAGTTTCTTGGCATAATGCAGACATTATCAGTATTCCATGTGGATTAACCAAAAGCATCCGGGTTTCTTCAGCTAAAATAGTGTTTATCTGATTTTAAAGTTGTGAAAAAGTAATGTTAGAAAAACAGGGAGGTTCTCCTAGTTGAAAGTTGTAATCATTACTTTTTTATTGTATTATTCAGATGTCTTTCCTCCAGGGAGCAGAAGATAAGGAAACCAATGTGTAGCTGACTGTGCTCTTGCCTTCTCTTTCTTTTGCCTTGCTATTATAACCCCAACAATACCCTCAATTGCTCTAGTTTTCAGCATCTCTCCAAAATAAATTCCCAATTTCCAAAATAATCCAATTCTCAATCATTCGAATCATATAACATTTCCACCTGCCCCATTCTAACCAAAATTACTAAGAGACCTATTTTTATGACAATTTCACTCTTTTCACTGTCATTACCATTTCCTCAAGTAAGCTGTGCATTAACTTCATTTGCTAATAAAAACATAAAATCCTGCAAATGCAAAGGCCTTCCTCTTACCTCATCTACTACATTTGGGGTTGTCGATTAGACCACCTTTACATCAGCGAGATCAATCGTAGACTCGACGACCATTTCGCCAAACAAGCGCTCAGTCTGCCAAGGCCTGCTGGATCTCCCGGTTGCTCACACCCCTTCTCAGTCCCATACTAACCTTTCTGTCCTGGGCCTCCTCCATTGCCAGTGAGGCCACATGCAAACTGGAGGAACAGCACCTCACATTCAGCATGCACACAACCTAATAGAATGAACATTGAATTCTCAAATTTTAGGTGATTAACCTACAAACAAAACTTCCTTTCTCCTCTCCCCCCCCCTTCCCCCACCCCTTCTTCTCTGTTCTCCTCCACCCCTCTCCCTCTTCTTCCCCCTCTTTTCCCTGTGTCCCACCTGGATTCACGCTCATTTCTCCCCTCCCCTTCCCTTCCACCTATATTTTTTACTCTGGCTTCACCATTGGCACCTCTACTATCCTTGTCTCACACCTTTTGGCTTTTCATCGCTGGCCTTTGCCCAACCATCTGCCTATCAAAAATCCTGCATCTACATATCCCTCCTCTCTTCCAGCTTTCTCCCACCCTACCACAAGCAGTCTGAATAAGGGTTCCAACTCAAAATGTCACCTATCCATGTTCTCCAGAGATGCTGCCTGACCCATTGAGTTCCTCCAGCACTCTGTATCTTTCTTCAACCTGAAATGCTAGCTCTGTTTCTTTTACCACTGATGTGCCCAGACCCACTGAGTATTTCCAGCATTTTCTATTTTTTATTTCAGAAATCCACCATCTGGTATGCCATTGGTGTTGGTATTTTATTGGTACATACCAAGATACAATAAAAAAAATGTTGTTTTGCATAATATCCAGGCAAATCATTCCACACATGAGTTTATCAGGTAGTGCCACAGAGAAAATAAACAGAGTACAGAATATAGCATTACTGCTATCGAGAAACTACAGATACAAAATGCTTGGGCCACAATGAGGTAGATTGGAAAATTTGGAAATTCAGCCCTAGAACATGAATGGTCCATTTAAATGTCTGATAACAGCGGGGAAGAAGCTATTCTTGAAACAGGTGGTACGTGCTTTCACTCGTTCATATCTTTTGCCCAACAGGGGAAAGGAGAAGCGAGAATGAGTGGGGTGTGGGTGGTCCTTGATCATGCTGACTGCTTTTGTGAGGCAGCATGAAATATAGATGGAGGTAGTGGTGGATGAGGCTGGATTGTGTGTTGAACTGGGCTGCAATCACATCTTTCTACATCTTGTTGTCTTGGTCAAAGCAGTTGTCATACCAAGCTGTGATGCATCCAGATAGAAATTGGTGATAGAAATTGCTTTCTATGGTGCATCAGACATTGGCAGGAGTTATTGGGGACATGCCAATGTTCCTTAGCCATCTGAGGAAGTAGAGGTGTCAGTGTGGTTTCTTGGCTGTAACTTCAATGCGATTGGGCCAAGACTAATTGTTTGTGATATTTACCATGGAAACAAAGCTCTCAGCCATCTGTACTTCTGCACCATTCATGATGTTCCACAATTTCAATTTCTTCCTAAAATCTAGCCTTTCCTCTCTTCATGTATGAATATCTTTGAAATGCCTTTGTTAGTTGCAACAACAGCAAACGTCTTATCCAAAATTACAAGTGGTATCCTGGCTTGCACTCCATTGCCCTTTGATCTCTTTGCATGAGGCACTTGGCCACGCCATCTTTCTCCACTCATCAGTTATCTAACTCCATAGGATTATACTTGTTTCCTTGCACTACTATCCACATATTGATTGTACATATTTATTTTCCAGTCCCATGCACCATCCCCTGCAGAATCCATCCTTTTCCAACACTTTGCTTAAGTATGTACTGTCCCTTTGTGGCATCACATTCCATTTGTATTAAGATTAGGTGTACCTTTTCACTAATACTTTTCTACCCTGACACAAATTTGGCATGTTTAACTGAATGAAAATGAGTCATAGATCAGCTAAAATTTAATTTCATAATGGAACAACTGAATGACTTCCTAATCTTGAGCTGATCCAGTCCATCCATAAACTTGCCCTTTCACTCAACCTAGAACTGAATTTGGATCTTATATCTTATCCATCACCAAGATTGCTTATTTCTACTTTCCCAAGAACTCTTAGCCAACCCCCAAAACTGAAATCCTCTGGACTTGATTATTCCAATATTTTTCTTGCTGGTCTCTTTCTTCATTTTCCCTAATTTTTCTACGGGTATCTGAGAGAGAGAATGTATTACCAGGAAATAAAGGGAGTGATGGAAAAGTTCTGAGATTTGGAATTGGCTTGATGGGCTGAATGGCCTCCTATAACCATAAGGAAAAATAAAAATGAAGATTCCTCTGAAATTTTCCACTCTAACTATCCATATGGTCATTTTAATGTTAACATTGATACAGATTGTGACTCAAAATCATGGCTAGAAAGTAAATTTTATCTTCAGGAAATGTGCCCACATACAAAATGTTTAAAATTATACCAGTCGATCTCTCATGTCATTGCATGGAGAAAGTAAAGTCTAACAAAATTGTTACAGGGTAGGGACAATTGGTTAACGGCATTTCAATGTCATTTGGTTTCTATTTCAAAATCAAATATTGTTACCTTATTTTTAGTTTCATGTTATTGTTCAATTTGTTCTTAGAGATACATCGATGAAGCGCTTCAGTCGAAACAGTCATGGCAAGGTGCAATTACTATGGGACACAAATTTGGACTCAGTTTTCTTTATATATATATATATATATATATATATATATAATATATATATATATATATGAATTTATAAAACAAAGGGGGAAAATTGAAAAAATAGAAACATATTAATGATAATGTGCGTACACAGATCAGAATTATTTATTATTGTAGAGAAGGATGAATTTCTGCCTTTCAAAGGGAAATTTGTGCATTAATAATTGCCAGAAAAACAAAATGACGTGAGATTGGATTTTGAAGGGAAAGGCCAGCATTTCTGAGCACTGACCAAACTAAGGGCAACAGGGTTTAGATTACATCACATGCAAGCACAAAAATAGAAACCCCAAACTTTCTATCAATTGTTCACAGTTGTTTTCCAACTACACACCGTTGTTGATGCAAAGATCTGCAGATGCTGGTTTACAAAAATAGAGACAAACTGCTGGCGTAACTCTGTAGGTCAGGCAACATCTCTCAAGAACATGTAGCGGTTACGTTTTGGATCAAGATTCATCTTCAGCTATTGTGGGGGAGGGGGGTAAATGAGCTGGAAGAGAGCAGGGGCACACCATTATTTGGTCAACTCATGGAATCCAGCAGTGGAATCTAAATTTGCAGCAATTGTTTGGCTGGAAATTGGTTCAAACAACTTCCGTCAGACCAGAGGCGAATATCCATTATCACCTAAACATTGTGCATTAGCTGCACCATTGCACGCAACTGGGTTGAGTCTGTGCCAGCCACAGCCTGACCCTTGTTACATTGCACCATTCATTCTCTTCTTTCTTCAAGAAATACAAGTGAAAGAGAGATTCCTATTCAGAAATACATTGGCTGCAGATGCAGAAACACCAAATGAGAGAGGAATAAACAAAATAAATAATGAAAATGAAATTGGAAATAGCATGAAAATTTCACTATAAATATTTTATACTGTAAAAAATGTAAAGGTCCTCAAGCAATTGGTTGACTTGTGCCAGCATGAACCTTGAACATCTGTATAAATATCTAAAGAATCAGTATCACTTAACTTTAATATAGTTAACTGAAAATTAGCGGGCTCTTCTTATCTCTAAGCCCAATAGAAATTTAGAACGGAACCAAATCTCCGTTGATTTTTCACACCGTGGATCTGGTAGAGACATTTTTTTTAAACATTTAATCCAAGTAGGAAAATCTTAGAAAATATGGAAAATGAAAGTGAAGAGAAGTTCAAAAATACTCGGAAAGCATATCAGCTCCATCCATCCGTTTTAATATTATGCTCTTTCACACCACATCAATTAATGTGGCACTATTCCCAGCTCTGTTCTGGTGTCTGATAGCTTATGGAAAAAATAGTTATGCCTCCTCACCTTACAAAGCCAATACAAATGAATTAAATGCTGACTTCAGGCCTCAGATTAGAATTTCAGGTCTCAAAACTGTCCTCGACTTGCAGGTGGGTCTGTGCTTGCTTCACCGTGGCAAATTAAGTCTCAGCCATAATTGGAGACACAAGTAACTGCAGTTATTGCTGCACAAGTAAAATATACAAAGTGCCGGAGAGTGAATCAGGCAGGGTCTTTTTAGATGCTGCCTGACCCACTGAGTTACTCCAGCACTTTTTTTTTTGCCATAATTGCAAGTTAAATTATTTTCTTTTGTTTAGGGTTTGTAGGGGCTTTGTGTTTATTGAATGTACATTTATGTTGATTTAAAGCTCCAATAATTCTTAAGCTGCTATTTGTTTTCAATAATTTCTGTTAAAAAGCTTAATTGACCTTTGACTTCTTTGTTTGCAGTCATGTGATACATGCAGTATCTCTTAATGACATGGAATGTGGCCATTTCTTTACTTTAACCACTCGACACGTGAAGATTAAACGAGACTCTGTTTATGGTTTTGGATTTGTGGCAGGTGGTGCGAAGCCTGTGATAGTGCGAGCAGTAGCACCAGGTGAGACATGAAAATATTTTTATCGACTCTTTTTATATTATGTTCAATTGTTTCCTCAATCTATGTCTATTCTGCCTCTTTAGTTGATGACAAGCAACAATTTACCTCTCCCACATCGAGTCAAACCTGGTTACAAGACTTGTCAATATAATGTGTTTCCTATTTCCTTCACCAGTGCTAACTCTTTCACCTCTGAATACCTGGTAACAATTGGTTTGGACCTGCTGCCGGCTGTTCATGGAATGGAGTTGAAATGAATGCTACTGTGATAAATAACCACAGGGATCATCACTGCCTTTCCATTGTATAGAGGAGGTAGCTTAGATTAGAAATTTTAGTTTAGAGATACAGCGCGGAAACAGCCCCGTCAGCCCACCAAATCCACACCAACCAGCGATCCCTCTACACTACCATTATCCTACATGCAAATGGACATCTTACAATTTTTAGTGAAGCCAATTAAGGTACAAACCTTTACGTCTTTGGAATGTGGAAGGAAACCGGAGGGCCAGGAGAAAACCCACATGGTCACCGGGGAACGTACAAACTCCGTACAGACAGCACCCGTAGTCAGGATCGAATCCGGATATCTGGCGCTGTAAAGCAGCAACTCTACCGCTGTGCCACTGTGCCACCTCTTTTATTGTGTCTTTTTCAAAGCTGCACAATCCAAGATTGAGTTTACCTAGAATGAATCATGTTGGTGATCACTTCTTGGTGAAATCATGCAATTCTGAAAATAGGACAAATGTTCTCACGATGTCGAGGATGCACTAATGACATCAATCGTCCTGCAATGGAGGTTTCAAGCAACGTCGGCAAAGGTTTCACACAATTGGTGTATAACTGCCTCATGAGAACAAGGTGCACGTTGTTATTTCTTTACTCTAGATTTAAACAGAGGCTGTGCTCACATCAGGATTTGTCACGAGGCAAGTCCAATGCTCACTCGCATTCTAAAAATGCTCAGTCTGTGTTCAAATGAGCAAGTAATGTTTTTTGGAAATAATGGCTAATGAGGTCAATGATGATCATGCAAGTGACACAAGGCAGGGAGCACGAGGCTGACAGGTGACTTCTGAAGTGTGGTGACTTTCAGGGAGAAGGCACTGAAATGCACAATTGTGAGAACCCTCTCATTCAGCCCTCAATGTCCCCCAGGGCAGCCTGTGTGACACCAAAGAAATGAAGACATTTACCTGATTATTAAATCTACTGGGAATGTAGGTCAAATAAGTGGAATTTAACTGAGGTAAATGCAATGTGTTGAGTTTTGTTAAGTTCAATCAGGGCAGGTTTTGCACGGTAAATGACAGGGCTCTGGACAGTGTTGTAGATCAGATAGACTTAAGGTACAAGTACATGGTTCCTGATGTTGGAATGGAAACTAAAAGCTGTGTACAGTTTACAAAATGTCTGTGATCAGACAACTCAAAACATCTGTTCAAAGCAGTTACTTCAAAATACCCGGGTTTCACTATTTTGTGTATGAAACTTATTTTTCCACTTGATCTTTGGGTCAACTCCAATCACAAGAGGAGTTGACCCAAAAGTTGACCCAAAAGATTCAATCCTGTCTGTACTGAGAAAGTAGCAACTTATCTATATAATGGACTTTAGTTCACCTAGATTTTTAGTTTCAACTTTTCTGAGCACAAATCCTGCTGGGATATTTACAGAACTTAAATAGAATCCAGCTCCGCTGGGATGAAACTCTGATACATCAACCTGATGACCACCATTTAAAGAGGAAAGGCAACATGGCAATGGTACTAGATAACTGTAGGGTATTGTGATACTAAAGTTAAGTCTGAATAGTCTTTCAGGCAAGGCAGTCAATAGTTCAAGGGAAAATCATGGGTGGACAACAGTTATGCATGGTAATATACATTATATACATTTTAATTAATTTCATTTGTAAGACTTGGTATAGTTGTACTTATGATGTTCCCAGCTCTGAAATGACATCTTGTCTATTTACATGCAGGGAATGTAGTGAATACAAACAGCGCCAACATGTTTTGTCTATGCACAGCCCTGCTTCTCTGTAACCACTAATTCCCAAGTTTTTCCACTAAGCATCAGTGAAATTAATGCCCTCCGTAATGCCAGGCCTGCCAGTCAGATTTCTCCAATTATCAGTTCTATCTTGTGCAGCAATATAAAGCAAATGAACATGTGAAAAATTCAGGCACTTAACGTACAATAAGCAATGAAAAGGACTGGCTAAAAAAAAATGTACATTAACAGTGGGGAAGATTCTGTGCCGGAAGCAAGGTCACTAGAGCACAAGTTAATTACAAAGAGAAATCATGAGAGGCCTCGCAGAAATCAGATCTTGATCCTCACCGGTGAAGAGTTATTATCACAGTGACTGATGTTTATCATGACCCATCCTTCACATTGCACGCTTTCTTCCCTACTCTAATCTTGCAGACTGTTGACATTTCCTGTAGTTTTGGCTAAGCCATGTTTGGTTATACTTGTGTCATTTTGTTGGTTTTCAGCCATATCCAACAAGGTAACATACATCTTTCGCAAGAAGAGTGGCTGTCGCCAACTGCACCCCTACCTTTCAAATCTAGTAAACTCAAGTCATAGCTGAATGAGATATTAAAGTTGCAGTCTGTCAAGATGCAGACAAAAATTGGCCTTGTAATGAATGATATTACTTCTCAAATAATTTATTTCTATGGAATTACTCCTGAATATCTGCTATAAATAGATGTACATTAAACAAATTAAAGAATCTATCTAATTATTTGGCAGATCCCTGGTTGTGTTTCAAAAAGCCTTGTGTCACATTTCTAAATTGTAACAGAAATACAATATTTATTTTAAAATGATAAAATATTTTGTTTCCCTAATATTTGTTACTATATCTATTGCCTAAGGTGGTAATTAATTATTCAGATCTAAAAGGTCATGAAGTCAATCCCTTGCCTGCAGAGAAGTTATAATTAATTTCAGTGTCCTGTGTAAAGTAGTGGAAAGCTTAGGCGGAGATCCAGTTCCCGAACTATGAGAGGAATAGATCAGGTAAATGCGGAGTCTTTTGCCCAGAGTGGGGTAATCAAGAACCAGAGGATTAAGGTGAAGGGGGAAAGATTTAATAGGAACCCGAGGGGTACATTTTTTACACAGAGGGTGGTGGATGTCAGGAAGCGGCGGCGCCTAACGGCAGCGGCTCGACTGCAGTCCGTCTGTCTTTTTTTGTTTTTGTCTAGTTAAATGTAGTTGTTTGTGTTTTTTTATATTGTTTTTAATTGTGTATATGTGGGGGGCTGGGGGGAGGGGGAAACTTAAAAAAATCTCTTCCCTGCACGGGAGACCCGACCTTTTCCGTCGGGTCTCCGTTGTCGTTGGGGCCTAGCTCCGTGGAGCGGCCTCCGACCGGGATGACCTGGGGGCTCCAGTCGCGGAGCCTGTGGAGCTGCGGACTTACCATCGTGGGGCTGGCCGTCCTCAGAGCGTGAGGAGCGGTGGTGGCTCGTTGCTGCGGCCCGACTACGGAGCTCCAGCTGCAGCTGCAGACCCGTGGACTGTGACATCGGGAGCTCGCGGGTCCGGGTGAGAGACCGCTTTCCGGAGCTCCCGCAACGCAACTTCTCCCGCCCATGTCGCGGGGATGGAACGACTCGGAGCAGGGCCGTAAATCGCCCGGCGCGGCTTTAATGGCTGCGGGACATTCCAGCGTCCGCCGGGGGCTCCAACTTGGTGACTTTTGGGCCCGGAGCGAGGCCGTATACCGCCCGGCGCGGCCTCAACGGCCGTGGGACTTAGCATTGCCCGCCTGAGGCTTCAACATTGGGAGAAAAATGGTGCAGGGGAGAGAAAAGACTTTGCCTTCCATCACAGTGAGGAGATTCACTGTGATGGATGTTTTTCTGTAGATTGAATTGTTTGTGTGTCTTGTAGGAATTGTTTTGTTTGTATGGCTGTGGAAATGGAATTTCGTTTGAGCCTCTTTTAGGTTCAAATGACAATAAAATCTAATCAATCAATCAACAAGCTGCTGGAGGAGGTAGTTGAGGCAGGTACTATTGCAACTTTTAAGAAACATTTACACATGTACATGAATAGGATAGGTTTAGAGGGATATGGGCCAAACGCAGGAAGGTGGGACGTGTAGATGGGGCATATTGGTCGGCCTGGGCAAGTTGGGCCAAAGGGATTGTTTCCGCGCTGTATGACTCTATGACTTTATAATAGTAATTCCTGCTGGAAAGTATATGCGTATTGGGTAAAGACGGGATCGGGTAAAAATGTATCACATACAGTGGTCAAGTAGTCTGTTAAACTGTTTAAACCCATAACAGACGATGGCAAGGGGGAATATATTTCATCAAGAACCACTGTCTTTAAGAAAATGCAAAAGTGAGGGATATAATAGTGCAGATGAAAAGAAAAAACTTCAACATAGAGCCGGTTTCTTAAAATCAAACAATATTATTACAATGTTAGAATGCTGCTTCAAGTAGGCAAAGTCTTAAAGATATTTGGGTACATTCATTACAAGCAGCATTATTGCAGGAAAGCAATGTATTACAGGACTCTAAAGGAATCAGCAGTTTGGGCAACATTTCTAAACCACTTGGACTCAACCAGCATTTATTCCCTGACAGAAGTTGCACTGTTTTTCCTCTTCCTATCAAATTTGAACTTTTAAAGAAAAAGTTTGATATATATCTTTGTTGTGGTGCAAAAATGTTGTGCTGTTTTATTTGGCAATGGATTAAATTCACTCAGGTAGAGTATCAATTTGCTATCCAGCCATAAAATTAGCTTTACAGATCAGCATCCTTATAGAAATTATGAAATCATCACATCGGAAATAAAAATCATCTAAGTTCAAGAACCCTTGCTGATTTTACAAAGCTTGTTTTAACAAAACGCAGTTTAAAATCTAAGATCTCTGCAGAATGTTCCAAACGCCGCAGCTAATATTTATTCTTGAACTAATACTAAACTGATGATAGACACAAAATGCTGAGTAACTCAGCTGGACAGGCAGCGTCTCTGGAGAGATGGAATGGGTGACGTTTTGGGTCAAGACCCTTCTTCAGACTGATAAACTGTCCTTTATCACATTGCTAATGGGTTGCCTATGATGTGCAGAGATTAGTTTACACATGTCTCTTTAAGGTAGTTAGGGATTGCAGGAGACTACAAATGAAGCATTGACCAGTATAGTATGGGACAATGAGGCTATGATGGAGACTTTGGTCAGTGCCAGGATGTGATAGAGATTGTAACTAATGGAAATAAACTGAAAATTGATTGAAGTAATCGACCTGACAACTGCTTTTCCACCAACCTTGTCTTCTATCTATATTCGATCAGGGCAATTTATACTGGGCCATGATCTTCTGTTTTGAAATCTTGTTTTGCATCATATTCCCCCTCTCTCTAAATGTTTATCATCTCATTCTTCAGTAAAGATTCTTCTAAATTTTCCTACCACTGGCAATACATCTCTAATACTGTTTTTAATTGATGGATTATATGCCTCTGATATTTCACGTGAATATCTCAGAGAATTTAGGTTCAGTAGGATGGGTGGTGGGGGGGGGGGTCACATCATCTGGTCAAGGGTTTCATCCTCTGCAATTTAATTTACCTACTCTCACAGTTTTTTCCTTCCATCCCAATTTCTACTGTTTCAACATCAGAACATGTTGAAGCACCCTCTACGTTCAGTATTCTTGTAATTTCAATATTATCTCCTAATGTTCATCTTCATTTTTTTAAATCTTTCTGGGACTTTACCACAATGGTGAGGCATGTACTACTTAAATATTTGATGGCACTTGTTATTTGTTTGCAGTTTCTTGTTTGCTCTTTGCATTAAGAATTATCAACACGAATAAAAATCATTATCATCAATACAAATAAAAATCAGAGATGTAAAATGAACATGTAATGACCTATTTTACACCAATGCACAAAATAAGAAGTAACCCCATTTATTGTTACCCTAATATACCTATTAGAATTTACCAACATCATTCAACTATACTGAGATATTTCATGGCAACAGTCCCTGCAGGATTGCATTGTCATCAAAAGAATTATGTGCTTTTCTTGTTAGTAAAAAGCTTTACTTACTTAATTCATCTTATCTGAGACCCAACCCAATGTCACTTTGGAGTAAATGTCTGTATTTCTCTGTTAGGCGGTCCATCGGAGGGCAGACTCATCCCAGGCGATCAGATTCTAGCCATAAATGATGAGTGCGTCAGCATTGCCCCGAGGGAAAGAGTCATAGACCTTGTAAGGTAATCATTTGTTTGTTCAGCTAGTTAACAACAAACATTTTGCATTTATACAAATTATCTTTCATCACCAACAACCAGGTCTCTTGAAATAGGACCTAAACGACCTAACCTCGCACTATTTACCTAATTTTCTGTTAGACATTAATAAGTTTAATTAGGCCTGCTAAAACCTTTGAAATCTTTAATAGCATGTAAGCACCAAGATAAATTTGTTCTCAGTAATATCATAAAACATTTATCCGCTGTAATCATGCAGTGAGTTAAAAGAGGGAAACCATGTACACGAAACAGCAAAGCCTGATGATAGTATTAATGTTACCTTAAAGATCTTCTGTCATTTTCTAATGCAGTATAGAATATAAATACAAATCAAAATGTAAATAAACATTTACATGCTGAGGTATTATTAATTATATTACACTACAAACGCTTGCATTCTTCACTGACAACAGCAAAACGGGAATCAGCTTTTATTCTGATCTAAAATTAACTGCACAGCTGAAATACTACTTGGTAACAACAGTGGAATTATATTTTTGAAAACTGAATAGGCGACCTCTGTGTTTCACTGGCATGGGATGGCTTGTGTTCTAGCCGATTATGTTGACATAAACTCTGCACCACCCTAGGGAGTATGATAGAAGTAATGACCCAAACATTACTGAGTACAGGAGGGAAATCGATAAACTGGTTTCGTCGTGCCAGAACAACAATATCAAGGAGCTGATCGGTCATTTCAGGAAGTGAAAGCCAGGGAACCATGCACCTGTCTTCATTGGCAGGACGGCAGTGGAGAGATTCAATGGCTTCAAGTTCTTGCATGTACAAATCTCTGATGAACTGCCTTGGGCCTAGCACATTGACCCAATCACAAAGAAAGCTCACCAACATCTATAATTCCTCAGACGTTTGAGGAGATTCAGTATGTCATGGAATATCTTATTGAACATCCACATGTGTATAGTGCAGAGCATACTGATTGGTTACATCGCGGCCTGGTTCAGAAATTGGAATGCTCAAGAACAAAGAAGGCTGCAGAAAGTGGTGGACATTGCCCGGTCCATCACGGGAACTGATTTCCCCACCAACAAAGGGTTCCTTGGGAAGTGCTGCCTCACAAAGGCAGCTAATATCCTCAAAGATCCACATTACCTTGATCAGGCTCTCTACTCACACCTACCATCAGAAAGAAGGTAGAGGAGCATGGAATGGATACCTCCAGGTTCAAGAACAGCTTCTTCCTATCAGCTATCAGGTGTTTGAATCATCCTGCAAAGCCTTGAAGGGGCTGTCCCACTGTGGCGACCTAATCCGCAAGTTCAGACGAGTTTGCCCTCGACTCATACTCGCAGCATGGTTGACACATGGTCCTAGGAGGTCTTTGTAAGTCTCCTTCATGCTCAAGAGTAGTCCCCGCGTACTTGAGGCCTCAGCTAGGTCACGCCGTATTTTTCAACAGGTTGAAAAATGCCCGCGATTAAAAAATGGTCGCCATGGAATAAATTGATACTTTTTTTACTCGTAATTTTAGTCGAAGTAGGTCGTAGTAGGTCGGCATGTTATTCGTAGGTAATCAAGGGTAGTCGAAGGTAATCGAAGGTAGTCGAAGGTAGTCGTAGATAGTCTTCAACATAGTCGAAGGGAGCTCGAAGGGAGGGCGAAGGAGATCGAAGGAGGTCGTCTTCACTCTCCACTATTCGGTGTCCAATTTTCCCAAAGCTAGTCTTCAGCATAGTCAAAGGAGGTCTTAGGAGGTCTTCTACATAGTTGAAGGAGGTCTTCAACATGACATTTTTTCAAACTCTCCTAAACTCTTCTAAACTCGCCAATTAGGTCGCCACAGTGGGACAGCCCCTTTACACTACTATACTGTAGTTGTTCTATATACTTTCATTTTTGCTTGTCGTGATCTAGTTTCCCTAGAATAATTGATAATTTAATATATGTTTATTATTGTCGTTGCCTCGATATCCCCATAAAGCTGCAACAAATACGAATGTCATTATCCTATTTACTACCCCACGTGCCTATCCAAAAGTCTCTTAAGCACCACTATCGTATCTGCCTCCACCACTATCGTATCTGCCACAGCCTCATTATGAACTTGCTGTTCTTTTACCCACCCAGGTTGTATGAAAAAGCCCGTAAAGGAAAAGCTTTGTTATAGGGAGTTGTTAAGGAAAGAGACATATGCTTACATCATTACACCTATAAATCAGAAGATATTTGAGGAAGAGGAAGAGCCTCTATGGGAATGAAGACATGTGGGCATGTATGGCCTTCTCAACATGGCTTTCTATTGCTGCTTAAATCTCATCTTGTTTTGCAGGAGTAATTAGTGTTCCGGTGAATGGCATACATTCTGTTTGGATAATGTGTTGAAAAGCTGGCAATTTCAGGTTTGAGTTATGTCAGGCAATCCTGTATGTATGAGGGTGTGGTGCAACATATTGATTGTTAGTCATGGGTCTTGATTTATAGAAATTATTGATTGATAAGTCTTGTATTGAAAGATTTTTGGAAGGATATGGTACTTGAATTATCTTGATCGTGTGACCAGGCTTCTTGATGTACTTGCAGAATCTGCTCTTTCCTGATATACATTTTTCACAGATCAAATTTAGCTTTGCCCATCACTTTACTTCATGTGCAAATCATCGTCTTTTTAAGTGAGGCTAGATTTAAGCAGTAAAAAATAGCTATAACTGATCCTGGCTATTGTGACTCCATTAAAACATTCAGCTGAAAAGCCTGGTTCAAGCTGGGCACTGCATTGTTTATAATCAATAGAGAGCCACAAAGTTGTGCCTTAGCATGCTTTTAATCAAGCTAGGCCTCCCTTGTATTAATGTAATTGAAAGGCAGAAGCAATAAAATAGGTTTAAGGAACATTGTAAGGAGCAATGAAAGGTTTAGGGAGCAAAAGGAGGTAGTAATAGAAAGGAAAAATTACCTGACATGCCTTTCAGAGCAAGGCTACAAGCCATCAATAGGAGGGTAGATTTGTTATTTGACCGGTTGGGGTACCTAGTGGTAATGTGTGTCAGAATATAAGAGCATCAGAAATAGGATCAGGAACCAGCCATTCGGCCCCTTGAACCTGGTCAACCATTCAACATGGTTGATCTTCAGCATCAGCATTTTTTTTTGTCCTTATCCTCCCATCCCTTGACATCTCTATTAACCAGAAATCTATAGATCTATGTTTTGAATGCAATCAATGACAGCCTTTCTATGAGGAATCCAAAGATACACCACCCTGTGTGTAAACATTGCTCCCTATTTCAGTGCTCCACTGCTTACCCTTTAATAATTGTGACACCCAATTCCAGGCTTCTTATGTAGGTGTTATCCTTTCCTTGACCCTGTCAAGCACTCTTAAGTATTGTGTATATTTCAAGATGTCTCCTCATATTCTTTTAAATTCCTGAACTTCCATTTAAAGCCGATATCATACATCTGAAAGATGTACACGGTCTGCAGTCTAAATGTAATAGGAAGAAACCGCAGATGCTGGTTAATACTAAAGATAGACACAAAGTGTTGGAGTAATTCAGCAGGTCAGGGAGCAACTCTGGAGAAAATGGAGAGGTCACCTATCCTTTTTCTCCAAAGATACTGCCTGAACTGCTGAGTTACTCGAGCACTTTGTGTTTATCTACAGGTCTGCAGTGTCAGAAGATATACTGTAATCATTGCTGATTTACCAAGGTGGACAGATCACATTGTACTTGTAACCCTATGTCAGGCCTCCACGCATGGACTTGCTCCTGTGACCTTTCCCTATACAACCTCATTTTTAAGTTTGAGTTTAGTTGATTGTCATGTGCATCCAGGTACAGTGAAAAGCTTTTGTTGTATTGTATTGTATTGTAATTAATTTATTAACCAAGTATGTAAAAACATACAAGGAATTTGATTTGCCAAACAGTCATACCAAAAAAGCAACAAGCCACACAACTACATAAAAATTTACATAAACATCCACCACAGCGCACTGTCATGTAAGGCAATAACGTGTTATCTTCTTCCCTCCTTATCTCTCGCGGTCGGGGCAGTCGAACCATCCGCAGTCAGGGCGATCGAAGCTTCTGCAGCCGGTGATCGAAGCTCCCACAATCGGGGCGGTTGAAGCTCCTGCAGCTTGGAACTCCCGAAGTCGGTCCCTAACAAAGGGACTGCGAGCTCCACGATGTTAAGTCTGCAGGCTCCCGCTGTTGGAGCTCCCGAAGTTGAACCTTGACAAAGGGATCGCCACCTCCACGATGTTAAGTCCGCAGGCTCCCGTTATTTCCCAAAGTCGATCCCCAGCAAGAGGCTGCCAGCTCCTCGATGTTAGGTCGCAGTGCGGACGGAGATACGATACCGAAGTCGCATCTCCATCGAGGAAAGAGATAAAAAAAGTTCCCGCTCATAATACAAAACTAAAGACACACTAAAACATACATTTAACAACAGACTAAAAACAACAAAAGAAGAAAAGGATGAGAAAGACCGTTGCGAGGCTGCCATTGTACAGCGCCACCTGGTTTTGTTGTGTGTTAACCAGTCAGTGGAAAGACAATACATGATTACAATCGAGCCATCCACAGTGTACAGATACATGATAAGGGAAATAACGTGAAGAACGTTTAGTGCAAGCTAATGTCCAGTAAAGTCCAATCAAAGATATTCCGAGGATCTCCAATGAGGCAAATACTAGCTCAGGACTGCTCTCTAGTTATTGGTAGGATGGTTCAGTTGCCTGATAACATCTGGGAAGAAACTGTCACTCTCTCATACCAACACCTGAAATCAGAGTTTACATACTCTCCCTTTGTCATTGATCCAGTTCACAATCTCAAAACCCCACACTCAATCTGGTTTCTTCATATCATTTTATAAACATTAGTCATCAAGTACAGATGAAAAGAAGACTGGTCTTAGTATAAATAGACTTGCCAAATATGGGGAATGAGGTAACATATGTTAATAAATAAAGATATTTATTTTCCATGTATGTCAAGGCTTCACATGTTAAGGCTCTCCATATTTTTATAATAATATAAAAAACAAAAATGTTGAAATTATTCAGCAGGATAAGTAGGACCTATACTGTCTGTGGAAAGAGTTAATGTTTCAGATTGAAGAGGGATGTTAATAGTGATGAAGATGCATTGTTGAGGAGTTGTATGATGAGGAGTCGTCAAGGGATGTAAACAAACAAACTAAGTGAATGGGCAATAACATGGCAGATGGTGAGTAAAAAACGTGAGCTATTTGAGATTTCAAAATTCAAGATTCAAGATTCAAGAGAGTTTATTGTCATGTGCCCCTGATAGAACAATGAAATTCTTGCTTTGCTTCAGCACAACAGAACATAGTAGGCATTGACTACAAAACAGATCAGTGTGTCCATATACCATTATATAAATATATACACACATGAATAAATAAAGTGATGAAGTGCAAATAACAGATGATGGGCTATTAATGTTCAGAGTTTTATCCTAACCAAGTTTAATAGCCTGATGGCTGTGGGGAAGTAGCTATTCCTGAACCTGGTCGTTGCAGTCTTCAGGCTCCTGTACCTTCTACCTGAAGGTAGCAGGGAGATGAGTGTGTGGCCAGGATGGTGTGGGTCCTTGATGATACTGCCAGCCTTTTTGAGGCAGCGACTGCGATAGATCCCCTCGATGGAAGGGAGGTCAGAGCCGATGATGGACTGGACAGTGTTTACTTCTTTTTGTAGTCTTTTCCTCTCCAGGGCGCTCAAGTTGCCGAACCAAGCCACGATGCAACCGGTCAGCATGCTCTCTACTGTGCACCTGTAGAAGTTAGAGAAAGTCCTCCTTGACAAACCGACTCTCCGTAATCTTCTCAGGAAGTAGAGGCGCTGATGTGCTTTCTTAATAATTGCATCAGTGTTCTCGGACCAGGAAAGATCTTCAGAGATGTGCACGCCCAGGAATTTAAAGCTCTTGACACTTTCAACCATCGACCCGTTGATATAAACGGGACTGTGGGTCCCCATCCTACTCCTTCCAAAGTCCACAATCAGTTCCTTTCAGATTTACTGCATCTGCAGTTTTGTTTTACAATACAGTGCATTCAGAAAGTATTCAGACCCCTTCACTTTTTCCACATATTGTTACATTACAGCCTTATTCTAAAATGGATTAAATTCTTTGTTTTAATCATCAATCTACACACAATACCCCATAATAAAAAAGCAAAAACGGTGTTTAGAAATTTTTGCAAATTAATTTAAAATAAATAACTGAAATATCACATTTACATAAATATTCAGACCCTTTACTCAGTACTTTGTTGAGGCACCTTTGGCAGCGATTACAGCCTCAAGTCTTCTTGGGTATGATGCTACAAGCTTGGCATGCCTGTATTTGGGTAATTTCTCCCATTCTTCACTGCAGATCCTCTCAAGCTCTGTCAGGTTGGATGGAGCGTATCGATGCACAGCTATTTTCAGGTCTCTCCAGAGATGTTCGATCAGGTTCAAGTCCGGGCTCTGGCTGGGCCACTCAAGGACATTCACAGACTTGTTACGAAGCCACTCCTGCATTGTCTTGGCTGTGTGCTTAGGGTTATTGTCCTGTTGGAAGGTGAACCTCCGCCCCAGTCTGAGGTCCAGAACGCTCTGGAGCAGGTTTTCATCAAGGATCTCTCTGTACTTTGCTCCGTTCATCTTTCCCTCGATCCTGACTAGTCTCCCAGTTCCTGCCGCTGAAAATCATCCCCACAGCATGATACTACCATTACCATGCTTCACCGTAGGTATGGTATTAGCCAGGTGATGAGCGGTGCCTGGTTTCCTCCAGATGTGACGCTTGGCATTCAGGCCAAAGAGTTCAATCTTGGTTTCATCAGACCAGAGAATCTTGTTTAGGTGCCTTTTGGCAAACTCCAAGCGGGCTGTCATGTGCCTTTTACTGAGGAGTGGCCTCCGTCTGGCCACTCTACCATAAAGGCCTGATTGGTGGAGTGCTGTAGATATAGTTGTCCTTCTGGAAGGTTCTCCCATCTCCACAGAGGAACTCTGGAGCTCTGTCAGTGACCATGGGGTTCTTGGTCATCTCCCTGACCAAGGCCCTTCTCCCCAATTGCTCAGTTTGGCCGGGCGGCCAGCTCTATGCAGAGTTCTGGTGGTTCCACAGTTCTTCCATTTAAGAATGACGGAGGCCATTGTGCTCTTAGGCACCTGCAATGCTGCAGAAATTGTTTTATATCCTTCCCCAGATCTGTGTCTCGACACAATCCTGTTCTCGGAGGTCTACGAACAATTCCTTTGTCTTCATGGCTTGGTGTTTGCTCTGACATCCACTGTCAACTGCGGGACCTTATATAGACAGGTGTGTGCCTTTCTAAATCATGTCCAATCAATATAATTTACCACTGGTGGACTCCAATCAAGTTGTAGAAACATCTCAAGGATAATCAATGGAAACAGGATGTACCAAAGCTCAATTTTGAGTGTCATAGCAAAGGGTCTGAATACTTATGTAAATGTGATATTTTAGTTATTTCTTTTTAATTACTTTGCAATAATTTCTAAACACCTGTTTTCGCTTTTTTGTTATGAGGTATTGTGTGTAGATTGATTATTTAAAAAAATAATAATCTATTATAGAATAAGGCTGTAACGTAACAAAATGTGGAAAAAGTGGTCTGAATACTTTCTGAATGCACTGTATTTTGATTTATCGTTGGTTAATAAACTGATTACATTCAATTTGCATTGCTGGTTAGAATCAACAGGGATGCCTAAAATGGGGAGTTGGGACCATTCAGGAACAGATTGATCAAGGATGATTGTCACTGAGAGTAGTGCCAGGTGAGAGGGGACTCAGCTAAAATCTTTCTTGGCACTTCCGTCTGTGTTTTGTTTATTTCACTATTGCGTAAAATCAATCGCCTCAGCAATGCCAATTAAATCTCAATGTTGGTGCTGGTAATATACGAAGGCAGCATTAAAGGTGAATCATGATTTCCACTTTACTGCTGTTATGGCATCAGATCTTATAAATTCAATAGGATTAAAATGACTTGTGCCATTTTTGGACACCAGATATGAAAATATTGAAATAATCATATAAGAACAGTTTTTGCTGGAAAATAGAAACCAGGACCCAAAATTGTGGTGAATTACATCTATTTCTCCGATTGTACTGTCAATCAGAAATCATACATGATCCTTGTAAATGACAATAGATGTGATCTTTGTATTATCTTAAATGCCTCATCTGACTGAAATACAAGAAAGCTGTAATGTCTCATCTGCATCTTTGATCTAAAGAGCTAAGAATGTTTAATTTACCACTTCTTTGAGCAAGTGAATTTTAAACAAACAATTGGATTCGGACAAAAAGGAATAAGCTTGTTAAAAAAAAAGAACGTAACACATTAAATGATGGGAAGCTTTTGTTATCATGCAAGAGTAGGTGACCTATAGGTCAGTGTTGACGTATGATAAAAGAGGCAATGTTTTGATTGATGTTTGGTGACTGTGAGTGACCTTCAGAAATGAAAGTGTTGGAGACATCGATGGGAAGCAGTGTGCATTTCTAAACAAATGTTTGGGAGCATTTGGCAATAATGAAAGGAATGTGCAATGCTGCAGCTTTATTGCTGGAACTGTAATCCAGAAGTATGTGCTCGCGTTCTTTTCCAACTGCGGCGCGTTAAAGAGTCTATTTAAGATTACATTAGTATCTGTAAAAATGACCATGATTCTGATTTTAGTAAAAGCCCAACTTACTTGGCAGAGGCCTTTTGGATGAAAATTTGTAGCAATTTTCTGAGTATGTGATTCCTGTTGGCAACCGATGACAATGTTTCTTAGTAGTCCTCTGAATGAGCCTAGCAAGTGGTTTGCATTGTGTAATGTGTCAAAGAATTGCAGCAACTGCAGAAGGAGACCCTCATTAACCACCTCAGATCCATTCAGAGTGGACAATAAAACACCTTCACAAAAACACTCAATTCCCAGTTTTTTTTAAAGAAATAGAAATCAGGATTTTAATTTTTAATTACAGATGACAGGAGTGAAATTAATTATGCCTTTATGGTCCATTAATTGGGTATTCTAAAACTGTCTTCTCACCAAATTGTTACTTGGTTCTAGAGTGAGCAGTAGAGAATCAGCCAACTACAATCAAGAACCCTTCTCTGAGTAAAACTAGGAAAATAAAATAATAGAAAAATAGTTGAGAAGGAAGAGAACAATTACACTATATCACAAGTGATTCTTTGTTTATCACCCAGGATTTTATCGGAATTGAAAAAAATATACCAACTCTTTAAGTAATATTATCTTAATCAAGTTGAATACTTAATTAGTATAGAAACAAGGAACTTCAAATGCTGGTTTACAGAAAAGACACAAAGTACTGGAATAACTCAGCGGTAGGCAGCATCTCTAGAGAACCGTGTCTGGTCGGGATCTTTCTTCAGACTAAGTCTTCAACTAAGGGCCTGTTTCCACACTTTATCTCTTTGTAACTCTAGGACTCTAAAGGGGCTGTCCCACTGCGGCGGTCTAATTGGCGAGTTTAGAAGAGTTTAGGAGAGTTTGAAAAAATGTCATCTGAAGACCTCCTTCGACTATGTAGAAGACCTCCTTCGACCTCCTTCGACCTCCTTCGACCTCCTTCGACCATGTTGAAGACTAGCTTCGACTCGCTTCGGGAAAATTGGACTCCGAATAGTGGAGAGTGAAGACGACCTCCTTCGATCTCCTTCGACCTCCCTTCGACTATGTTGAAGACTATCTAGGACTACCTTCGACTACCTTCGATTACCTATGACTACCCTCGATTACCTATGAACAACATGCCGACCTTCTACGACCTACTTCGACTAAACCTACGAGTAAAAAAAATATCGATTTTTTTCCATGGCGACCTTTTTTTACTCGCGGGCATTTTTCAACATGTTGAAAAATACGTCGCTGAGGCCTCGACTCCGAGGGGACTGCTCTCGAGCATGAAGGAGAGTTACAAAGACCTCCTAGGACCTCATGTCGACCATGCTGCGAGTATGAGTCGAGGGCAAACTCGCCAGAACTCGCGGATTAGGTCGCGCAGTGGGACAGCTCTTTAAAGGGGAGGAAGTGATAACACCTTTTTTGTGGAAAGTCTGGTAGTTTTGTAACTATTAGAATGAAGCTGCTTGCCTTCATGTTAATGATCATTCTATAAGGATTAGCACAATGACACACTAGTATAGGTGCTGCCTAACAGCTTTAGCAACTGAGGTTCAATCCTGACTGCAGTTATTGTCTGTGTGGAGTTTGCACATTCTCCCTGTGTTTTGACATGTGCTCCAGTTTCCTCCCACATATCTAAAATATGAAAATTGGTAAGTGAATTTGCCACTGTAATTTGCCTGTAATGTATAGATGAGTGGAAGGCAGTGGTGTTAGATCAGTATATAAACGGGTGCTTGATAGTTGATATGGACACGATGGGCTAAATGGACTGTTTCTGTGCTGTATCCCTCTATGACACTATTTATCACCACTCATCATCATTTCCCAGGGGTTGGAAATCTCTGTAGCAGAACGACAGAAATAGAAGGATGAATGAAGGGATAGAGGCATCGTTGCTTTTTCTCCACTGCCTATAGACCAGCAAAAGCCAAGTGTTTCCCCTCAGCCCAATAGACTGGTCAGTCAACCTTTGCCACCACTGTCATCATTAATTCATCAACTCATTCCCTGTAAACCCAACCACAAAAGATAGACTGTATACCTCCATTAATCCAGCACACTTGGGTCTTTGTGATGCTAGGCCAACAGATTTTCCAGACTATTATATGTTATATTATTAACATTCCAATACCAATTTTAATTCAGGAGTGAGGAAACCAGGGTCCCGGTGAGTGGTCTGGGAACATCGGAACGGAATATCTGGCAGCATGTCAGGGAGCATGGGAATAGAGAAGGAAGGGAATGGTAAAACAGAGGTACCAGTGAGTGGAAGGCATTGGGGGGATCTGTACCGCTGGTGAACGGAAATTACAAACATTATGTTTTGAGGGGTCTAGGATCTATGCAGAACCTCAACTCTGTGCTGTCCTTTTTCTCCGTGACGACCAGCCTGCTACACCACTCAGTTGGTTCTTCAACTTTAGTCAAGATGTCCTGCTCGACCAGCTTCATGAAACCGTTCATGACTTCTCTTTCATGGCTACAGGTACCGGCTTTGCAGAACACTGTGATGGGGGTCACATCCTCCGTCCTAGTTACCAACATGACCTTGCCAGGCAGTCTCCTAGGCCTTTCATCATCAAAGACATCTTTGTAGCTCTTGAGTAATGAGTCAACCTCGCTAACAGCATTCAGGCTCTTGAAATTCTCATAGTGAACCGTAATGAGTTTCATCTGTTGTGCAGCTTTGCCGTACAGGAGCGGTGTGAGCCAGCTTTCCTCGACCACTCTGAAGTGAACCCGGTACTTCTTGTTGTTCGTCTCGTTCCGGAGTATGACTTTCGTCCTACCTTCCGCCAGCAGATTGGATCCGTTGTACATCTTTAAGATGATTTTCTCTCGTCTAATGTCCTCTTTTCTGGGTACAAGGTCCTTGGGAATCACATTAACACTGGCACCCGAGTCAATCTGAAACTTGATGGCTGCTGTGTCGACCTGCATCTAAGCGAATAGGCCTAAAGATGAATTGTTTCCAGCTGCATTGATCTCAATGCAACTCACAGACTCTGTGTCGGAAATGGACGTTGTGTCAGATGTCTCTACGACCTAGTGCAGATCCCATTTCTGCGTGCCCTCCTTCCCCTGCTTGCAGCAGCAGGCGAAGTGGTTTTGTCGTCCGCATCTGTTGCAGTCCTTCCCATACGCTGGGCATTCCTCCTTCCTGCGCTTGTGCGTCCTCGCACAGAACTTGCACTTGATTAGTCCCTGATTCTTCCTCTGCAAAGGAAAATCAACCAGCTTTTCCCTCGGTTTGAATCGTTCAACCTTGTGTATTGTCGGCTCTTCGTCGATGACCTGCATTCCTGCCGCTGTTACCTCCGAGGATCTACATATGTCCACAGTCCCCTGCAGTGTCAGATTCCTCTGCTGAAGGAGTGTCTTCCTAGTTGACTAGTCTGCAATACCAATGACGATGCGATCTTGAATGAGGCTTTCTTTCAGGCAATCACAGAAGTTGCATGTCTTAACAAGCTCCTTCAGCTCTGCAACATACGATTCTATGCTTTCCCCTGATTTCTGGTCTCGTTTATTGAAAATGAATCTTTCATGCGTTTCGTTCGTCTCTCCTATGATGATGGTACACATCTTGTCGATGATGACTTTCACATCCGTCTCATCTGCTACCAGTTCGAACGTCTTGGTATTGAAGATTCGCAGTCCTTCTGATCCAACAGTATGCAGGAATACTGCTTTTTGATACTGTTTCTACATCTGATACAGAGAAAGATGGCTGCACACACACCCCTTCCAGTTCTGTTATCAATGCATAATTTTCATACATTTGTTTAAACATTTTCCACTCTTCCACCCGGTTCTCTTTGAGCTTTAGATTGGGTGGTGGAGCCACGTGGAAAAATCGACTGGTCTGCGCCATTTTGAAATATCAGCGTATCCCCTCGCTCTTAATACCTTATTTTGTCTTTAAGCAGTCTCCCACAGCATGTCGTTTTAAACTTTGACTCCCACAGCACTGATTTACACGCAGCGTCTTATCTTTGTGTTCTCACTGACCTGCATTCCTCTCATGCATGCAGCTAGTCTGGTCGCTGAGTGTTGAAACACTGATTCCTGAAAGCTTTTCAAAGCATTTTTGCAAATCATCATAGTGTCTATTTGATTCACAAACCTTCACTTTCACCGCTGCCATCATGTTTTGATATATGTCTGCTTACAAAATAAGTAAACTAGCGCATAATATACAGAGAAAGATGACTGCACACACACTCATGTTAGGATCAAAAACAGGAATGATTTATTTCCAAGTCAAAGGTCACTGACTGATTTACTGAGCATGTGCAAGAATGAGTACAGCTCGTACGCATAAATTACATGGATATTGTCACACATTACCTGGTGAGCACAAGGCCAAATCATCGGGATTCTGAATGGTGTGAGAGATAGTTATTGGAACATTACCATGTCTGCCAGGACCACCCAATACTACCCCTGGCTCACAGGACTAGAGAGTGTAGAGAGCATTTACAAGGATTTTGCCAGGACTTGAGGGCCTGAGCTGTAGGGAGAAGTTGGGCAGGCTAGGATTTTATTTCTTGGTGCACAGGAGGATGAGGGTGATTGTTTAGAGGTGCATAAGATCATGTGGGGAATAGATAGGCTAGATGCACAGAGTATTTTACTGAGAGTAGGGGAATCAAGAACCAGATGACAGGTTTAAGGTGAAAGGGGAAACATTTAATATGAATCCTGAAGGGCAACATTTTCGCACAGAGGGTGGTGGTGCATGGATTGAACTGCCAGAAGAGTTATCTGAGGCAGGTACAATAACAACATTTAAAATACATTTGGACAGATACATGGAAAGGAAAGGTCATAAAGGATTTGGGCAATATCTGGGAAGGTGGGACGAGAGTAGATAGGATATCTCGGTCGGCATGGGCAAGTTGAGCTGAAGGGCCTGTTTCCATGCTGTACGACTTTATGACTACATGATGCTCTGGAACTGATTGTTCTAAAGCTAGTGGAAGAGAACTGTTGTTTTTTGTCTATTCATTGCAGCAGTATTTAGTTTCAGACAGCACAGATCAATGATTCTTCAGCTGAATGTTGCGTCTTACTGCTTGGTTGCTAGGTGACCCTGATTTTTATTTGAGGGACCTTGTGGCAGCATCTCCTGACTGCTAATGGAAGTAGGTCTGTTACATAATGGGAAGCAACACAGAGAGGGAAGAGACTAAAAAAGGGAGAAAGAAACAGAAAGAGACTCACACATGGTAAGAGAAGTTGATTCGTTCAACTGACTCAGGTAAAAGAGATTCTATCATTAAATTAGCTTAAATCATTATAACCAAAGATGAAGATAGACACAAAAAGCTGGATTAACTCAGCGGGACAAAAAGCTGGATTAGGGAAACGAGAGATATAGACGATGATGTAGAGAGATAAAGAACAATGAATGAAAGAAATGCGTGGAGTCGGAGAGCAGGAGGCCTCACAGAAGAGGAAGGAGCAGCGAGAGAGGATGTTGCAGAACTCTCATCGGAGAGAGGAGGAGAACTTCAAAGTAGATATACCTTGAGGAGATTTCGCAGTGGAGCAGACAAAATGTGTAGGAAGGAACTGCAGACGCTGGTTTAAACCAAAACGTCACCCATTCCTTCTCTCGGATTGAGGGCCCCTCACATATTGGCAACTTCCCAATTGAAAGTGAGATTTTATTGACTGGTGGTTGCAAAATGCTCTTCAAATAGCAATTCCTTTCTCTGGTGCTCAAACATAATTGGACATAGTTTAAAGGTCTAATTTTAATACTAAGAAATATGTAGTAAAATACAGACCAATGTCACCAGGAAACTACAAATAGTTTAGTGGTGTTTCTTTAATGTCAGTTTCATTGAATTTAAATTCAATTTTCTTTCAATTCAGTATTGGACGCATATAAAAACACATTTTGAGTGGTAAATTCATTTTCAACTTTCAATAATAAAACTGGAGCAAGTTATACCTCTGATGAAGTTCAAAGAATATTTTTGATGGAAACAGAAACAAGAAATTGATTATATTCTTATGCACTGCCAAATTATCCCAGTTCATTGATAATTTTAGGGCCTAAATTCACCATAGTCACAGACATTAAGGTTGAAATGTATTAGCATCTGCACATTGCATTCTTCTACTATGCTCAAAGGAATCAAACTCTTCTTAATAATATAGTTAAACAAATAACCTGTGCATATAACATGAGAAGCAAATGTCTCAGTGTCAGGGTATGCAAAGTCTAAGAAATATATATATCTTGAAGATGTTTTTGGAACTTTTCCTCAGGTTACTGGAGGTCTTGTATCAATACTTATAAAGGCAACCTGCTGCATAAGTTCATAAGTTCCAGGACCAGAATTAGGCCCTTCAGCCCATCAAGTGTGGGTCTAGGCCCTGCATTAGCCTCAGCATGGACTTCAGTCAAGAGCTAAGGAAGAAGTGAATGGGCCCTTGTCCTCAAGATTTCAACATGGCATGATGCCGGAAAACTGGCAGGCAGGGTGGACTGCCTGTTTATAAAATCTTCAAGCAAGATCCCTGGAAACATTGCACTGACTAGGAGATTTTTTTCCTCAGGGTTCCAGATGCGTTGAATCTTCTATAGTGGTACCTCTTGTTAATTCATGAAGTGGCCCAGGTCGTCATTCAATCCAAAGCCCAACATGATTGTAACCGATGACTCCTTCACCCCATAGGAAACCCTGCTACCCTCCCAGATCCAATCTGCCTGCTGGTTTCTCTTCAATGAAAAGTCCCTTGCCCTTGAGTTGATGGCATCGATGACCTCAGTAGTTAAAATGAGTAGCAGCTATCTGAAATGATTCTAAGTGATGGTACCTTTAACCTCTTCCAGAGAGCTGTCGAGGTGTGGTGTGTGGCTGGAGATCTGCCAGCAGTAGGATCTTTGTCATCAATGATCCAGAAAATCTGTGTTTCTGAATACATTGAGAACTGGGGATGGGTGTACAAATCGCTTAATTCCTCTGTTGGTTGGGGTCCATGCACCCTTCTTTATTTTCTCCCATTGAGTATCTCTACAGTTCTGCCCAACCCTCAAAGCCAACTTGGTTTCTCCAGCTCATACAGAACATCCTGTGAGACGTGTGTGGACGTGGCGTCGAAGGACGAGAAGCCGAAACAAAGAAATGGGAGCCAAATAACCGAACAGAAACAAAGCCGAAACGCCAAATAACCGAAAGCGTACGAAGCCGAAAGGCCAACTAACCGAAAGGGCGGGACGCCTAAAAGCCAACTAACCGAAAGGCTGCGTCGCCTAAAAGCAAACTCACCGAATGGCTGCTCGGTTCGTTTGCATTTAGGTGTCCCACCCTTTCGGTTAGTTGGCGTTTCGGCTTTGTACGCTTTCGGTTATTTGGCGTTTCGGCTTTGTTTCCGTTTGGTTATTTGGCTTCCACTTCTTTGTTTCGGCTTCTCGTCCTTCGACGCCACGTCCGGGTACCCCTGTGGGAATGCCACAGAAGCACCCCAGCAAAGAAATTATAACTGGAGAACTGGCACCTTGCACTTCATCCAAATTTGCAATACATTAACCCTGGCAGTCATTATTTCCTTATGCCCTGGAGATCTCCAAACTGCAGTGCTGCACTGCAAAAGTAAGAATAAAGTTGATATCTGCCGTTATTAGGGCATGGAACATTACGAAATCCTGGTGCCCCATGACCGTTCCACAGAATTCCAAAAGTAGAGGAAAGTGATCCAATTTTAGTTGCCCTTACTTCAGCCAAATGTTGCATGATGAATGATGTTATTGTAGGAGTATCCAAATTCCTGTGTCAGACTGTACAGAAATACCATGTTGAATTTTTTGGACGATGGAAAATAAGCATATTTCTGTGAATCATAAATAAAATCATTAGATTTCAATCACCTTGCACTCAAAAACACGGCTCAATGCAAATGAATTTCCGGGCATTTGTGATAGAGGAACTCATCATTGATCAATATGGGTGAATTCAGTTACGCATTCCGCTCATCTCTGCATATGGTTCTGCCAGTGAATATAATTGCCAAAGCTTCCATGTGTGTAATGCTAGGAAACAAAGAGAACAAAGTGTTATGCAGTACTGTAAAAGATGAATTAGGCACTCAGAAAACCTGTGGTGGAGCCACAAATTTGCTTCAGTTCCTGTCCAACCATAATCGAATTTCTGAAACAATCCAATTAAAAAAATATTAAGTACCTGATCTTCAATACTAACATTTACAGTATTTCCATTTTTAATTAAGTTCCTCGAATAAAATAAATAATTTGTTGAAAGACTTGCACAGTAAAATATCACAGTGATATTTTAGACTGGAATCCAATAACATGTACACATTTCCATGTAATTTGGCCAATTGTCCAGTAATTTAAGAAATGGCTTATCATTGGACCAAAGTGCAGAATCGAGCTTGTAGATTGATCACTGCCTGTATTATTCTCAATTAGATGGGGGGGGGGGGGGGTTTACAGAGTATACTTACTGTGTGCCTGACATTTTATGTTAATCAACGTAAATGTGCCCCTGCAGTAAATATACCTTTTTTTTAGGCCTTTTGAAGTCTAAGGTAAAGTCTACACATTGATGACACTTCACCAGAACTTTCACCACCTTTGCTGCCAATATGCAACCTATTATCACATCAAGTCAATCTCTACTTTTCTTTTCCTTTGCTGTCTTCATCTCAGTAATCTAGATTAACAAACTAGATTAACTAGATTACATCAAGTCATCATTTCCTTTGTAAATCTTCCCTACACAGACTACAGTCACACTTCTCAAGACGCGCAAGCAGAATTGTTTTGGTAAACAAATCTTGGATGACAGAATGGTTACTTCATCAGTCTGAAGAAGGGTCTCGACCCAAAACATCATCAGATCATTCGCTTCACAGATGGGCAATTCTTTCAGCAATTTTGTTGTTTTGCTCCGTTAGAAGCCTCACATCTACATCTATTTCACAACTATTTCAAGCTATATCTCCTCCCTATTGTTTCCTATAAGGGCTCTATTTCATTCTTCCAATTTCCGCTCACAACATGTGCTTAATATTTTAGAGGGCTAACACTGGGACTAATACTGGGCCTGTAGGTACTCACTATTCATACTAATCCAGTAGGCACCGTCCTGTGTGGTATGGCTGCCCAGCCTGCAGCTGTCTGTTTTCATCTTTTTTTTATTTTTAGTTAGTTAGTTGTTTTGTTTTTTAGGAGTTCTATTCTTTTTTATGTGGGGGGGGAGGGGGAAACTACTTTCTAGGGTCCATACCTGGTCGGAGAGGCACCGTTTCTCCGGGCTGCGCCTTCGACCCGTCCTCGAGGCCTACCAGCAGGCCTGGAGCGGCGTTTCCTGAGGGGACCGCCCAGGACCTCGGCTTCGGCGGTGGCACAGCGCTGGACCGCTATCGCGGAGTGGCACGGGCGATGCCTTGCCCGGGTCGCCGCGCTGGTGCTCCGGTGAGCTGGGCCCGCAGGTGAAACATCGCGGAGCTGTGGGTCTGTGGGCGGCGGCGCTGAACTTTAACAACGGGAGCCTGGGATCTCTCGCCGAGATCGCCAGTGGTGGAGCTCCATCCAGCGCGACCTGTTGGCTTCGGAAGCCGCGGTCTCGAGTAAGGAGGCGGCCGTTCCAGGTGTCCCAAGCCGCTGAGAGGGTTCTCCCGACACCGGAGCACCATCACCCGGCGAAAACGGCCTGGAACATCGGGCCTCCGTGAAGGCGACTGTGGAGGCCTCAATAGGCCCGACTATGGGTGGACATGGGATGGGGACTGGACTTTGTGCCACTGTGGGGGGATGTTTTTATGTTTTATGTTAAATTTTCTTTAATGTTGTGTCTAATTTGTGCTGCATGGCAAGACAAATTTCACTACACCATTTGGTGTATGTGACAATAAATGTATTTTGTCTTTGTCTTTGTCTTTAATCGCTCAGATGGAAAGGTCAGAGTGCAGTATCCCCTATTTCTAGGGCTGAATATTTTTTACAAATTACGACATTTTTCGTACATTTTGTCAGTCCAGAGAATATTTTCCTCATTCGATCTGTCGATGTGAAATGCCGTATCATCTCTTCACTACTTCTTCAATCCCACCTGCTCATTGACTCCATCTTAAAAATTCTTCACAACCAAAATAGTGACAACTATGTTGCAAAGCAGTTACTCCAACGAAAAGATAGTTCTGATGGTCCGGTCACCATTATGTTGCAGGTATACCAAGTAACCAGTCTTCTAAAAGCTTCTTTCATCTCTGCCACTCTTGACATTGAGACTCCACATTTTCTAAGGAAATACACTGCGATCTGTAAATAAAACAATGCCAAATATAGCACAAAGTTGAATCAGTTCACTTGTAAGGGGACACATGGACTTCAAGGAATCAAGGAATATGGGGAAAAAGCAGGAACGGGGTACTGATTTTAGATGAACAGCCATGGTCATATTGAATGGCAGTGCTGGCTCGAAGGGCCGAATGGCCCGAATGGCCCACTACTGCATCTATTTTTCTATGTTTCAACAGGTATGTATCAATCACAGGTGTTTTTCCAATAGATCAAAGGGGGGGGGGGGAACCCATTGGGGGACCATCGAGAACGAAGGGGGTGACCCGGCGGGGGGCCACCAAGAACAAAGGGTGGATCCGGCTGGGGGCTGCTGGGGGCTGCCTGCGGCCACGTGTGGAGGCAGCCTGCGCCATGTGTGCCGGCAGGCCTGGTTCGCCGCTGCGAGCATAATATAAGACGGTTCAATTAAATTATCACTGTCGGCACCAGAAACGGGGCAACTCGCTGTCTACTGCCTAGGTGAGGTTTGCTGTATGATTTTACTGAGTTGTACGAAAAACAAAGCATATCACTGTACCTAGGTATATGTGACAATAAAGTATAAATTGAATCATTGAATTCACCTACAAATACATAAGTATTAAATTAGAATTACACTTTTCCCAATGATATATTTGTATTATTTATCATTTGGTCAACCAATAAACTACAGCATAACAAAGAACCATCTTGTCAAATTAGGTTTTACGTAGACTCGGAGTCATTGCAATAATATAATTTATTTCAAATTATGTGTGTTGCATACACTTCTAACGAGATAGATAGAGTAAAAGTAATGATCATATTTTTTAATATTCTGAAATATTGCTTGTAGTTATATCTCCAAACTCTGTATTCTGTATCAAATAACAAGTATGTTTAATCCTTTTTTTAATAGAAATGGCAAGGATTCCATTATTCTGACTGTCCTTCAGACTTATCAAGTGAGTGTGCTCCTTAATTCCATTATGTACTGTGTGTTTTCCGTCTAACAAGGTAGGATTTAAATTCCCAAGGAACATCAGATAGCAGATCACCTCAGTGTTCGGAAATATCCTACGCTTGTTTCCCGAGCTATTACAGATTATCTCATCCTGGCAAAGCAGCAATTGGGTGCTCCAGTTAAATTAATACCTGTTATTATTCAGAAACATTTGCTAGGAAGTATGCATATGTTATGCTGTATAATTTTAATCCAGCTACTCAAGATTTCAAGCCTGGGATTTTAAAAGATCATTGGAACTTAGTCTCTTTCTCATGAATTAGGCATTTACAATTTGAGCTCCACAACTAATCTGTTATATCCGTAGGTAGCAAAGAAGATCAATCTGTCTCATTGCTCCCAAAATCTGGATCGCTTTCAGTGTAATAATCTTTAGTTTAGTAGAAAAGACAGACAGAAAAGTATCATTTAATAAATGCATTAGTGAGGTTAAATTAACAGACCCATTCAGTTTTAAATGCATATCCGAAAAGTTTGAACTAGTGCTCTATCCTGGAGTATATCTTACACTCTGTTACCAAAGTAGAAAGTGGAAATACGGCCTAGATAAATGTGATTAACAATATGGGGTTACCTTTGCAATGTCTAACACCATCTAGGACATGGCAACATCTAGGACATAGTTGTGAGTGTTTAGAACACCCTGAAATATCCAGTCCAAGCAGAGTGCCTTAGCAGTGTGAGGAAAAACTAAAATACTTCAAATCCTATGCCAGTTAGGGTATATTAGAGAACCTAGGCAATGCAACCCAATCACTTGGAATAGTCCACTGAAAGAGAATTCAGAAGGAAGACTTATCATATACTGAGTCCTCATTATTCACAAGGGATCGGGCCACAAACACCAAGGCCATTGGCGTCACACTAAGACTGCAATGAGATACAGTGGGCAAGCCTCCATGAATATTATAACTTCTATTTAAGTTTCAGTTTCAGCTAACATGTAAAACTTCCCAGGCTCCTGATCCCTGGTGTATCTAGTCCTGATGTTAACCATGGTTCTGGCTCCGTCCACATACCCAGCTCGACCCACACACCCGGCTCCAGCCACACACACAGACCTCACTCCAAAACCCAGCCTGACCCACACATCCACTCCCACACATCCAGCCCACACTCTGGAACCAGCTCCAGTTAACATCCAGCCCACACTCCAAAACCCAGACTGACCCACACATCCCCTCCGGCCACACAGAACAAGCCTCAGTTACTCTCATGGCCCACACCCCAAAACCTGGCTCCGGCCACACAGCCAGCCCAAAGCCCTGCGCCCACACATTCAGCCCACACTCCAGAACTCGGCTCCAGAACCCATCTCAAAACTGTTTACCCTCTAGACTCCAGCTCCATTGGCTGACTTCCCATATTCCTGAGCCCTAGTGTTCCCAATCCTGACCCCACAACCCCAACCTCTAGAGCAGGGCAGATCAGCGGATGGTAAGTCAGTGGATAACAAAGACATAATTGTAGCATGCTATATATATATATATTTTTTTCTTTTTTTTTAATTTTTATTTATTAGAAGTACATTAAATTACAATCAATTACATGAATACACACCACGTATATCTTATTACATTTAATGTACCCCTTCATTTTTTAAAGCTATTAAAAAAAAGTTGAAATTGAGAAAATAGAGAAAGTGAAAGAAAATAGTGTTAGTGTAAAAGCATGTCGAAAGGAAAGAAGAAAGACCCTCTAGACGAGAAATTAGAGAAAGGAAATTAAGAGATAGACCCTAGGAAAGAAAAAAGAGAAAGAAGAAAAAAGAGAAAGACACATACTCTATTATGAACATCGCGCAAAAGGGATACCAGCTCGTCACCTTTCATCCCCCTTTACCAAGTCCTGACATCGGTGCCTTTTTAAAGTACTGTTGCACCTAATGCTTGTAGTAATTCTATAAATGAAGACCACGTCCTATAGAAGTGATCTGATTTGCCTGCCAGGAGGAGTCTCATCTCTTCCAGGTGTAATGTTTCAAACATATTTGAAATCCACATGTTTATTGTTGGTATGCTATTTCTAATAGTAAATAAACCTTGTTTTCTCCAATGGACGAAAAAAGGGATGGTGTAACACAGGAGTAACATTTGCCAAACAAAACCATTAGCAGTTCACAGGCAACCACAGAATATCATTACCATGGAATCAGGCCCTTCAGCCCAACTTGCCTATGCCGACCAGGTTGTTTGTATGTTCTGAATCTCCCAGCACTTAATTTGCTTTAGTTTAAAGATACAGCGTGGAAACAGACTGATTGGCCCACCACGTCCATGCCGACCAATGATCACCCATACATTAGTTCTAGTGTATCCCACAAACTAGAGATAATTTACAGAAGCCAATTAACCCACAAACCTGAATGTCTTTGGAATGTGGGAGCAAACTGGACCAGCCACAGAAAACCCACGTGGTCACAAGGAGAACGTGCAAACTCTGTACAGACAGCACCCATTATAAGGAAATTAACCCGGTCGCTGGCGTGGTAAGACAGCAACTCTACCAATGCGCCACCAAGTCACCTTAATAACCAATACTCGATCTATGTGGTCCATCCTGATCCAACATGCACTTCAAGCTGGGGATCGGCAAAGGATGCATCGCAGCCAGAATTATACAAGTCGTGGCAGATTATAGAAGCAGTTTATTGCCAGCATTTAACCTAAGTATTGCAAAACATTAATGGCCAGGTTTAAGCAATTCATCGTTTTCTAATTTAATTTCAGTAAATGCTGCTAATCAAAGAGGCACCAATTGAGGTAATTACATCTATATTCTTCTTTAATTAAATGAAATAGAAACATAGAAAAATAGGTGCAGGAGTAAGCCATTCGGCCCTTCAAACCAGCACCGCCATTTAATATGATCATGGCTGATCATCTAAAATCAGTACCCCGTTCCTGGTGTACCATGGGTGTCATGGTACACCAGTCATTGAAAGTAGGCATGCAGGTGCAGCAGGCAGTTAAGAAAGCAAATGGTATGTTAGCATTCATAGCAAAAGGATTTGAGTATAGGAGCAGGGAGGTTCTACTGCAGTTGTACAGGGTCTTGGTGAGACCACACCTGGAGTATTGCGTACAGTTTTGGTCTCCTAATCTGAGGAAAGACATTCTTGCCATAGAGGGAGTACAGAGAAGGTTCACCAGACTGATTCCTGGGATGGCAGGACTTTCATATGAAGAAAGACTGGATAGACTCGGCTTGTACAAGCGAGAATTTAGAAGATTGAGGGGGGATCTTATAGAAACGTACAAAATTCTTAAGGGGTTGGACAGGCTAGATGCAGGAAGATTGTTCCCGATGTTGGGGAAGTCCAGAACAAGGGGCCACAGTTTAAGGATAAGGGGGAAATCTTTTAGGACCGAGATGAGAAAAAACATTTTTTCACACAGAGAGTGGTGAATCTCTGGAATTCTCTGCCACAGAAGGTAGTTGAGGCCAGTTCATTGGCTATATTTAAGAGGGAGTTAGATGTGGCCCTTGTGGCTAAAGGGATCAGTGGGTATGGAGAGAAGTCAGGGATGGGATACTGAGTTGCATGATCAGCCATGATCATATCGAAGAGATTGACACCCGCCTGTCCTTCTCCCAGCACACAGACTCTGTGTACAAGAAGGCACAGCAACGCCTGTTCCTGCTGAGGAAACTCAGGAGATTTGATGTCAGACAGGACATTTTAACAGCTGTCTATAAATCACTTATAGAATCTGTACTCACCTTTAACATCACATCCTGGTTCACCCTCACCTCTGTCAAAGACAAATCAAAGCTTTCCCGGATCATCAATCAAGCAAGCAAAATAACTGGCAAAACTCAAAATCAATTATCAGTACTTCACACCCAGGCAGTTAAAAGGAAAGCCAACCTCATTACACAGGATCCCACCCACCCCCTGCACAAGTCCTTCCAACTTCTGCCATCAGGCTGCCGATATAAAGTCCCCCTATCTAAGAAAAACATCCACAAAAACTCATTCATACCCATTGCCATAAACAGCTTAAATAAAAAATGAACAATGGACAAATTAACCCTGACGCACTGTCACTTTACACGTATCCACAACTTTCATCTTGTCTATTTTTACAGTTTTTAATCCTTATACTTGCTTTTAAGATCTATACACACGGTGTGTGCTCGCAGAAATCTGTGTTGTATGACTGCTTATCAGTACATTGTCCTGTTTGTATGTTGAGCCACGCCAAAGAAGATTTTCTGTTACGACAGACAATAAAGTTTTCTGAATCTGAATCTGAATCTGAATGGCGGTGCAGGCTCGAAGGGCCGAATGGCCTACTCCTGCACTTATTTTCTATGTTTCTATGTTTCCTGCTTTTTCCCCATATCCCTTGATTCCTTTAGCCCTAAGAGCTAAATCTAACTCTCTCTTGAAAACATCCCGTGAATTGGCCTCCACTGCCTTCTGTGGCAGAGAATTCCACAGAATCACTACTCTCTGGGTGAATTTTATTTTCCTCATCTCTGTTCTAAATGGCCTACCCCTTATTCTTAAACTGTAACCCATGGATCTGGACTCCCCTAACATCAGGAGCATTTTCCTGCATCTAGCCTGTCCAATCCTTTAAGAATTTTATATGTTTTATAAGATAGCCTCTCATCCTTCTAAATTCCAGTGAATACAAACCCAGTCGACCCATTCTTTCATCATATGTCAGTCCCGCCCTTCCAGGAATTAACCTGGTGAACCTACGCTGCACTCCCTCAATAGCAACAATGTCCTTCTTCAAATTAGGAGACAAAAATTGCATACAATACTCCAGATGCAGTCTCACCAAGGCCCTGTACAACTCCAGTAGGACCTTCTTACTCCTAAACTCAAATCCTATAGCAATGAAGACCAACATGCCATTAGCTTTCTTCAATGCCTGCTGTGCCTGCATGATTACTTTCAGTGACTGATGTACAAGCACACCCAGGTCTCGTTGCACCTCCCCTTTTCCTAATATGACAACATTCAGATAATAATCTGTCTTCCTGTTCTTGCCAGCAAAGTGGATAACCTCACATTTATCCCATAAATGTGGGATACAGGCACATAGCTTTAGCCAGCATATTGTCAAAAGTTTTGGAAAGAGTTCTGCTGGATAGAATAAATGAGTTTGTGAACTCCACAGATAACCAGTTTGGTTTTAAAGCTAAACATGGCACTGACTTATGCATAATGCCCTAAAGGAGATTGTAAACAAATATAGAGGCAAAAACTCTTCAATCCTTATGTGCTTTATTGATGCTTCCAAAGCCTTTGATCGTGTTAATCACAGAAAGCTGTTTGTTAAAATGAGTCAAAGAGGGGTGCCTAAATACATTGTGAGAATTCTGGCTTACTGGTATGCCCACCAGACTATGCAAATAAAATGGGGCAATAGGGTCTCAGCCCCATTCGGGGTTAGCAATGGTGTTAGACGAGGGGGGATTTTGTCCCTAGTCCTTTTTAATCTTTATATTGATGGTTTGTCCAAACAATTGAAAGCATGTAATACTGGGTGCATGATTGGTAATATTTCAGTGAACCATATTATGTATGCAGATGATCTTGTGGTCTTTAGTCCATCTAGCGCTGGTCTACAGCAGCTCCTTACTATATGTTCTGTGTATGGTGTGGAACATGATATTAAATATAATGCTTGTAAGAGTGCTGTTATGATCTATAGAACCAAAGAGGATAAATGTCTAAAATTTCCTGATTTTAAATTGTCTGACAATAATCTTAGTGTCTGTAATAAGGTAAAATATCTAGGGCATTTTATTACAGAACAAATGACAGATGATGAGGATATTTATAGGCAACGACGCATGCTGTATGTACAGGCGAATATTCTCTTGCGTAAGTTTGGTGCGTGTGCAGATGTGGTGAAGATGTCGCAATTTAGAGCATATTGCACACCACTCTATACTGCGCACCTGTGGTCGAACTATGGAAAGACAAGTTTGCAGAGACTAAAGGTGTCATATAATGATGCCATGAGAACACTGCTAAGGAAACCTAGATGGTGTAGTGCTAGTAACATGTTTGTGGCTGCAGGAGTCAGTACTTTAGAAGCTATCCTAAGAAATCATATGTACAAATTAATTTGCAGGATAAATTACTCTAAAAATGTAATTATTGTGGCCTTGTCAAACATAAGGTTTAGCACTACACGCTACGAATCCCAGTTGTGGAGACACTGGTATCGTTGTCTCGTTGTAGGACATTGATCATTCTTTTATTCTGGTTTTTAATTTATGTATTGTGGGGTTTTTTTAATATATAATTTATGATGCTTTTATGTGATATACTAAGATTTTATATGTACTTTATGATATTATTTAATATGCAATGCATTTTTATTGTAATGATGTCCCTTGTCTGGACCTTGAGTCCGAAATAAAGTTTATTATTATTATTATTATTATTATTATCCACAGTATACTGCATCTGCCATGCATCTGCCCACTCACCCAACCTATCCAAGTCATCCTGCAGCCTCATAGCATCCTCATCGCAGCTCACACTGCCACCCAGCTTTGTGCCATCCGCAAACTTGGAGATGTCACATTTAATTCCCTCATCTAAATCGTTAATATATATTGTAAATAACTGAGGTCCCAGCACTGAGCCTTGCGGCACCCCACTAGTCACTGCCTGACATTCTGAAAAGGACCCATTAATTCCTACTCTTTACTTCCTGTCTGCCAACCAGTTCTCTATCCATGTCAATACCCTACCCCCAATACAATGTGCTCTAATTTTGCACACTGATCTCTTGTGTGGGACCTTGTCAAAGGCTTTTTGAAAGTCCAGATACACCACATCCACTAGCTCTCCTTTATCCATTCTACTTGTTACATCCTCAAAAAATTCCAGAAGATTAGTCAAACATGATTTCCCCTTCATAAATCCATGCTGACTTTGACCAATCCTGTCAATGCTTTCCAAATGCGCTGCTATAACATCTTTAATAATTGACGCAAGCATCTTCCCCACTACCGATGTAAGGCTAACTGGTCTATAATTCCCTGTTTTCTCTCTCTTAAAAAGTGGAGTTACATTGGCTACCCTCCAGTCCACAGAAACTGATCCAGAGTCGAGAGAACATTGGAAAATAATCACCAATGCATCCATGATTTCTAGCGCCACCTCCTTGAGTGCTCTGGGATGCAGTCCATCAGGCCCTGAGGATTTATCTGCCTTCAGCCCCAACAGTTTACCTAACACCATTTCCTGACTAATGTGGATTCCCTTCAGTTCCTCCCTCCCACTAGATCCTCGGTCCCCTAGTATTTCTGGGAGATTGTTTGTGTCTTCCTAAGTGAAGACAGAACCAAAGTACTTGTTTAACTGTTCTGCCATTTCCTTGTTTCCCATTATAAATTCACTTGTCTCTGATTGTAAGGGACGTACATTTGTCTTCAATAATCTTTTCTTTTTTACATATCTAAAGAAGCTTTTAGAGTCAGTTTTTATATTCCCCACAAGCTTTCTTTCATGCTCTTTCCCCCCCCTCTTAATTGACCTCTTTGTCCTCGTCTGTTGAGTTCTAAATTTCCCCCAGTCCTCCGGTTTGCTGCTTCCTCTGGCTCTTTCTTGGATTTAACACTATCCTTGATTTCCCTCGTTAGCCACATTTGAGCCACCTTCCCCTGCCAGACAGAGATGAACAATTTTTGGAGTTCATCCATTCGGTCTTTATATCTTTGCCATTGCATCTCCACCGTCAACCCTTTAAGTATAATTTGCCCGTCTATCCTAGCCAATTCCCGTCTCATACCTTCAAAGTCTCCTTTCTTTAAGTTCAGGAATCAGGACCCTAATCTCTGAATTAACCATGTCACTCTCCATCCTAATGCAGAATTCCACCATATTATGGTCACTGTTGTCCAAGGGACTCTGCACAACAAGATTGTTAACTAATCCTTCCACATTACACAATACCCAGTCCAGGATAGCCTGCCCTCTAGTCGGTTCTTCTACATATTGGTTTAAAATACCATCCCGTATAAATTCTAGGAAATTCTCCTCTTCAGCGCTGCTACCAATTTGGTTGGCCCAATCTATATGTAGATTAAAGTCACCCATGATAACTGCTGTACACCTTTGCTACACGCATCCCTAATTTCCTGCGTGATGCTGTCCCCAACCTCCCTACTGCTGTTTGGTGGTCTGTATACCACTCCAATAGCGTTTTCTTCCCTTGGCTATTTTGCAGTTCTATCCATACCGATTCTACAGCATCCAAGCTAATGTCTCTCCTTGCTATTGCATTAATCTCCTCTTGAACCAGCAATGCCACCCCACCACCTTTTATTTTCTGTCTATCCTTCCTGAATATCGAATACCCCTGCATGTTTAGCTCCCAGCCTTGGTCACCCTGGAACTATGTCTCTGTAATTCCAACTATATCATATTCCTTAACTATTTACTGAACATTCAATTTATCCACCTTATTTCGAATGCTCCTCGCATTAAGGCACAAAGCTGTCAGGTTTGTTATTCTTATCTCTCTTCTATCTTTTGCTTCTGTCCTTTTATGGCCCCATGTCTCCTTGCATTGGTTCCCATCCCCCTGCCCTGTCAGTTTAAACGTGTTCTTTCCAACACTCTCTTTCCTGTTAACTGTACATATGCGCTTCCACATTGTTGACACCACCCCCCCACTGTTTAGTTTAAACCCACCCGTGTAGCACCAGCAAACCTGCCTGTCAGAATGTTGGTCTCTCTCCAATTAAGGTGCAACCCGTCCCTTTTGTACAGGTCACCCCTGCCCTAGAAGAGATTCCAGTGATCTAAAAATCTAAATCCCTGTCCTTGCACAAACTTCGCAGCCACACATCAGATCCCCTATCTCTGTGTTCCTACCCTCACTAGCATGAGGTACTGGAGGCAACCCAGAGAACCACACTAGAAGTCCTGCTTTTCAGCCTTCTATGTAATTCTCTATACTCACGTTGCAGAACCTCCTTCCCCTTAATACCTACATAATTTGTGCCTACATGCATAACAACTTCTGGCTGCTCACCTTCCCGCTCGAGGATGTTCTAGTCGGCCTTCATTCATTTGTGTCCTTTGTAATTCATCCATTTACTCTTTTCACCTACCCTAAATTTTTTATTCAAACCATTTGTATTTTTCTGCAAATGGGTTGAAGATCACAGTGTGCCAAATGCAAAAGGTGAAATCCATGACTAATATCTCCAAATTAAGCAGAATAATTAACAAAATTAAAATTAAATGTGGAAAACAAATTTAATTAACAGCCAGTCAGCACTGCTGGGTGAATAAAGGTAAATGAGCTTTCATTGCTGAGAGCTCTTATTGTTAAATCTAATTTACAGATTATTCCAACTAATTGATTAAACACAGGGAGTAAATACATTTCTGTTTTAGTTTTAATTGCTGCTATTTTACTGGAATGGCATATATCTTGGAAAATGCAAAGAATGATCTGTTTGTAATTCATAATTAAATTGTAAATATGGTGATAAGGGTGGCATGGCAGCGCAGTGGTAGAGTTGCTGTCTTACAGCGCCAGAGACCAGGTTCAATGGTCTCTGTCTGTATAGGTGCTGCCTTTACGGAGTTTGTACGTTCTCCCCGTGACTGCATGGGTTTTCTCTGGGTGCTCCGGATTCCAAAAACATGCAGGTTTGCAGGTTAATTTGCTTTGGTAAATTGTCCCTAGGGTGTAGGATAGTGCTAGTGTATGGGAATCGCTGGTTGGCGCAGACTCAGTGGGCCAAAGGACCTGTTTCCGTGCTGTACCTCTAAAGTAAACTAAACTCAATTAAATGATAAGGAATTCATTGGTTTTCTCTCCCCCACATATAGCTGAGAGGAGGTTTTTCTTCCTCCCTGAACAGTGTATAAAGCCATAAAGAATTGGGAGAAACTTATAAATTAAAAAGTTTACTGAAAGAACAAGCATGCATTTGATGTTGGTAATAATAATTATTGCATATGGAAATTTCTGGGAATGGAAAGACATGACAAAATCATGTTGAAATTAGTCCTGATTTTCGAACAAGAATAGCCAGAAAGAGGATAAGGACTACTTTATATGTGGCATAGGTAGAGGGAAGATCAACAATGGAAAAAAGATAGATTGAATTTTTCAAGGCCGTTTTAAGATTTGAACAAATAGATTTTTTTTGCCAAAAATATTACATTAGTCTTGTTGAGCATGTGATGGATTGCAACTATATTATAACACAGATTGTTGCCGAGACATGCTTAAGCTCTTTACAGATTCCCAGCACAATATCATGGATTTTGCTGTGTCGATTAAAATTCCAATTGCATTGGATCTTTAAATTGGAAGTGCATTTTCTTGACAAATCTGTGGAAAGCTTTAGGCTGTTACGTCAAATTGAGATTAATAGTTATTTAGTCCATTTGTTCAGATAAGAATTGTGAAATGAAAATGTAAGAAAAATGTTGAATCGTGGTTTAGGGTTCCAATATCCTTTAAGACTGTCAGAATTTATAGGCTTTCAAACTGAAGGCCACACACGAGACATAAACTTACTGCCACTGGCAGGAGATCAGCTCCATTGACAGTGTAACAGAGTATAAAATATGACCTCTTAATAGGTAGAGCTCATTTTGCATTAAGTGCCCACTGACATTAAAATGTTTATTTAAAGGCTTGACCGATCCAGTAGAATACTACTGATGCAGTCAATTGACAGGGAAGTTTGGGAGCAATCGCAGATTAATATTGTAAGTTGATAAATATTTTTTCTTCTTCTTTCTGGTATCAAAGTTAAATCTTTCTAGCTATGTTCATGTTAGTGCTCATTTAGTTAGGGATGGAAAGTGAGCAAACTGCAAAATGGATTTCCATGTAAAGAAAATCTTTCACCAGTTCACAAACACTGCCACTGAGGAAAAGAAAAGTGAATTAAAATCATTTCAGGCCAATGAGTCTTTTTAGGACCCAAAGTTTATGAGAGGGTTGGCAGTTTAAGAAACAATCATTTTCTAACTTTATACCACATCATGTTTGCCTTATAACATCATAGTCAGTTACAGCCTGGTCACCTCTGTTAATCAAAGAGTGTCATATATGTGCTAACATGAAGGCTATCCTGTGAAACAAGTGCCAAGCAAACACTACTCCCCCACTAAAGAGGTAGAGCCTCTAGAGCAATAACATGTTTTGTGTCATGGTTAAACTGCCCTCATTTGGATTGCCTATTTGTACAATTTCCTTGTTATTCTCTTGTACGCATCTTCCTTGTCTGTCAGCAAACGCTTCACTTCACGCATACAAATGCAAAATATACTTTGAGTCGGACTTCATGGGGAAATCCAGGAACTCTTCACAGAATTGCCAACTGTTCTCTGCACATGCACCAAGTTTGGGATTGCCATGGCAATTTCCCAGTTATGCAAAAACAAACATTATTTTGAATGAAGAATGGAGAAGAATGATTGCAAAGAAAAAAAGTAAACATTATACTGCTAATATTTTTTAAATTGAGTTTAGCAATATATGTAGTGAAATGCTTTTGGTTGTATAAAAGTGTTTCAACACTTGCATGTATTTTAATGTTTTTCATTAATTATTTGATTTTTAGTAGCTGTTGCACGTTATATGTGCTTATGAATGGCTTAGAATTTGATATGGCTTTGCCAGTTGTCAAAGCTGGTAGAGTTGTGTTTTAGGCTAGTTAAGCTCCACCATACCACAATAATATCACACAACGCTCTGATGTCACATCAGACCCCACCACTAAAGGCTGGAGCTGGCTTGCAAATGCAAGTTGGCAAGAGCAGAGCAGAACTTATCACCTGATGGAAATCAATGACAAGAGCATGCAGTTCGTTCCTGGTGGGAAATTCTGGGTCCTTGATCATTTTGTAGTTACTTGTAGAACAAATTAACAGTTTGGTTGGACAGACTAAATGAAAAAAAGACGTGTTTAAAATCAAAAACTATCCCAAGCACCCAATGTGATCAATTAAAACTTGAATTATTTAATATACTTCATTGCTTTCTTCATAAAATATTCAAAAGCTGGCTTGGCACTATTAGTTCGACAAGGTGTTTGGATGGAAGTAGAGTGCTGCTCTAATACTGACAAATCATCACTGATGTTGCTTTTTATTTCAGTCTCCAAAATCTGCCTTTATCAGTGCAGCGAAGAAAGCACAGCTTCGGACAAACCCTGTCAAAGTGCGGTTTTCCGAAGAGGTTACAGTCAATGGAAATAATTCTGTGAGTACTTGCAGCAATGCGTTAGATATTAAAGGGAAAGTTTAACCCACAAATACCCAGCACAACACCACCTGCCTGCTTGGTTAGAGTGGCATAGTTGCCAGTTAAGATGATGGGAGGAGTTTATGCTGTATTCCTGCCACCTCCACTTTAATGTCCAAAGAGCATCTGGAAAACCATGCGTTGCAGTGGAGCCCATGTTGTCTTGACCCAAAAGGATAATTTGGGCATCCACAGATACTGGCTTCCATGCCCCTATTGTGAACTTCACTGAATTTGCTCTTCCAATCCCATTCCTGAATAACATTTATTGGTCCCCAGCATCATTCAGAAATCTACTCTGAACCCATCACTTTCAACTGCCATCCACCAGGAATCAATAGCAAATTAAATCAGAAATGGGAAGCGATTTGAGGAAACTCCATGAGTATCAGTAGTACCATTCAAATGAGGGCGAGAAATATAAGTCCTCAGAAATTGTACATCCAATTACTTCCTCAGTTAAAATGCATCCAATTTGCAACGTAGTTTGGCAGTAGATCCTAACCACCATAATAAAGATTTGGTTTCATAACCCAGGCAAGAGACATGAATGCATGTCCTACATTGAAATTTTGTACAGGAGTGAGTGGGCAATGTATAGATAGAAATAAATGCTCCCATTTAAAGTAAAGGACTGTTCCCAGTTTCCCATCAGAATTTAGTTTTCCAGCATTGCCTCCATTTAGATTAACTGGTCATGTATCCCTTTCCATTTCCGGAGCTTTGCTATGAACAATTTAACAACAGCAATCATTTACAATACCAATGCATCTCAGGAAAGAAATTAATTGGCTCCTAAGTGCTTTATGTTGCCTCATGAATATGGAAGACACTGGCAATATTTTTGTTATAACTGAAAAGACCTTTGGAAATTATGTATGGTGTAGTCACTGATATTTTCTTAGACAGAAAGTGAATATGGGTTAAGTGGCCAATTAACCAGTTCTCTATGGAGCAAAATTTGCCACTCAGCCAAAAAGCAATTATTTAGCAAATGTCCAGAAATTGATCAAAAGAGCATATTGAAGGAGGATAGAATGGTAGAAGTGTTTGGGGAGGAAATTCAGGAGCATAGTACCTTGGTAGCAGCAGATGAGGCCACCAACAGTAGAATGTTTCTGGACACATTGAAGGACCGTGGCTTGATGAGGTTAAAGTTGAGGTGGGAAAGCAATGGAGGGGTTGAAAACACCAATCAAAACATTAAAATCTGACATTTTTTACTCAGGAGCCAATTTAGGTCAGCAAGCGCAAGATTAATGGGTGAGTTGGACTGGGACAAGTTTGGACACAGGCAGCAGTGTTTTGGCTGACCTCAAGTTAACAGAGTGCAGACAAGGGGAGTGAAGATGCACGGCAGCCAGAAACATTCAGGCCTAGAAATACAAAGGCATGGATGAGATTCCTGCAGCACTTGAGCTGAAGTAAAGTTGGAGTCAGGTGAGGTTACAGAGATAGAAGCAGACACTTTGTTATGCCACAATATGTTTTGGAAATTCACTTCTGCATAAAGTACAACTCCAAGACTGAGTCTGAAGCAATTGGCAAGGAAATGAATGGATTCCAAGACTTAAGTGTACCCAACATTTTTGTTTCTTTGTCCAGCATTGATTGTCGGACAAGCGGTTTGATGACATTGAGACAGTGGGTGGATCAGGAGAGATTGTGGAATGTGAAAACTTACACCATGATTTTGGCTGGTTTGCCAAGCAACTGCATGTGATTGAAAAATATGAAGAGACCAAGAATAATTATTTGGAGGACTGCAGAAGTAACCTTGCAGTCAAGGGCACTGAAGCTATTCCACTTGACT